>VXBB01006920.1:10802-61419 GCA_013399915.1 Illadopsis cleaveri
TTTTATCTTTAGGTGGAGGTGTTGAAGAAAATTTAATATTGGCTTGAATCCAAGGGTTTGGTAAGATGCACAATCTGTCCAGCATTACAGCCTGCTTTCCTGTCCCCAGTTCAGCAGGGGAACCTATTCCTGGGGAATTGTGCCTATAAATCTGTCAATGGTGATTCAATATGATAATCTGACATTACAAAACAGAATGGCCTTAGATCTATTGCTGGCCAAAGAACAAGGGGGTTGTGGATGTTTAAAATTGGATAGAAAATGTTGTTGTCTACACATCCCAAATGTAACAGAAGATCTCCAAAGACCACAAAATGTGGCCAGTTGCTGAGGATAGCAATGCTATCCTGAAACTAATTGGCTCAGTAAAATTCTTTAAGGAATAGTGTGATGGTGCCTGAAAGGAAGGCTGCCTGGAATACTGGAAACCATTGTAACTATCATTGGAGTTGTAATGATTATCAGCATTACTATTGGTTGTGTTCACAAAATGATCAGTCATAATCTTGCTGGAATATAGGTGACTATAGACAGAAATTGAGTTGGAACTTACCAAATGGCCTTAAGGAATTCGAGATATTTCAAAGGAGGGAATTGATACCACAAGGGTTAATCCAATTTCTGCTGTGCCTTTGTACTTTTAGCAAAAAGAAATGGGGTATGCAGGAGCTGCTTTCTCAGCAAGGACCTACTGAATTCCTAAAACATCTGGCTTAGGAATGCAGTTACAGCCAAAACAAGGCTATTAAAAAACCTGAACCTGGGAGCATGGGGAGGGTTTTATGGTAATGAGCACTTATAATATGCATGCAGTGACTGTATATAAGCAATGCACTTGTGGAGAATCGTGTGCACATTAGGTGGAGCTTATCCTGTAATAAATGATGCCTCTTCTTAACATTGCATTGATGTTAAGGAGTTTTATTTTACTTGGTTTTTGGTGAATTTCAGTGACAGAATGAGGGGCTGTTGGTTCTGCAGCCCAGTGATGTCTCAGTGTGGGGTTGCTTTCCATTAGAAGTTGCCACACGCTATTTCAGAGTTATGTTCTACTTATTTAAATACTCAACAGACAGATTTAATTTGTGGAAGCCAAACTTCCACACCCCTGTTTTTCATGCACATGCACACATGTGGTCTCCTAGTAACTGCAATCCCAAAAAACCAATTTCAGCACAACCTGACAGCTGTGCTCCTGAATCTCATGGCCTCTGTGTGGTGACAGCCAGCTTGGAGGCACATATTTGTGGATGAATCCATGGAGACATGGATGAATTCTGCTGTGAGAATCATTTCCCTGCCTTTGCATACATGTTGTAAAGTCAATGCTCTGCTGTTTGCTCTATGCAAACAATGTTCAAGTTGTACCAGACAAACTGTTTGCAGAAGAGTTTCCTTTTTGTTTTGTTTATAAAAGATCTGCAGTAAAAAATAAATACCGAGGACATTCATCCAGTCCAGAAACATAAATAAAACACTAGAGCAAACCTAGCCCAAAAATTGAAGCAACTGACTTAAACATTTCTTACCAACTCCACTGCCAGCAAAGGGAACAAACAACAGCTATGTTGAAATAACTACTCTTGGGAAGCCACAGTGCAGCACCATCACTCTGTGCCTGGGAAGGGAGGAAAAGTCCTACCTGAGCAACTCACAACCCTGCCAGACAGCAAGGCTTTGGGGCAAGCCCCATGGCTGAGTGGTTCTTCCTAGGAGCACATCAGGATATGACACGAGCTACTTTCTGCAGATAAGGGGCACTTGGTAGCAAACAAAAGGATTTTTAGTGAGTGTTTTTCAGACTAGGCTAAGCTGTTCAGCCACCTAATCATCTCTTAACAACTTCATCCAACCCCAGGTAAATCCCTCCTGCCACACAGTTTTGTCCAAAATTATTAACTACCTGCCTAATTACCAGAACTCCCAAGTCTCATGGTTGCAGAGCACTCCCCCAAACCATTAATCACCCCACAGAGCGGGGTGAGGAAAGCTGGCAGCAAACTCACCTGCTGGCCTGAGCTGAGCTGCAGGAAAGGCAACAGCTCCATTGCTGATGGATGCTCCAGTGTTCAGCCAGCTGAGGGGAGCAAAGCCAAGGCACAGCGAGGCTGCTCCCAGCACCTCTGAAGAGCTGTGACCCCAGGTTTCCTGTGAACAGCACAGCTCCAGGGCTCCTGGGTTGTGCTGGGACAGGATCCTCACCTGACTGTGCTTCTGTGCTTCAAGGGCTGTTGGGCAGAGTTTCTCTCCTGGTCTGTGACAGCGCAGCTCCAGGGCCTTGCTGCTGGTCCAGACCACAGGAAACAGGCTGGGAGTGGCTGTGTGCAATGGTTTTCCCTACTGTAAACCAACAAATTGCCCAGCATTGATCATGGCAGCTGAGATGGCCACGAACAGCAGTGATAGGCCTGACAATAACCAGAGACCCTGCAGAGCCTGGGACAGAGCCTGGGCAGATCTCAGACTGGAAACCTGCTGTTACAGATTACTAATGTTGGGCACCACCTACCAGCAGGAAGGTAATGGGAGCTGAGTGTGCTGAGCGTGCCAGAGTGGGAACAGTTTCTTCCTGGAGCCCAGACTTCAAATTCCAGCCAGGCTATATGGAAATAGAGGCTATGCTGCTGGTCTGGTGGCTGAAGGAGGGAGAGAAAACCTCTAGTCTCATGGATTATTTTGGGTATGTTTGAGTTGCTGAATAGCATCAGCTAAAAGAGCCCTTGGGAGAGGGGAAGGAACAGCTGATATGAGTCGAAAGTAATTTTCTCATCTCATAAACCCAGGGGATGCTCCACAATAGGCTAGATACTAGGGAAGAACATTTGGGATATGAGAACTGCTTGTTTCAGGAAGGACTGAGGGGTGGAAGTTACACAGAGGAGTAACTTCATTTTAGTTCACCTAAAGAAATAGCAAGTGCAGATTTTCCAGTACTGTTGAGTGGGACTGCACCCCTTTGGTGTTCAGGTCCCTCTTTTAGAAGTGTCTAAATGACCAGGAAGCAAAGTCCCATTGGTTTTCAGTTTTAAAGACAAATATAACAAAATCTTTAAAAATATGGACTCATAGACACTTTAGGGGGTTCAGTGCTGGGAGATCAGGGAGAGCAAGAGTCTGCAAAGCCTGTGTGGATTGGGCTGCAGGGCTTGGGATTGCATGGGGGAGCAGTAACTGTGCCTTCAGCCACAGCCTGCAGACACAACACAGCCACAGACACTCACTTGCTATGTTTATTGCATGCAGAATGACCCAACTGGAAAACACTCTGGCTCTCCCCCCTTTCTGGGCATAGCCACAGTCAACCTACACCCCGTGGAGTTCTCACAATCAGCCCCTCTCTGGGCTGATTAGGGAACAGCACCCGGGGACTGTGGGGACCCCCCCACGGCAGGCCCATGACCACGTTTTCTTCCTCGCACGGCCGAGCTGTGTTGGGAGGCAGGTAGCTAAGAGAGAAGAGCAGGCAGCCCTAAATTCTAGATGCTCCATTCCTGTGAGGCTGCTGCCACTGTGTGGAGAGGTGTTCTGAAGGGATGAACTCCAGAAGGAACCAGCCCCAGTATCTGCCTTGGTCCATTCAATGCCTGAATCGCGAGAGCCTGGGGGAGCGGCTGGCCTGGTGGTACCGCTGATATCCCTCCGACGCAGCTGGGAGCAGCAGGAGGTGGCTCAGAGAATCCTTCTGGCAGAGGGCCATGGCCTCCTTGTAATTCATCTTCTCTTTAGTGACAGGGTCAATGAGATCCTTTTCATAGTTGGACTCATCCTGGAGCCTATTGGCCAAGTTGCTTGTTATCATCCCCGTCTGGACAGCTTCCAGCACAGGGATGCGACCGGTTTTCTTGGGATCGATGAGCCCTCCAGTTAGATGCTGGACTTGCAGGTAGGGGAAAGCACTGTCCTTGGTCATCCAACCCTTCTGAACTGCTTCCCCCACAGACAGCCTTCGCTTGGTCACTGGGTCCTCAATGCCTGTGAAAGCTTTCTGGGCATTGAGCAGTCTCTGCATGTAGGTCCTGTCAATCAGCCCTCTCTCAATCGCCTTATGGACCGAGAACCGGTCTCTGGAAATGAGGTCTATGATGCCCCCCGTGGCAGCCTGGGCTTCTAGGAGCTTCTGAGCTGTCATGGGATCGAGCAGCTTCTTTGCAACAGCAGTTTTGACATTGTACTTGGTGTTGGTGGTGGTATCATACACCCCAGCGATGGGGGATGTGTCATCACATATGCCCTTCTGTGAGGCTGGGGGGAAGAAGGTTTGGGTTTGGTGAGTGGTGGGTGATGTGAGTGGGGATTTGGAGATGATGGAGCCAATTGAGAGGGACGAGGGAGGCTTGGTTTCCCCAGCCACCAGCAAGGCAAATTCAGAGATGGGAATCTTGCCATCCCGGTACAGCTGGTACTCCTCCTTTGTGATCCTCCTCAGCCTTAGTGCATCATCAATGGAATACTGCTTCCCACTTTTCTTGTCAAGGAGAAGTGAGATCTCCCCATTTGGGCCCAGGGTGGTGATTTCTTCCCAGTCACACTCCAGCTCTTGCAGCTGGATGTACTGGCCTCTGTCTATGATGCCTCGCTTATAGGCTTCGTAAGGGGACATGTCCTTCCCTGTGTCAGGGTCCAAAATAGAGATCTTGGTGGAGAGGTTGGTCTCTCTCATCTGGGTCTCATGATTGATTTCTTCACGGTTGACCTTTGACTGGAGATCCCGAATGAACCTCTCCTTGTTGTAGATTTGGTCCTTCTCCCTAAGGATGTCTGCCTCCAGCAGGGAAACTTCATGTTCCAGCTGCTTCTTCTTCTGCCTGTCATTCTCAGTCCGCTGGCTGAGCAGTTTGGATTCCTCCCGAAGAAAGAGGACTTTCTGCTGCTTCTGCCTCTCCAGCTCCCGCAGTTCACTCTCCAAGTTGGCTCTCTCCTGGATGGCCACGTTCCTGGCTTTCTGCAGCTCCGTCTCTTCACGAGCCCATGTCCTCTTCATGCCTTCAGCCCTCTCGATCCTCTCTCGGAGCCGCCGTACCTCCTCTTCTGCCTTTTGCTTGGCTCCCCTCTCCCTGCTCAGCAGCTCCCAGATGCGTGCACGTTCAGTCTCCAGCGCTCTGTCCTTTTCCACTCGAATCACCTCCTTGTAGATGGTCTTCTCCTGGGATTTCGCTTTCTGCAGGACATCGACTTGCACCTGCAGGTTCTTGCATTCCCTCTGCAAGCTCAGCACCTCCATCTTCTCCCGGTCCAGCTCCAAGCGCAGGCTGCTGGCAGACTGTTCCAGGACTGGATCCTTCTCCAGCTTGACCACTTCTTCCATAATGATTTTTTCTTGTACTGGAGTTGGAGTCTCCTCCAGCTCCTTTATTCTCAGTGTAATTTGTCTCATCTCCTTCTCCAGTGCAAGCCTCTTGCTTCGATCCTCCTGAAAGTTGAGCAACTTCTCTTGCTCTTGCACCAGCGCACGAGCCTGCTGCACGTCACGTTCCAGGCGACGCCTGTTGCTCACCTCCTCATCCAGACTGCGCCTCAGCCTGCTGTGCTCATCTCGGAGCTTTGGATCCTTTTGGGTCAGTATCACCTCTTGAACAACCACCTTCTCCTCTGGCTTCCGCCTCTCCAGTAGCATGTATTTATTCTGCAGGTCATAGATGGCATCCTCTGCAGCTCTCCTCTTCTGGGACATGTTACGCACCTCCTGGCGCAGGCGATCGGCTTCTTTTTCCAAGAGTGGATCATTCTCATATCGGATGACTTCCTTGTTGACCAGCTTGGTTTCCACTTTGGATCTCTCCCTCCTCCATTCATCCCTTTCCCCCTGAAGCCTAATTAGCTGCTCCTGGGTCCTGCCATTGGTGTTCACAAGTTCATTGAGCTGCTCTTTCAGCCTGTCAATTTCTCTGAGAATCTCTGGACTCTTTTCATGTTTCACCACCTCCTCTATGACCTCCTTAAACTCCACCTCTGGTTTTTGTGACCTGAGGACTTTGAGCTCTGCTAAGGCCTCTTCCACTTCACTGTCAATCTTTGTCCTTTTCAGAGTGACTTCCTGCAGCTCCCTTTTGAGGTGTGCAATCTGCCGCTCTGTTTCAGGGTCCACCATGAAGATCTCATTGACCCTCTCTTTCACCTCTATCCTGGGCTTTTGCTTCTCTGCGATGCTGTACTGGCTCTGCAGCTCTCCCAGCTCACCTGTCAGCATCAAGTTTTTGCTCCTCTCTTCTTCAATCAGAGTTTTAAGCTTGGAAGTCTCTTTCAGTAACTCTGGGTCCTGCTCTACCTGTTTCACCTCCTTAACAATAATTTTGGGTTCTGCTGTTTCAATCAGTCTTTCCACCTCTTCAATCTTGTTCTTCACTTTCACTATCGCTTCTTCTGCAGACTTTCTTTTGAAGGATTCCTCATCGATTTGTAACTGCAGGGTCCTAACAGACTTCAGCATTTCTGGGTTTTTCTCCAGTTTGATGAGCTCCTTCACTACCACCTTCTCTCGGATGTTGGGCTGCTTTCGCTCCAGCATGTGCAGCTCCCTCTTGTGCTGCTCAAGTTCAGAAGCAGCAGCCAAGCTTTCCTCTTGGAGACGCCTGATCTCCTGACGAAGACTGGCTGCTTGGCCATCCAGGCTTGGATCTTTCTCAATTTTTGTGATCTCTTTGGTGAGGAGCTGGGCAGGAGTGACCTTCTTCTCGCTCTCCATCTGGGCAAGCTTACGGCTCATCACATCAATGTCTTCTTGCAGGCTCTGGCTCTTTTTGCCTTCCTCTTCAATCTGCTGTACCATCCTAGACAGGTTGCTCTCCACCTGTGGGTCTCTGTAGTATTCAATCACCTCTTTTTCTTCCACTCTTTCAATGGGCTTCTGAGTTTTCAACATCAGCAGTTTGTTTCTGTGTTCCTCCAGGTCCTCTTCAATCCTGGCCACTTTCCTCCTTTCCTCCTCCAGCTGCGATTTCAACCCCTCAGATTCCCTGCTTGTGGTGGCTTTGTTTTCAGCTTTCTGGGTTTGCTCATGTACAGCTTCAATGTCTTCATGCACTTCCTTCTGCAAAGGAAAAAAAAAAAAATCACTCTTTCAAGGTGACTCAGAGATCTTTTAAATGACATGGCATGGTGGGAGACAAAACTGGCACAGAAATCTCAGGCAGTCTTCAAATAAGGCTGTTTGTAAATGGAAAGTGAGCACACAATCCTATCATCTCAAGCAACTGACTTGAGGGGTCTTCCCCTTGAGATGGAGGTGCTGCAGCAGCCCAAAAAGGTGCTTTGTGCTGCCTTCTTGTATCTGCAGCCGAGAGAGAGCATCACAGCCAGTCCCCAGTTTAATCTCTTGTGCTTCCTGAACCCACTAAAAGTCACCTGGTCCTGAGACCTTTCCTACAGGTGGTTCAAACCTTAGAAAGGTATAAAAATCCTATTGCTTTGAATTGTTTCCAGAAGGTTGTGAGCACTAAATTCCAGCCACACTCACAAACAAATCTGAAATTTTCAGTCTATAATTGTTGATTAACTATGGCTAAGAGAACTGGACTTAAAAGCCCTAATCTTTTTTTTCCAAGCATAAACTACAGCTTCAGTAATGAGCTGAGGGCCCCCAGAGGTGATGAGTCCCAAGATCAGTGTCAGTGAAACTGTGGTTTCTTGTGGTCTTTTTCTCAGAGGGGTTTCCATTCCTGTCCTTCGTCACACCTGGATGTGGAAACTCAGGGAGGGGTGGAGGAGCCCCAGGCTGGGCAGGTTTGAACCCCCATCTAGAGTACCCCAATTTTGCAGTGAGCTGAAAGCTGGTACCTTCTCAACGATCTTCTTGGCAAACTCCAGCCGGCTGAGCTGCTGTTTGTTTTCTGCTGCCAGCTCCATGTAGAGCTTGGTGACATCATTTTCCTGCAAAAGAAAGAGTGGTGAGAGCCTTGTGCCCTCACTCAGACACTGCTTTGTTGCATGGCAGACTCTACCACGCCTCCTTTCACCTGGACAAATTTCTGTGTATGGCACAGCTCTAGGGATTAGTGTCTTCCCATTGACTCTTTAGAGAGAGAGAGAGTCTAAGGACTCGTGCAGGAGATCCTGTCCCTGTTATTTGAATGCCTGTTAGATGCCTGCAGGCCTACACAGGGTCCAGTCTTCCAAATTCACAGATGGAGAGCAGCTAGCAAAAGCCTCAAGGTGATGAGGGAGAATTGGGGTGTATTTGGGAAGAGCACAGAGGAGCTCTGGCTCCTTCCTCTCCCCACACACCTACCCTGTAAGTTTTATCTTCATACACAATGTGGTGAGGAGGCAACATCAGCAATCTCAACCCAGGTGCCAGGCACAACCCTAATTCAGGATCTCACATGCTGCTTTGCCTCAAGGACAAAGGGATCCCTGAGGACTCTGACTCTGGGATTAGGACCATAATCAATGGTGGCTGTTAAGAGTGGATTAAGGCCTTGCAGAGGACATTGGGGCATGGGTAATGAACTGGACAATGGTTTCCATGCCTTCGTCTTAACATTTTACCTGGGCCTGGATGCTTTCCTGCAAGGGGGTCACACGCAGTCTCTTTGCAGCGGAGTCGGTCAGGGAAGGGTCCAGAGAAGAGCTGTATTTGCCTGCTTCAAGCTCATAGTCCTGTTCAGAGCAGACACATGACAATCAGGTGGGATCTCTTGGGTGAAGTGCTAAGGGAGTGATAAATGGGAAAACCCATCCTTACATTGAGTGTGGACTGCACATTCTGGGACAGCCTGATCAGGGCGTTCTTCTCAGGCTCCTTGCTCTGGATCTCCTCGACCAGCCTCTGCAGGAGACACACGTGGTGTTAAGGACACACTGAAATCCAGCTGCCCAGTAATACTCTTGCAGCCTAGAGAATCAGCTCAGCTGAAGGAATAGTGGAAACAGGAAGACATTTAGGAAGAGTCTCCAGGGTTTTAGGGTATCTCAGCAGTGTGATAACTTGCCCAGGATCTCCCACAATGATTTATCACAAATAAGATAAATAGCAGCCAACACAGAGACCTCCACAACTTCTTGTCTGAGCTAGTGAGCTTAGAGTCTGCTCAAGGAGAGAAAAATGAAGGACCTGGATGCAACATCTCAGCCTAAGGTGCAGTATTTCAGGATCTGAAAGTGTCCTCTCCATGGAGAAGATTTCAGCCTGGAAGTGACTGGCACAGATGAGGACACCAGCACTGTAGATAAACCCAGCACAGTGAGATACACCAAGTAACACCATCTGTGGGCTACAATCCTTCTCTGCTTCATCCACTGTGGTGGGGGAACGCACAACTAGGAGCTGGCTGGTACTATTTTGCATGTGCTGTTCACAAGCAAATTGCCCCATCCCTCTAAAGTTAAAGGCTATTCTTGCCCTGGAACATACCTTCTGTGCCTGCAGCTTGTAATTGATCTGGCTTGGCCCATCAGTGGTCTTCACTTGGTGCTTGGGTAGGTTGTTCATCCAGAACATCAGGTTCTCATTGGAGTTTTGGAACTGCTGGTAGGTGAGGCTGATGTTTCTGAGGGTCTTCTCTCTGTGCAGCACAAAAGTGGACAGGAACATTAAGGGGAAGGGCAAAGATTCATGTGCAAGTTCCTAGGAAGGAAGGTGAAAGGTGAAAATATCACCACAACAAACACCAAGATAACAAAAACGAGGGGGTGACAACTGATGCCTGAGTGGGGAGCACAACTCTGGAAGCTCAAAGCTTGTGCTGTGAATAGAAAGGTGGCAACTACACAGCAGGACACACCTGGTCCTCAGTATTACAGGACTGTGGTCAGGATCAGGGTCCTGCAATGAAGAACATACTCAGGGCTGTGACCCCTGCCCCAGTCCACCTTAGCAGAGCAGAGCAGAGGTGACCCCACAGGTCCTCACCGCTGGTCCAGCTGGTCAGCCACGGCGTGGTAGCGATCGTTGAGGAGCTGTACCTCCCTCTTCTGCCGGGGCAGGTCAGGGCAGTACTCCTGGAAGTTGTTCTGCACAGCACTGCAGCTGTGCTCAGCATCCTTGAGCCCCCGGTTCAGCTTCAGCACACAGCCCTCCTGGGCCACCAGGTCCCGCCTCATCTTCTGCAGGGGAGAAAAACAGACACTTGTGTTTGCATCAGCCAGAGCAACACCCAAACACCCTCCTTGATGTGTCACTGACACAAACTGACACAAACACCCTCCTTGATGTGTCACTGACACAAGCTGACACAAACACCCTCCTTAATGTGTCACTGACACAAACTGACACAAACACCCTCCTTGATGTGTCACTGACTGGGCAGCACTGGGGTCTGCTCAGGCTCTCTGAGTGACATGCAAGATGGAAGAGGTGGAGCAGTGAGGCTTATTCACCAGGGAAGCTGGGAAGCAAGGCAGCTTGGACAGTGCACTGAGAAGTTTTGGGGAAGGCAAAACATCAGGTCACTGTGGGTGCCAAGGATGGGGCAAGATTGGGAGCAGGAAAGATCAGGGATAGGTGTGAGGCAGAGCAACAGAGATTAGATGCTGAGGGGGACATGATGTATTTTAGGGACCACAAAGGAAGGGACAGAGGGACAGAGTGGTTTGCTGTCCAGTGAGAGCAGATCAGCCTGCAACACCAACATTAAACCTTCAAGGAAAAAGTCCTCAAAATGGCTTCATCACTGGTTCCTCAAGGTGCTCAAATAAATGCAGCTCCTCCCACATTGCTCCCTGAGCTCAGGGATCTCCCATCCTGAATGAGAAGCCTGATGTTCCCCTACCTGCAGGTCATTGGCCCGATCCTGCAGGGCATTGGGGGATGCAGGAATGATGCTGTCCTGAGCCAGCTTGGCCTCAAACGTGCTGACAATCTTGTCTGTGTTCTCAATCTGAGTCTCCAGGTTCAGGGCAGCCTTAGCCCTGGGAAAGGGGAAAATGAAAGACAAGGTTAGCTACAGAAACCCCTTTCTTCTTTTCTCCCTTTGACGTTTAACCTTACTTAAAATTAGAGCTTCTGCAACATGTCAGAGAACAAGCAATGTGCACTCACACCCCTATCATGCTGCTCACAAGTCAAAAATGTTGCAGTTCAATACGCAGCAGAGCTGGGACATACACCCATTGTGGTGGATTTTCCACGGTGGGGGATCTGCTCACAAATTACACACAAGAACTCCTTCAGAGGTGCCATGGATGGATGGATGGATGGATGGATGGATGGATGGATGGATGGATGGGAGGTTTCCAACCTGTGCTGGACCTCAACCAACACTCATAGAGATAAAAGCATTTTCTGTCATGCTTCTGTGTTGGCACATCTGTGCAAGGACACTTCCTTCCCTCATGCCCATCACTCACTTCTCGTTGTACAGGCTGGAGAGCATGTTGACATCGTTGTATTTGCTCCTGAGGGCATTCAGTGCGACAGGGAGCTGAGAAGCCGAGGTGCTGGTGGGTTTCTTGGAAAGGTAGGTCTCACACTCCTTCTGCAAAGCATCCTTGGCTGCCCCCAGGTTCTCAAGTTTCTTTGTTGTTTCCTGGCACACCAGATGGAAGCACAGTCACCCAACAGAGCCATAACAGTGCTGCTGTGGAAATGTGTTTCCCTCAGGGGCGGATTTGGCTGTGGGGCTCAGGGTGTGGTGCCCCTTGGGGCACAGCCCCATCCAGACTGTGGCTGTCTGGCAGTGGCAGGGTGTGGGAAAGAGATCCACATAGACAGAGATGGAAAAAACCTACCTGCCTGAGCCCATCCTGCTTCCAGAGCTGGATAAATACCCACAGATGAAGATGTAACAAGCTGAAATACTGCAAACTCAGACCTTGACCCAGAGGAAAGGAGAGGGGCTCCAGGGCACTGCCTCTTTTCCTGTCTCACTGACATTTACAAGTCCATACTTCCCATCAGGTGAGACAAAGCTGGCTCTTGGATTAATTCCCTTTATCCCTTAGTCTCTTTATTACAGACTTGAGAGTGTAGGGTGAAAGCATTCTCAAGACTGGCACCTGGACCACAGCTCTGAAATGAATAGACCCTCTTGCTCCAGAGCCAAGGGAAGGGCTTGCACTTCCTGAGGGTTTCATTTAGTCCCATTTCAAGGATTCAAGCCAGCCCGAAACCCTTAAATCTGCAGCATGGTTTTCTCCTTTGGAGCACCAGCTGTTATATCCCGTGTTATTTCCAGGTTGTCCTGCTTTGGGCCAAGGACACAGCACTACCAAACTGCTCCTGCTCCAACTCACCTGCTGCTGCTTGATCCTCCTGCCAAGGTCATCTGTAGGGTCGCTGTAGTTCACAGGAGACCTCACTCGGGTCAGGACCTCCTTCTCTACCTGGAGCAGGTCCTTGCCAACACGATCCAGGCTGCTGAGGAGCCGGTCAGCTTGGGGATCATCCTGGACTGCTGGAGGGGTCCTGGACAGAGCTGCAGAGAGACATAGCTTAGGTTAATCCCCAGGTTTTAGCTCTGCCATGGTGAGCCACAGCTCCAGAGGAAGGACAAAGACAAGTCCTGCCATGCACACACATCCCTCCTCAGCTTTGCTGGGAGCCTTTGAACTACAGCTATGGGAATAACACAGATAACCCAGGGTTGGGATTCAGCCATGGCTGCCTGCTCATCCCACAGCCCCCAGCTAGGGAAGAGAACTGCAAGGCACCCAGATTACAAAGAAGGTTTAATTAAGGCTTCTGGATAGGCACATCCCTCTGAAATCCTAAATACCCTCCAGCTGTTGATGGAGCTGGGGGTCAATCTCAGAGACTTGAGAAGGGCAGCAGACTTTAAGTGAATTGCTTTAAATGAATTCCTGCCAGCTGCTGTTTGCCATGGAGGAGAAGGGATCCTCCCACAGGGACCTCTGTGGGTATCTGTGTGTGAGCTGCAGGTGCCTCTGCCCGCCCTTGGGTGGGTGGTTTGTTTCCAGAGCTGCTTCAGGAGAGGGCTGGACTATCCAGGTGACAAACCTTGCTGGCTGGGCTGGACCTGCTCCTTCTGGCTGCGTCTCAGGGTGCTCTGAACCGCTGCTCGCTTCTGCTGCACCAAGCTCAGTTCCCCTTCCAACCTGCAAGCAGAGAGGGGCGTCATCAGCCAGGAAGGCATACAGCACTGAAGGAGCCCTGCACAGCAGCAGCTCCGTGGCTGTGCTGGGGAGGTGTCCCCAAAGGCAAGGGAAGGTGTCCTCAAAGGCTGGGAGTAACTCAGAGATGTCCCTCAGGAAAGGGAACAGCAGCAAGAGCAGCTGGTTGGTTTGAGCAGCCGAGTTCTCCCAAGGAAGCTGGTGTTTCCAACCCTCAGCAGAAGCTATCAAAGCTGGAAATGTGTTTCACATGGTTGCAGTGCTTTGCAGCCTTGCAGGAAACAAGTACAAGTGGCAGCAGCACTAGAAATGCCACGTCTCACTTGTAAGGATGGTTCCTGCCTAATGAAACTAGGGCTGGGATTTGCCAGAGCTGGAAGGACCAAAAAAATATTTCTGGGTGAGAAAAGACTCATGGAACCAGAAGGAGAGGGAACAGGAAGGACCAGACCAGTTCTCATCCCTCCTGTGAATGGTTCCAGCTAAACAGTATGTGCTAAAAACAGCAATTCCCAGCTTGCCTGGCTGCTGTCAGATGAGGGCTGAGGAACTGAATTCCTGTTTTAAAATACTCATGAAACCCATAAATCCAAAGGATTCAATAGTCTGGGATGTGTGAGGAGGGTTACACATGAGGAACACAATGAAGCAATCACACCCATGGCACTGGGAGCCAAGCTCTCACTTTGGGCATGCCTGCATAGCTCCGAGTCTGGGTTGTGGCCTTTCCTCAGCACTTGAGCAGCACTGATTTACCCAAACACCTGGGGCCATGATTAAAAAGGCAATGCCAGCCTCCCTGCACCACCGCCCCATCCTGTGGGAACGGCAGGGGCTGACAGAGCAGGCAGGCAGCAAAGCTCCACAGGCTCAAGGAGCATTGCTCAGGCTCCAGCTGGGGCTGGCTGAGAGGAGATACCACAGATAACTCTGTCCTGTTTGGCAAGTCCCAAGCTCCAGACTGATTCTGCAATGAATTTAGTCAAACCTATGCAGGTCACATGTTTGGGTGAAGAAATCAAGCCTGACTGCCAGAAATCTCATTGACAGTGAGGTCTGTGCAGTGTGCAGGAATGTTGAGGAATGAGATACCTGGGTGCAGGGAAAAATCCTTCTCCAGGAGGGATTTAGTACTAGATAGTCGAGAGGCCTGTCCCCAGCTGCTGTTTCTCTGAAGTCTGGCTGGTTATGACCCAAGAGAATCTAAAGGTCTTTCTGGGTCAGGGTCTCTGCTGCAGACTCACCTGTTGACCTTTTCTATGGACTCAGGGTCAGGAGGAGGGATGGAGAAACAAGCAGAAGGTGCCTCCTGGACCACACCAGTGCTGCTCTGGACTACCCACATCTCTGGGTTGCTGTTGTCCTTCAGAGTGTACTTGTCCCCTCTGGTCAGCTGCACCTGGGAGAGGACACAAAACCCAGTGAAAGGCTTGGCTTTCTGGCCCCAGGACAGTTCCTCACGCCATGGAGCCAAGATCTGGAGCAACCAGAGAAGAACTCAGTTCTCTGTCCCTTCTGAGGGTGCTGCTAGTCCAGCTCTCACCTCCCCAGCATCCCAGTCACAGAGGGTGTCCAGGGTGAGGGGCTGAGAGGGACGTGTCCTGCGCAGTTTCAGTGGGCTGATCTCTTTGCTCCTTCTCTTCAGGTCACTGATGCTCTTCTCTGCCTGCTTCAACACCTTCTCTTCATTCTAGACAAAACAGGGGAGACAGTGGTTGTGACCAGGTTTGGATAAGGAGGAAGGGGAGGGACACACTACAGTAGGTATGCTGGGACCAATTATCTGTCCTGGTGGGGTGGAGTTGGGAGTTTCTCCATTTTCAATCTCTCCATGTCCCTTCTTCCCCTTTGCACTGCCAACACTCTCCTCAGTTTCCTCTGCTCACCAACCTGCCATTGAGGACACAGCCTGGGTTAACCTTAGGTGAACCCACACTTTCATATCAAATATCCTGAAGAAAATTTCCTTTTCAGAAATGGAACACTCCCACGAGGCAGCTGCATTCCAGTGTCAGAAAGTAACAAGATTCCAGCATCTCTTGAGAGTGAAATGTGTTGCATACTTGGGAAGATCCCAAGGTGAACATGTCCCCTCCCTCTCTCCGGGGCAAATCTTCCTTTCCTATCTGCATCTCACCCCTGAGGTCAGATTTCTTTATTCCCTCCCTTGCCCTTGGCTCATGAGAGTGCTGAGGAGATGGGAGGAGCTTTCCCTGCTTGGATGCCAGTGGCTGACACTCTCAGGCCCTCTAATCCCAGTGTTTTATGTTAGGGACAACACATGGCTTCTCTCTGCACTTCTCCTTTACTCTGATGGTGACTTGGGGCCTGGTGTGTCACTGATGGGGACAGTGCCATCTCAGGCAGTGTGAGCAGCATGGATCTTCTGGGCTTCCCCCTCCCTAGCACAGAGCTGGGGTGAGCTATCCCTGTAGGATTATTCATCCACCTCTTCCCCTCTGTCATTTATTGGGGAGTTTTTAACTTTGGATTTGCTCTGAGGTCTGGCTGGTGCCACCTCCTGAAGGCCTCACCTCCAGCTGAAGCAGCAGATCTGACACCACCCCGGGGCTGTCTTTGTTGAACTTGCTGTATTTGGTGTCCAGGTCAGAGCTCATCTTCTTCAGGGAGTGGCTCACAGCCTCAGCATCATCCTGGAACTGGAGGTGTGGGTAGGGAAACAGTCAGGCATGGGGGGACATTACTGTCTCCAAGTCCAGTGGGGTCTCTCAGTTCCCAGCACCTCTAAAAGATTATATTTTGAAGGGAATTTCCCCAAAATACCTTTACTAGGTGCAAGCAAAGGGTCTCCCATCCTCACCCCTTTGCTGTCTCTCTTCCCAGCCTACCCACTTTGGCCTGACCTGCAGAGCCAATACCCATGAATTTGCTTTATACCTTCTTATAGCTCTCCACACTTTTCAGTTGGCTCTCTTGGCAAATGCAGAGATTCAGGAAATTCTGCCACTCGTTCTTCAAGGCTTCCTGGTGAGCCTGTGGTGGAACAGAGCACATCTCAGTGGGTTCCAGCTGGTCCTACCTCCCCCACCACAGGTCTCCTTTCCTCAGAAGTCCCAGAGATCAGAGGAAGAGCAGAGACAAAGCTGTGCCCAGGCACTGCCTGATGCTGAGCCTGAGTGAGGACACCCCTTGAGGAGGACCTGGCTCATACAAAGCAGCCATCACTTCTCAAGTGGTCTCAGCTCCAGAGGTATTGGGGACTAAGACCACACCTTAGCCTGGCACTGCATCTGCAGGCTTGGAAATACAGCCTTGGGGGCTGGGAGCTGCTTTCACTTGGGAGAAGTCACACCATGTCAAAGCTGGAACTTCCTAACAGTGTGAGGGTGGCTGCACTGATGTGTGTGAGCACCTGAGTGGTGGCCAGCACACAGATGTTGGCCACTATCTCCTGGAAATTTTGGAAAGAGTGAAGACCCTGCACTTCCCTCAGCTTCCCTGCAGGCAGAAGGATGCTGCAGTGCAGGCAGTGCAGTGTGGAAGGGAAGAGTAACATAACTGCAGGGCGAGGTGAAGGGGTCTCCTCTGACCCACCACCTGAGGCACAGAAACACTCTCATTCTCCCACAGGGCTGGGGAAGAGACCCCCTCTCTCTACCTGGATAGGTTTGATGGCTGGGTGCTTCAGCTCAATCATCCTGTCCCCATCATCCTGAAGGTGGTTCACAAACTCCTCCTGGCTGAGCAGCTCATTAGACTTGAAATCCTGGAGGGGAAAAGAAACTTTCTGACCTTGGGAGCATGCAGGGAGCATAGAGTGGTCTCCTGGGCACCAAACATAACAGAGATAAGGCTCTCAAAGCACAGACATGTTTGTTTGTTTGTTTGTTTGTTAAAACAGAAGGGACTAGGCAGAGCTAAAACAAATGAGACAGACTTGGGCCTCAGAAAGCATCAGGGCATTTGTTCAAAGAGTATTTTCCTAAGCAATTAGGCAAATCTCATTTTCTGTGTCCCAGCAAATGGCAGTCACTGGATGTTGTACTGTGGCCATGGAGGCTGCTGGGGCACTGAGCCCTTCCCTTCTCTCTGACCATGGCAAGCCTCCCTGGCAGCTCCCCAATGTATGACCCCATGTGCCAGCTCAGGGGACTGGAGGGGTCACACAGAGCAGCTCATTCCTAATTCCAGCATGGGCCCAGGGAGTCTCTTCCCCCTCTGTTTTGGAAAGCCTCAGGGCTGGTGGAGGCTGTGCAGGAGGCTGGGATGCACCCTGCAGATCCCAGGTGCCAGGCTTGGCCAGCCTTTCCTGGCCAGGACACACTGGCACCCCCCGAGGGCTCACCTCGTACTCCCGACGCACACTCTGGACATCCAGCATTTGGTCACTCCAGTCCTGCTTCAGGATCTTGGTCTGCTGGTCTGTCAGGTAGCCCAGCTCCTTGGTGCAGCCCTGGAGGTGGTGGTAGAGGCTGCCAAGGCTCTGCCCTCGCCAGATGGAAGCTTTCTGCCCACACACAGGACAGAGACCGTGTCAGTGCTCTGCCTGGGGAGTCTCTTTCCCCTCCTCCTCTTCCTCCCCAGGACCACACTCCTGTTGCACATCCAGCAGGAGATTCCCAGAAACCTCAGTGAGAAATCTGCTCTTATCTGATGGGGCTGCTGTTCCCTTTCCCTCCTCACAGACAAGATATGTTTGTCTAACCAGAATCCCAGGTGTGGGCTGGTGCCCGGGGCAGTCTCAGAGCTGGCCCAGCTCTGCTGTATTTCTCACAAATCCCATTTTCAGCATCGACCTTCATGGGCCCAGCTGGGTAAATCCAGGCCCTTCTTCCTGGCCACCTCCTTTGCTCTGGCTGTTCATTTCCTCTTAGGAGTTCTTGTTAGGGATCAGGGCAAGCCTCCCCATTTGCAATCCTGATTTGGAACAATGTGTGGGCTGGGCTGGATTTCCTGGGGCCTTCTGGTCCCTGTGCTCATGGACATAGAGGAAACTGCAGATCCATGACCCATGAAGAGGAGAGACATGGATCTCACCCTCAGCACTGCCCTGAGGATAGCAAGAGTTCTTTCAATTTACACCTATCCCAAGGAGGGAAGAAAACGGGGAAATTATATGAGGGACACAAATTTACTGTGCAAGCCCTGGGGTAGCTCCTGTTCTGAACTGGGCATTCCCTGCCCATCAGGGATGGTGTTACTCTGCTGTAAGACCCCATCTGCTCAGAAAACCACTGAGAACCTTACCAGCAAGTCCTTGTACTGGCTTTTTAAATCTGCCACATCCTGGGTTACAACACAGCCAAGATCAAGGAGGTGAACAAAAAAAAAGAAAGATAAAGAAAAGTGGTTAGCAAAACGTGGTGAATGCTGATGAATTGATTTATGGAATGTGCTTTAGAAACCATCCAGGAGCCACCTCCCTGGCCCCCCATGCCCTCTGGAGAACAAGGGTGGACATTCACTGTGAGGAGCAGCAGAGGGGACACACGGCCAGACAGTGAGCAGAGCCAGCAGGGTCCCCAGGGGAGTGACAGAACAAGGAGGGGACAGAGGGGGCCTTACCCCAGAGCGGAGGTTCTTGATCTGGAGCCCATAGGCTTCGATCTCCTTCTGGAGGATGTTGTGCTCAGCTATTTGCTTTTCCAGCTCCGACACGCCGGGGCCATACTGCCCTGCATCCACTTGTTTCTGTGCAAAAGGAGGCAGGGCAGACACTAAAGCAAAAGGCTGCATTTCAGGGGGAAACCCCAGGCAGTGCTGGCAGGGCATGAAAAGATCTGGTGTCTGATTGCAGTCCAGGAGGAAGGGAAGAGATTTTTTTGTTGTTTCCCATTATTGCTGTTGGTTGCCATTTCCCCAGCCACATACAGGGGCAAAGATAACCAGACCACATAACCCTGGGTGACAGACTTGAGCTGAGCCAGCCCCCTGCCCATGGTGACATGCATGGGATGCACCTCATTAATATCCAGCTTTCAGGGTAATCCAAATTGGCTCCAATCTGGGCACTCCACATATCCAAACCTTGCAGTGTGAAACCTTGAAAGGCAGGGCTGTAAAATGCTAGGAGACATCACCTTCTCCATCCTTTCATCCCACAGCAGGACTCTCTACCTGATGCCCCTCTGGTAACTCTTAATCTGAAGAGGTTAATTCAGAGGGTGCTCCAGAGCACTTAAGAGGTAGAAGGAGAGTCTGTCTTCCACTCAGAGCCACTGAATTATTCCCACCACCTCCAACACCCCTGTGACATGCTGAGTATGCAGGGCCTATCAGAAAATGTTTTTTCAGAGGTAACACTATCTGGCCTGGCAGGAGATGGGAGATAACACCCAAACCCAGCTGTTGTTACCATCTTTTGGTCCAGGATCCTGGCCCAGTCCACCCTGGGCCCCACCTCGGGGATGTTCAGCTGCTCGTAGAGGGCGCGGTACTCGGCACAGAGCTGTGTCACACGCTCATGGAGCTGCTGGATGCTGCCAGGGGGAAAGGCACAGGTCCTTGTGTCACTCAGGAAGCAGGAGAGCCAAGGTGGGCCTTGTGGAGCCCAAACTTCACTCACAAGACCCAGGGTACTTTGCTGTCCCTGTGTGGCACTGGCCTCCTTCAGCAGGGTTCAGCACTTGTCCTGCTGCTCTCCATCTTCAGGGATGTCTCAGGAATTACTACCCAGGAGGATGCTGCAGGGAGGTCAGGCTGTCCCTTCCCACTAGGAAACTTCCCTCCTGATTTCTACATAGAAAGGCTGGAAGTGGAAGGGAGCAAAGCACCAGAAGCCAACTGAAGCTCTTCTCCCACGCCAACACCCACCTCTGACTCTACTTGCCCTGAATTAAAAGTATTTATTTTAGGGAAGGCAGAGGAAAAGGGAATTTGCCCTGAGAGTGGGCCCACAGTTTAGCTCTACATTTTTCTTCTATAAGGGCTCCCAAAAGACTGGGGCCTCTTGGGCAATTGCTCTGGCACCCACTCTGCATATCTGTATCTTTATAATGAATTGACAGAAAAGATGATTTTAAGGCTAAACTCTGTGGGAAGAAGAGTGAAGCTACTACTCATGGCAAGGATTAGAGTTCATTCTATGTCCTGAGGAGGTTCCCAGCTGCTCAGTGCCCTCCAGTCCCTCCACTGTACTCACTCTTTCTCTATCTCAAGAGCCTGTGGGTGTTTCAGCCTCTTGGCACGGTCCACATCCAGGAAGAGATCCTTCAGCAGGGTCTCAGCTTCCTTCAGGTTCCTGGCATTCTCTGTCTGGAACTCAAAAGCCTTGTTCTTCTGGTGATTGCTGGAATCCTGGAGGCCAGGGAGACAGAGGAAAAAGCCTGGATGGGCCACACAGATATCACAACACTTCCTTTGGCCAACACAGAGGCTCTGGATCCTCCACACAACAACCACAGAGGAGCCCTGCTGCCCAGCCTCCTGCTCCAGCTCCCTCCCTCCCAGGGGCTTTGTGGGTCAGGCTGGCAGCCTCTGGGGTTGCTGGGAGGGCTGTGCTGCCATATGTGAGACAGCCTTGGCTGTGCAAAGCCTGAGGCATTGAGCAGAAAGAATCTGAGAGGCCTTGGGATGCAGCCCCAGGGGTTGGGAGGCTCTGTGGGGTGTCTGTTCCTCCCCAGCCTCGAGTCAGCCTCCAAACCTGCAGCAGCATGCACAGAGCAGACACCTGACCTGCTGGCCTAGACACTGCATTTCTAGGCAAAGCCTTTCACCTCCTACCACCCCCTGCCTCAACTGACCTGCCTGAGTCTGGACTGAGTCTCCAGGATGTCCTTCTCCACCTGGTCAGCATTGGTCTGCATGCGGGAGATGAGCACAGCCAGCTCGTTTGTGGAGGACCTGAGAGAGGGAACAGCAAAGCAGAGGGGTGGGAACAGCAAAGCTCAGCCCCTCCATCACTGCCCAGGGCCTGCCCCAGGCGTGTTCTTCAACCCTTTCCCCCGTGCCCACTGGGGCTCTCAAGAAAGAGCCTGAGCTGTGGCCAAGGGCACGGACACACATAAGGGGTCAGTGCCTGGCAAGGCCAGAGTTGGTGTGCTCAGAGTGAGTGGTGGTGGGATTTTGCACACCACCCAGTCCTTCTGCACAGCTCCTTGCTGCTGATGCTCAAAACTTTGTGTGGATTCAAAAAAAAAATCAGAAAATGTTTTTTCAGAGGTGGAGGAAACAGTAGGGGAAAAGAAGGGGGGGGGAAAACCAACAACACATCTGGGGTGAGAAGACCCAAAGCCACAGACAGCTAGAGGCCAGGGGAGCACCCTGCAGAGGCAGCACAACATGCTCACCCTGTTTGGAGGTGCTTCCCTGGGTGCCTGCCCTTGGCTGCTGGCACAGGTGGCCCTTCAGCCCAACCCAGAGCTGCCATCCTGTTCCATGGGAAGCTCTGCACAGCTGGGCCCAGTGAGACACTGGAGAGCCCAGTGCCACCCCAGGACTGGGCTGCAGGGGACAAGGACCAGCTATGCAGAGCACAAGCCCCTCTGGGTGCTGTAGGCTGTTGTGGGGTTTTCAGAGCTTGGGGAACAGCATGAAGCTAAGTCCGAGCAGGTTTAGGTTGGATATCAGGACAAGGTTATGTACCCAGAGGGTGCTGAGGCACTGAACAGGCTCCTCAGGGAGGTGGTCACAGCACTGAGCCTGTCTGAGCTCAAGGAGTGTTTGGACAATGCTCTTGGCACATGGTGGGATTCTTGGAGTGTCCTGCACAGGGCCAGGACTCCAATTTCCCAAGGCCATGGCACACCTACCAGCCCTCCTCACCCCTGTGAGGTTTCAGTGAAGGTTCCTGACAGACCATTGCCCATTGCTGTCACCTCAGTGCCACCACATAACCAACGGTGCCATCACAGCCCTCATCCCAGCACCACCCTTGGGAACGAGCAGCCCTGCTGGAGCAGCTGGATGCAAAGCCTGCAGCCAGGCACGGGATGGTTCCCAACGCTCCCTGCGGACAAGGAAGCACAAACCTCAGTGCCACCTTTGTCCTCGTGTCCTGTTGTTTCTAACAGCATCTGCCCTTGAGGACAGTGCCAGCCCTACCCTGCAGGCAGGGAGAGCACAGCACTGCCAGGATGTGGGCAGAGGCAGGAGGGTGTGGAGTGATAGCATCACACAGGGATGGAGCCCTCGGAATGCTGCTGATGGGACAAAGTTCAGCAGAGGCTGAGGGCATGATGTGCTGGTGCTGGGATCTGAGACCAGGAGGAAAGAGTCTGAACAGCAACAATGGGACATCACTGGGGGTCAGCTGGAGTGGGGGACATTTCTTCAGGGCAAGTTGGTGGTTCTTTGGTGGAAGAAGAAGGGTGGGAGAAAGGTGATGTCCTGCAGCAGAGCCACCACGTCTGCCCTTTAGCCACGTGCTTTCCTTCCAAGCCCCTGAATCCACACAGGACAGAGGGAAATGACTCCCTTAATGGCTCTGTCATTGCTCCAGCTCCTACTCGTGGCTCCAGCTGTTCCACAATTCATTCCAAAGGCTGGAACAGATGCTGGGATGTTCATTTATCACAGCCCCAAGTGACTGTAACGTGCCAGGGAGGGCTGTGGTCACCCCAAGCCAAGCACTTGGATGCCACAGCTCCCGTTTGAAGTGAGCTCAGCCCACACTGAGCACGGCCCGTGTAGCTCCAGAGGAGGCACAGTCCCAGCAGTCCTGCTCACAGCATCCTCCTGCCCCCTTTCCCCAGCTCCTCCCTTGTTTTTAATTTCCCAAGCGTGGGCCTGCACCAAGCAGCTCTCAGCTGCCTGGAGATTTGGGGCTGGCAGCATCTTCCAGCCGTGCTTCAGCTTTCCTGCCTGGAATGCACATCAGCAAAGTGAAAGGGAACTGCTGTGCTGCAGCAGCCCCACTTCTGCAGGGTCTAATTCCAGGGATCGTGGAGCCCAAGAGCCCAAGCAGCACATCCATCACCACCAAAGCATCATTCCCTGCTACAACCTGTGCTTTATACCCCGTTAATCACCCCTCCTACTCCATCCACGCCCTTTCCTGGTGTAAACTGCAGCACATCAGGGAGGATGGGAGCAGTCCAGGACTCGGTCCTTGTGAGCCTGAGCGTGCAGCAGGCTGGAAGCTCTCAGAGGTCCCCCCTCCCCAGGAGGTTACACAATCTCCCACTCATCCCTGACACGCCTGGAATGAGGTGGTGTCCCACGAGCAAATACTTGAGCACCACCCAAATTTCCTGCCCGGGCTCTCTGGGCAGGGAGGAGAGTGTGAGTCACGGGCTGGGCTGGCCCCTGTCCCGGGGGACGGAGCCTCTCCCAGAGCACCGGGAACAGCAGCGTCCCCCCGGGAGGTCAGGCTGAATTCACCTCCTGCCCAAAGAGCATGGACGGGGTGTCCTGCTTGAGCCCACCCCCGTTTGTCATGTGGCTGTGGATAACTGTGCTGCTCCAAGAGGGGAGAAGTGAGGATCCATCCTTCCCAGGGATGGTAGATCACCAACAAAACCCTGTTTATTCCTGCTGGCAACTCCCTTTCTGGTTGAAGGAAACTCTGGGGCACTTCATCCCTTAGTTCCTAAGGTTGGGCACAAGAATCTGCTTTGTTTAGGCTGAGCCACCACAAAACTATGGACTGAAAAGATGACAGCAACCTCCTGGTGACAGGGACTCAGCCCATCCCAGCCTGTGCTCACAGGGCACCTGGGGTTGGAGACCAGGATGCTGCTGCAAACAGCCTTTCAGGGAAGCAGGGATAAATCCTGGAGAACATCATCTCAGGAGCAGCAGGGCTGTGCTGAGAGGAGTCCATGCAAACACCCACCAACACAGCCCATGGTGACAGGGGTGCATCACTGTCCCTCCTCGGGGTGTCCCCTGCCCGTTCCTGCTGCCCCTGGGCAGGAGCTCCCCCTCAGCCAGAGCTGGGCCCTGCACTGCAGGGTCAACACGCATTTGGAAAGCATGGAACAGGATGACATTTGGGCTGCAGTGAGGCAGCCTGGCATCAGGTGCGGTAAGGGCAGCCACAAGCTCACGTTGGACACCCCTCAGCCTCCCAAAATTCGGGTCCAGCTCCACACACAGAGCATGGTACAGCCACAGCCCTGGGATGGCTGAGGGCAAAGCTGGGCAAAGCTCCTCCTGCTCCTCCTCCTCAGCAGCCAGGGCAGCCTCCTCCCTAGGGCTATCTCATGCCTAGGAGAGGCACAGCACCAGTATTATCATTATTAATTGGGTCATTTCTCATACCACTTTCTGCCTCCTGGACAGTCCAGCTGCACACAAGGGACAGTGTCTCTCAGCAGCAGCAGGACTGTCCCCCACTCCTGGTCACTCCTGCCAGGGCACTTTGGGCAGGACCACAGCACCACCCACTGCAGTCCCTGACTCCTCCGTCCCTTCCTCATGGGGACTTTGCTTTATGGCCACAGAGCCCAAAGCTGAGTCTGTTCCTCCCGACACACACAGAGGTCCTGGCATATTTTGATTTGCCAGCAGATCCCAGCAGACCACCACTGACCCCCTGCCAGGGCAGGGTTAGTCCCTGAGCCCCTGCCTGTCCCCAGGGCCCACACTGCTCCACACTGACTGGGGAGAAGCAGAGGGAGGTGGTGGAAAAAGCAGCAATCCCAGGAGACACTTAAATCCCAGGAGATGACTTGCCATTCACCTCCCAAACCACCCACAGCCTTTGTTAAAATCACACCCAGGCACAGCCAGTCCAGCCAGATCCAATTCAATTCCACCTTCTCCAGAGCTTTCCCTTTCAGCCCTGCAGTGCCTGCACCTAGAGCAGGGCACATCCAGGATGCTCCTCAAACAGGGACAAACCTGTGTTTGCTGATGCCTCCCTTGGCTGAATCCACCCAGTGGAGACAGCAAAGGGCCCTGACAGCCCAGAGGCTCAGCACCACAGCCCCAGGGACCAAGAGCCCTCTCTGGGGGTCCAGCTGCTAATTATGAACCTCAGAGAGAGGGAAACTCAGCTGCTGAGGCTCTGGCCTTGGGGCCACCAAGGGCAGCTGTGGGCTACCAACATTTTCTTGGGGCCATCTGCAGAACATGTGCTGGTGGCTGCTCCCAAGATAATTCATCCACCTTCATTTTCTCAGCTACTCTGGGCACTGACCAAGCCCCAGGCCATGGCCAGGTGAATTAGGCTGTGTCTGACGGTTGGTGCCTCCTGAAACAAGCACAACTAGCTCAGTAATTGCTGTGCTCCTGCCTCCAGCCTCCATCCTGCATGGGGAAGAGGTGTGAAGTCCTGCTGGGATGCAGCTCCAGTTATTCTGAGAGGTTCATGCTGGGAGAGAGCCTGCCCAAACCCCCTGCACGGTCCTGAGAAATGCCCAGCCTGCTTTGGAAGCTGGCTGGGAAGGTGGAGGGATTGCATTAGTAAGGCTGAATAAACCAGAGCCTGACACAGCTCCCAGGCTGCTGGGGAGGTGCCTCACTGCAGCCAGGCCCCAGGCAAAGCTTGGTGTTCAGAGAGCCCCCAGACCTGCCTTGGGGATGAGTTTGTGCATGCTCAGCTCCACTGAAGCTTCCCATGGCAGGGGTTCAGCTCCCAACATCCCCCCAGGCAGCCCCAACCTTTGTGGGGTCACCTTGTCCCCAGGCCCTGGTGCCCAGCCCAGCCACCCCCTCTGCTGTGGCTGTTGGCTGACCTGGGGTTTGGCCCCCAAAACGGCACATTTGGGGGCCAGCACTGTGTTGTGACCACACAGGTGTTCACACACACACAGACACTGTCCTGGACTGGTGCTGGTGGTCCCAGGAGATGTGGGCAGACCCCCTTCAGCTGCATGTCCCCTTCTCCTCAGCACAACCCCGCTGGCAACTTCCTCAGCTTCCAACCACGGCAGGGCAGGGTATTCCCGTGGAATCAGCCAATATGCAAAATTGCTGAGGAGGGTGGAAAATAATCCCGAGTCAACAAGAGCAGCTGGAGGGAGGGATGGGATCTCCCTGCAGGAGTACTCCCTCCCTGATCATGGGGAAGCATCACACATCTCATTCCCTCAGAACTGAGGGAATTTCTTCATAGAACCACAGAATGGTTTGGGCTGGAAGGGACCTTACAGACACCCAGTTCCAAGCCCCTGCCATGGGACACTTTCCACCAGACCAGGTTGTTCAGGTCTGAAAGAGGCAAACTCAGGGATTCCACCTGAGGGACCCGGCCTGTCCCAGGCTGGGTTAGAGCAGCCACCAGCAAACCCAATCCTCACCCATGTCCACCAGCTGAGCAGCAGCACACTGAGCACCCTTCCCCAGGGATCCCAGGGCAGCATCACACCAGCCTCACACAGCCAGGGAACCCCAGGATCTCAGCCCCAGGCTGGGACCTGCTTCACCCTCGAGCAGACCCCGCTCCACCCAAGCAGAGGCTGCTTTTGTCCTGCTCCTACCTGCCCAAAAGGAGCTTTTTGCACCTCCCTGCTCAATGACCACAGCTCTGAGCACACCCCAGGCACTGCATATCCCAGGGGTTGCAGGACACTTGGGAAGGAACACAAAGACCACCCGACAACAGCCAGGCAGGACATTTTGGTATCACCTGCCAGCAAACCCCAACCCTCTGCTGCTCCACAGAGGGATGGCACTTAGGGTGGCTTAAAAGACACGGATCACCCATCCCTTGTCCTCCCCCAGGGTCACACTGCACAGGCAGAGGAGAGGGGCCGCACTTACTTGCTGGGTTTGACAGGGGAACCTCTGCCGGGGGAATTTCTGCTCGGGGAGCTTTTGCTCACCCCCTTGAACATGTTGGCCGCGTCCCAGCTGCTATCCCGGGGTCTGCACGGTCGTGGTGGGCGCTGGCTCCCTGCTCCGGTCTGCGGGGATGGAAGGACAGGACTCGGGGAGGGACGGTCGGAGGCGCAGTAAAGAGCAGCTCCCGAGAGGCTCCTCCCCGAAGGCAGGTGAGCAGCAGCAGCAGCAGCAGAGATGGAGGCACGTCTGAAAAAAAATGACTCGAAAAACCAGTTTAGGGTGGAAAGAGCAGAGCCCCAGAGGGAGAACTGGAGACCTCGCCCTGGCTCGAAGAGTGTTTGGGCTCACACAGCCGAGCAGCAGCTCCCCAGCAGAGGGACAGAGAGCACTTCGCAGGGAGGAAAAGCCTGGGAACACGACTTGCAGGGAGTGCACTGCAGCCACTAGAGCACATTTGAAAGCATCTACCTGCAGCGTCTGTTTAAAACGCTGCAGAACAGCAGAATCCCCACGGACAAAGCCAACCAAGTGTTTTCCAAGGTGGCAGCAGCAGTTTGGGAATCAGCAATTCTCAGAACGTGATGTTATTTTGCAGTCCAGCAAACTTTTGGCCCAGGCTCAGCACAAGGTGGCCCTGGCTCCCAGGAATTCACTGAGGGCTCACGGCAGAGGGAAAGTCAGCAGCTCCAGCACAGCATCCCAGGAGCCTCAGCCACCGGGATTGAGGCTCAGGAAAAAATCCAGACCCAAAGATCTGGGTGTGAGGCTCTGCCCAGGCACCCTGTCCACACAAGACCTTAGACCAGGCTTTGCCTCTGGGCAGCTCTTTCCCCTCTCTTGCAGAGTCCCAAGTGGTTCCCAGTAAGCTCAGCAACACCCTGGCATCTCTGTGGCTCCTGGGGGTGCCCATCCAGGCTGAGCTGCCCAGTGGAACTGCCCAGCCCCCCAGCTCTCCCCAGCCACAGCCAGGGCTGGCTACCTGCTGCTTGCAGACAAAGCCCGGTGCAAAGGGCCCCACAAACCAGGAACCCTGAGCTTCAGGCTGATCCAGCACAGATCCCTCAGCAACACAGGATCCTACCCAGTGCAGAACCAGGGAGAGAGGGCAGAGGATGGAGGAGGAAGGGAACAGGAGAAGATGGGGGTCACAGCCCCCACATGAGCACCAGTGAGACATCAGTGATGCCAACACAGGTTTGTGGCTGTTCTTCACCTCTTTTGTGTGGCCCAAGGACAACCCAGGACCAGAGGAAAAGGCCCAGGGTCCATTGTCCCTTCCTGGGTGACCTCTTTGTCCTCTTTAAATTTAAATCACACTTGTCTCAGGAGAGAGGGAAAGACACAGACAGGATGGAAAGTGGTTGCTGAGAGATC
Source organism: Illadopsis cleaveri (assembly GCA_013399915.1). NCBI lineage: Eukaryota > Metazoa > Chordata > Aves > Passeriformes > Timaliidae > Illadopsis > Illadopsis cleaveri. Next base: position 38,811 of record VXBB01006920.1, read on the forward strand.
ACCCCTTTGCCATTGACATCCCACTGACCAATGACAGCGGTGATGGTCTCTGGCCAGAGCTGCTGGAGGCCCCAGGAAGACCCCCAGACCAGAGCCAGTCCCTGTCACTGGCATTGAAAGGCTTTAAGTGACCCAAAGCCTTGCCAGAAATGAGAGTTGAAAGCATTTGATTCCACACAGGTCTGATTTTGTACCCAGACAAAACAGGAGCATGGGACAAGCTCTTCTGTGGGGGGCTGCTGTTTGCATGGGCCAGGACAGGATTAGGTCCCTGTAGATTCAAAGGAAACTAAATTGGACAACATCAACTGTCTGTAATCCCCTGGAAAACAGCCCCTGGCACGTGGAGGAAGTTCTAAGAATTAGCTTCAAGAGTAAACTAAGCACATACCAACACAGCCCTCTGGACAGGCTGCATCCCAAGCCATCCATCACCCTGGAGCAGCCTGGAGCCTGCTGGGGCTCCTCACCTGCACAGCTCTGAGACAGCACCTTCCTCTCCTCTGTGTAACAACACAGCTGTCATCCTTCCCCTGGCCAAGATCCCTCGGAAGGACAGAGCCTTCCAAAGGCACCAGACCTTGCTGTCAGCCTGTGCACACACAGACACACGCCCTGGCAGGCAGCAGCAGCCTCTGTGCCACAGAGACAAACACGGGGATAATCCCTGGGAGGAGAGACAGCAGCGTCCTTGGCAGGCACCTGGCTGCTCACAGACCGTGTGAGGCACGAGCTGGGAAGCCAGGCCAGGTCCTGCCTGGTCCTCAGCCCGAGTCCAGGAGTGATGCTGAGCACCCAGCCTGCCTCGAGCTGCCTCTCCCTCGCTCAGCCAGACAGGGGAGGAGGACAGGCAGAGTCCGTGTGAGGGGCAGCTCCTGGCTGCCTGCTCATCCTCAGAGAAGCAGGGCTTGCCCAGCCCTCAGCAGAGCCCCATCCCAGCCTCAGGAGAAAAGGCTGGCAGGGGAAGCCAGAGGATGGCTCTGGGGTGATGGGTCTTGCCAGCCCAGCAGCCCCAGCACAGCACCCAGCCCAGAAGTTTCTGCTGCTGCCCAACACATGTGGCACACAAGGAATGTTCTGCTGCTGCCAGCTCGGCCTCCCCTGCTCTGTGATGGACACCAAGATCTGCTCAGGGGAAGGGGAAGTCGCTGTGAGAATCCTCAGGGGATTATGACAGATCCTCACCCCTGTGGCAGGCACTGCTGGATTCAGCCCAGGCCAGCTCCACATCCTCTGCAGGTTTTGCCCAGACTGGCCCGAGTTGTGCCAGGGCAGAGCACCGTGGTTAACCCAGAGCCTGCAAGAAGCAACAGGCAAGGAGACCAGTTCAACCAGTTCTCCACCACAGCCACCCACACAGCTGCACCTGGCACTGGGGCCTGGGCCCAGAATGCTGGGCAGGACCTCCCTGCCCCTGTGCAGCCTGAACCTCAGCACAGCTCTGGAGACCATCCCCACAGCACTGCCAAGGGTCCCCCATCCCCAGACCAGCCAGGCAGCCCCATCCCAGCTCCATCTCCAGCAGGATCACTCCGTGCTGCAGTGGGGACTAAGCTCCCTCCTGCCACACTGGCAGAGCTGCTGTCCCCATGGGAGATAGGTCAGGGGTGGGCAGCCTCCTTTTCATCCCAGTTGTTCCAGCCTGAAAATGCTGATCCAGGAGCAAAGCCAAACCCAGAGCAGGTTGTGCCTTGCCCAGGCACATTCCCAGCTGGACTCTAGTTCTGTTTGGGGGCTGTGATGCATCTCCTGGGGGAATAGACCTGGGGCTGGCTGCTCCTGCAGGGCTCCAGACACAACAGGAAGGGTATGGGAAGTCACACCACAACCACTTCATTCGTTTTCAGAGCAGGATTTATCCCCATGGCCGGGAGCTGTGCCAGGGTGCAGATGCCTGGTTTTACAGGGCACTCACACAACCAGCAGCTGCCTCTTGCTGCTCACACAGCTGAGTAGTTGCCTGCAGGGACAGATAGCAGGCACAGCTGCCTAGAGGACCTCGGTGAGCACAGAACATTTCAGGGCAGGGAGATTTCAGAAACCATCCCAGGCTAACCTTTCATCAGAGATTGGCAGGGGCTGGAGGAAGGCACGCCATCATTATCAGCTCAGCCTCTCTGTTGTGTTTTTACAGGGGCAATGGCAGGTGAACATGGCCCATAAATGATTTACTGTTACTTGTGAAGACCATTTGCCTTCTTGGATGACAATGAACTTGCCTCCCCTGTGCCTCTCCCCTCCTGAACACCCTCTGCACACCTTTCCTCCAGATCAGTTTTCTTTCCATTTCACCTCCTTGCTCTTGAACTTCTTCATTCTTGAACTCATCCCCTTGGGACGTGGTGCAACAAAATCAAAGCACTGTACAAACCTCCCATGTCATCACATCACCCAGAGCTGCTTCTGGCCTGACACTGCAGGGGAAACTCCACTTTTAAGGTCCTAAAAGACTCTACAGAGAAGTGGGTGCCACAGCAGAGCAAAGGAAGGACCTTTACAACAAATTTAACCATTGGGAAGTAGGAGAAACACAGGAACAATCAGCGAGCATGGATGCAGAGGGTGGTTGGGGTTTGGTCTCCAATTTTTTGGCACCTGGAAACAGCCTGGAACTGTTTATAAAACACCTATGGAAAAGCAGTTTGTGCACCTCCTCACACTGTAAGGCCCCTGCTCATGATGACCCACATTTACACCTAATAAAACCAAGGGCCTGTCTCACCAGCAGCACTCACCACCACATCCCCAGGGAGCCCTCTGCATCCAGGAGGGATGCTCTGCTCAGTGGACATGCTGCTTGTCTGGCAACAGGACCAGCAGGTACAGGCAGCCCAGGCCAAGACTTACAAAGGATACCTGGTCTTTGCAGCTGGAGACTGAGCCTGTAACCCTTGAGCTGATCTCACCCACAGGGAAACCCTTCTGAGTGTCTCCAAAGCCATGGAGAGCAGTGGAGCATGAAATCAGGGCCCCCAGACACCACCTTGGGAGGAATCAGAGCCTGGTCCCACACACTCATCAGCTTCTGCTTGCCTTGCAGACACCAAGGATGGCACCTTTTCATACAATTCCCGTTCCAGCCTTTTCCCTCCTTGTGGAGCAGTTTTCTTATTCCACAAGCCAAAGTGAATCTCCAGAACCTCAGAACAGCCCAGTTGGAAAAACTGCCTCACCACTGGGATAATAGGACACTTGATTTTCTGGAGTCTAAAATTACTGGGTCCTCAAACCTTGTTTTGCTTTACCTTATCTTTGCCAACTGATAAGCAGAGAGGAAGTGCAAAGGCCCCAGGACTCCTCCCTGCAGGTGGAATTAAGACCCATTAAAAAGCTCCCCAAGCTGGGGCAGGCTCAGCCAGGGTCTGCAGAGGCCAGGAGGCTCTGAATGCAGAGCCAGCTCAGCTCCAAGGGATCTTGCCCCAAAAACCAGAAGTGGCCCAATCCAGCACAGCACAAATGGGCAGTCCTTGTCCTGCTCCTTTGGATCTCTCTAAATACAGAGAGATTCCCACCATGCCATCTCCTCAAACAGCCCAGTCCCAAGGCTGTTATGGATTACTCATCCCCTTCAGACATCAAAAGGACCTGTTTGCTTCCCACCCCACGGCCTCTCCAGGCTCATTCCAGCATCCCGCAGTTCCTTCTGAGTTCAGGCCCTGGAGCTAACGAGCAGGACATCAGGGCAATTCCCTGCAGCAGTTAACGAGTTAGCCTCATTTTCCTCTCCCCAGAGGATTAGCAAGGCTGTAATAGCACTAAATAAATCCACTAATGGCAGATTCTCAGGACACTTTGTCTGGAAAACTTGCTCATAACTTACAGGATGCAGCCTGCACATTTGGCTTTTATTATCTGGTGACACGGCTGAGGGGAGCTGCTCCCAAACAGAGTGATTGGATCTGAACAAAATGTGTCCTAGATCACTAATGAGGCAATGAGGTAATTAAACACCTGCCTGGAGAGGCAGCCTTCACACACGTGGCACAGCTGGAGAAAGAAGCCATGGAATCAGGGTGGGAGATCAGAGCTTTTAGAGTGTCTCTTTGAAAGCTGCTTTGCCCAAACAGGAGTGCCCTGGGGAAGGGACCATCCCCTGCAAATGCTGGGACAAAGCACCAGGCAACCAGCCCGTGCTGGGATGATGGAAAGTTAAACACGAGGGCAGGTCTGCTCTCCACACTCAGGCCCTGCAATGTGCAGAATACCTGCAGGATGGTGTATTGCAGGTGGTGGCCAACTGAAACACGTGCTTGGAACAGCTCACAGATGATCCTGCTTGGGAGAACAAAACAAAGAGCTGACTGGAGCAGCAGGCCTTCAGAGAAGAGGGGCCTGGCAGGAGCACTGCATCCAGCAAGACCTGGAGGCCATTAGGAAGGAGGGTGCTCACACCAACTAGGAAGGATTGTGCTTTCAGACACCCTCCAAACCAAACCAAACCAAACTCTGGAAGGGCTCTGCTTGCACCACAGGGCTATCAGGGAGAGGAGACAAACCCTTCTAGGGTGACTAAGGCAGGGGACAGAACGGTGACAGCCCCTGCAAAACACCTTCCAACCCATCTGTGAGGGCAGAGAGTGCAGCAGACAAGAACATTTGAGCCATGGGGGCTCATACTGCAAACTGCAGGTTCCGGCCCAGAGCCCCAGATGCTTTTCAATCACACATAAACCTCCTGCAAAGCTCCAGTTGTGAGCTGCTGTTCCCTGACTCAGCAGCAAGTGCTTCTGTGTCACAGGCAGGGACCAGAGCAGGATGAATGTGTCTGCCACAGCTAATTCTGCGTGCCCAGGCCTCACCTTCCCCAGCTTAATTTGATGCTCTGAGAAAATTAGACGTTCTCCTGCTTCTGTGGAAAAAGGCAAGCACTGAAGGTAATTCAGAGGCTTTGATGCTGCTCTTTAGTCATTCGGGCACCACAGCCCAGGCATGGCTCCCTAGGCTGACCACGGGCAGGGATGGGAGTCACTAATCCTCATGCACAGCGTGTGAGCCTGGGGCAAAGCCCTGTGTCTGTGCTGTGCACGGCCAGCAACGTCCTGCAGCCCAGCGAGGCAGGGACAAGATCATTTCCAGAGCAAGAATTTTGACTTTAATAACCACAGCACCTCAAGTGCTCAGCACTGGAGGAGTTTGATGAGGATCCCAGTGTGGCAGTGCCTGGAAATGCCAAGTGCATGCTCAGACCTGGGTCTGGATTTGAATGGATGGCACTGGGGAACATGAAAGCTGTGCCCCAGGGCCGCCCGTGCACAGCAGACATGTACATGACACCCTTTGAAAGTGGTTTTAAATCTCCCTCTCAGAGCCATTACTGCTTTTTAGGCCAGAGGTAAAAAGGTTTTCACCACAGGTCCCTTGCAGCAGCCCAGGCAAGGGCTGGGGATGGACACAGCCTCCTCCCTGCCACACTGAGTTTGCACTCGGGTTCAGCTCTACGGCTGTAACCGAGCACCAGCACTGAGCAGGGTGCTGTCGGTCCCAAGGTAAATCCCCAAAGCAAACACAGAGAGTGAGCACACTCCAGGGGTGGATGCTCCCGGACGAGGACTTCCCTGCTTTGTCCCCACCCAAATCCCATCGTGATCAGCTTCCCCAAGAGCCAAGTGACAGCAGCTGTCACGCCGCGGCTTTGCAGGACCGAGCCCCTGCTCAGGCACAAAAGCAGCAAAGTCAGGCCCAGAAAACCTCACCCAAAGGGAGAGGGGCAGGGAGGGGCTGCATTTCTCAAACCTGCTCATCCTCGGCGTGGTTCGGGTGAGCCCCAGACGCCAGAGCCCCGCACGAGCCCCGGCTGTGGGCGCGTCCCCCCGAGCCCGGCGGGGTCAGCTCCCGGTGACAGTGCCGAGGCTGAAGGGATCAAAGGGACTCGGGCACAGACCCCGGGTTCTCAGCTGGGCTGGACGGGCAGCTGCAGTCCCAGTCCCAGCACTTCCTCAGCCCCGAGCAGGGAGGGAGGAGAGGGCAGAGCAGCCGGGAGAGCCGGTGCCGCTCCTGCCGCAGCCCCAGGGCAGCCCGAGCACAGCGGCCGCTCCCGGCCCCCTTCTGCCGGGATCCCACTACATATCCATCCATCCCTCCCTCCCTCCCTCCCAGCCGGGTCAAAAAGGGCTTTTCTTTGGCAGGAAAACCGACTTCCAGCTGTTCTTGTTTGGAAACAGCAATCCCATTCCGGAGAAAGAGGAGGAGCCACAGAGAATCAGTATCAAATCAACTCACTCTTTAAGTGAGCCAACACCTCAATTACACCCCGGCTGCAGCCCACAGGGTACCTGTGCTGACAGGGCAGTTCACAAGAGCTGTGAGGGAGCACAGAAACCCCCCAGCAGATGCGTCTTCTCCCAAGAATGAATTCTGCTCCCACTGCATTTGGACAGGGACTTCCCAGTCCTCAATTCAGCACCTGCCGGCCAAACCTACAAGCTGCTGCTCCAGAGACACAGCCACAAAGGCCCCAGAGGACTCCTGACAGTGCCCACCTGGGATGTCCCACAACTGGAGCAGCTTGGCTTAGGCAACAATTTTCTAGCAACACAATCCCTTTTTTAAAATATCCCCAAACCCTTTTTTCAAAGGAGGCAGACACTGTTACTTAGGAGCTCCCAGGCCAGACTGTTACAATCCCACATGCCCCCTTTCAGTTCTTTCACTGCCCAGTTTGCCTCATGCTCCTCACTTCTGTCTCCCATGAGTCCTTTGAGACACATCCACTGTCCCCAAACCCCTCAGAGTGCACAACCAGAAATAAGCATTGCTGAGACACAGGTCTATCACTGGTGGTGGAATGAGGGCCATGATGAACATCTCATTCCTATTTTAATAGATGCAATGGTACCAGGCATGGCTAGATCAGCCTGTAATTAAAATTCCAGAGCTAATCCCAAAGATACTCCATAGGAAAAGTTGATTGAAAGCAATCCTCTTGACCATTATGCTGGAGTTTCCTGTTTTGAGTGCAATCCCGTGGCCTCCTTGCCAATTAGTTCATGGAAAGAGTGCAAGCACTTGAAAGGAACAGCCATGAAAGAGCAGTGCAATAATGAAGTTTCCAAGCCCCAGAACATGCTCTGACCCTTGTTCTGGCTGTTCCAAGCCCAACACCTGGGCAGGCACAGGGGAATTGGTTTGTTCTGCCCATCAGACACTTCACCTGCCTGCCCCATCCCCCTGCAGCTCTGTGAGCCCCACCTGTGCCAGCCCAGGCTCCACTGCAGGGCTAAAAGCCTCAGTTTTGTCAGTCTGGTTTGGTCTGCATCCTACAGCTGACTTCGGTGACAATTTTTTTCCCTTCTTTACATTTTTAGGTTTCTTTTCCTGAGCCTCATCAGCACCTTCCCATGATTTCAACCACACAACTACTCACAAACCCCACTCCATTTACTTTCCACTAACATTACACCAAAACAAACAAGTCAAGTAATTTCGGAGTGGTGTTATCTGAGCCTTGAGGCAGAAGATCCTCCTCTAGAGCTAAGTGGCCATTCCCCAGGGGTTCAGTAGCCCCAGGGGATGGTGTGACCTCGAGCCTCTGAGTGCTTGTGAGGCAACGAGTGCTCAGTGTTCCTAATACAAACTACACGCCTCAGAGGTCAGGAATAAAACTTGATTGTTTTCAAATTTCTTATCTGCGTTCAACTCCTCAGTTATCTGTCAAACGATGTTTGGCAGAAAGAAGCCAATTGCTCTTAGGTTTTTGTAACTGTAACTAGAAAGTGACAGCAGCAGGAGTTTTCCTGGAACCAATGCAGGCACAAGAGAGATCCGTGGAAGGAAAGTAGTGTTTGGTGCAAACCAAAGAGCACTTCTGTGATTTGATTCAAAGGCTGGGAAGAGCAGCTCAGTGGACACAGGGACCAGGTGAGCCTGGTCAGTGTGGGCCTTTCCTTGCCTAAAAGGAAATGGGATTTATGGGGAAGAGAAAGCTGCCAGTCAAGACCAAGTTTTCTAGAAATTGCCATCTGATGAATAAAGCCTTCCACATTTTTTTCACCTATACACTTCCCTTTCTTCTGTAATATGCCCCTGGAATCCAGAGGAAAAGGGAATTGGCTACAACACCAGAAATTCCCATATTGTTTCCATGTTGCAAAAACTAAACAAGTTCCTCCTCCTCCCACCTCTTTTGGAGCACACAGTCCTTCTGTACTTTGAGAACTCACAAATCAGATCAACTTGGAACAAAGTGACCATTCATATTAAAATAATGGGAATTGTTAATTCCCCCCATTCATCTGACATGCACCTTGCAAGGCAAATTCCCATTACAACAAAAACCCAGTAATTCAAAACACTCCTTCTGTTTCCAACCTTAACTCCAATGCCTAAAAAAGGAGAAAAAACACGAAGTCCACAGAACCAGAAGAAACTGTTGCTTCACCTGCCAGCTACAGACTGAGTAAAAACCACACAGTGCTGGTTCCAAATGCTTTATTTAGGAACAGTTCTGCCCATGTGCTATGGGGTTTTTTTCCTGTTGAAGTGATCACAATTATGAAATTATCTGCACTTTCAAAGTGCCCATCCCCATGGCACCTGGGTGCTTTATAAAAAATGCTGTCTGGCACGACAGAGATGAATTATCACTCACAAACCTACTGGTCTTCTGTTCCTTATCCCTCATTTCAGGTGTAGCTACTGACCAGGGACAAGAAACAAAGCAGCAGATGAACTCCAGAAAAAGATCATCTTGTTTTCAGGCAAGGTTTAGATCAGAGACAAAACAAACACCAAGAGACCCAACTTCCCAAGAAGAGCAAGTAGCTATTTCTAAAGCCACCCATGAAGCTATTTTCCCAGGAAAATACTTTCAGGAATAGGTTCTATACTGTATTTAGGTATTTAACAAAGTGTGTGTACAAATAAAGAAGGGTGCTATTGGCCCAGAGTACAAATTCACCACCACAGCAGGAGTTAACCATCAACATTTGATGTTTGCCATCCTTGTTGATAATGAAAGAGGCTCTATTTTGTTGTTTCTGAATGTTACATTCTTAAAAAATATAGAGACTTCTGGGTTCAAGGGGAAGGAGAAGTTGCCCCCTTGGCTGGTGTTCCACAGCCATTGTGTGGGAGCCTCACCTTGCTGGTTTAGTTCTGCATCTACTTCTCCCTCTGTTTCCCAAATACACCCCAATTTCTAAATAAAAAAACCAAATTATAGTGTCAAATAATGAGGCAGAGGCAGGAATCAAATTGTATCTATGCCCTGGTCCATGGTAAGGAGATGTGTACCAGCCCTGGACAGGCCACTGATCACAAAACTTCTCCACACAGAAAGGAATTTCTTTGTGCTCCAGGTTATTTTCAGCTATTTATAGTGTATGTTTGTTTCTGAGTAAGTGTTTGTCTTTAATACACTGGGAGAGAATGTGTGTGCACAGACACAAACACGGGACACAGGGGAGAAGATGGTAAAACTTCCCTCTCTTGGTTTCAGGTGCAGCTCTTTGTGTCCTAGAACCTCCTGGAGCTTTTCCTTCAATACAGAATAAAACCTCTGTTCCTCTGGGGGTCCTGGTTAACTTTTGAATCCAAAAATGCCCTTTATATATCCTGTGAGGCCACTCTTGGCCTTCTGCTCCACCTTGTCCTCCAGAGGAGGGAAAGCAACATGGTTAAGGGCGAGGTCAAAGAACAAGGGTTTGCATGGAATGGGCTGGAATCCTGGTGGGAAGTGCACGAGGCTGACTTGCTTGCTGACCAGGGAAGGATCCAGGCAGAAAGTCTCAAACCGTTCCGAGAGTGGCTGCAAGAGACCGAGGCAGGGACACAAATTAAATTCCAGTCACATCAAAAGGGTCAAACATCAAACAGGACTGAGCAGCAACTGAGACAGGAGAAGTTCAAGCTCCCTTGTGAGACCTCTGGAGACTTTGAAAATTATTTAACCTCCTGTCAAAGCACAGCTGCAGTACCTCTGGAAAACCCTCCCATGTGCAGAGAGAAAGCTAAATAAAGAAAGCTGCCACACTGGGAGCTGCAAGCAGCCTCCCAGCTCCTACCCTTGTGTCAGGTACCTTCAGCACCAAGCCTAATAAAATCTCCTAAATAGTCATGACCAAATCCTGATCAATGTGACAGTTCTTGTGTTGTGAGAGAGACTCAGGTAAGGGGATAAAGGTGATGGTCATTAAGAGCACAGCTGGAATTTGCCTGAGCTCTTGGCTCTTACCTTTCCATCCTTGACCTGAGATGGAGACTCAGTCTCATGAGGATCATTTGCATCTGCAAAATTGAAGAAAAGGGGGTAAAAATAACAGGCTTGACTTAGGTGTAGAGTAAGATTGTCTCGGGAAGCAGCTGTACTCCAAGCTGAGCCATGATCCTTGCTCTCTGGGATGCACAGGACAGTATTTTCAACAGATTTGATTTCCAGAGTAAGCACCACACACTCATCTACAGCCAACATAGCCCTGCAGTGGCAGAGCTTCTCCTTCACATTGTCATGAGAAGGTCTGGAAAGCAGCACAGACTTTGAGTGAAGCACCCAGCAGAAGATGATGAAAACTCCCCAGGGGGTGTCTGTTGAAACAACATTAAGGCAATAAAGGAGGTAACACACTCCTCCTCCTGGATTTCCAGCAGCAGGCACAGCAAAAACAGCAGCCCAAGAAATCACAAAGTTCATCCATCTCCCAAAGTTCTGTTGACCAGGATGACACTGACAGAGAGAACATCACTGCTCTCCCTCTTCTTAGCAGTTTGACCAGGCAGGCAAAACTGGCATGAGTAAGGCTAAAGTGTTTGGAGAAAAAAAAACCCCAAAACACTAAACTGCTGCTCTGTGCAGGTTCCCAAAATGGGTGCACATCCCCAGGAAGGGTTTTAACATCCCTGGGCAGGGAGCAAGATGCCAATGTCCAGTCACTGCCTGCCTACCTGCACTACACACAGCTAGAAGCAGCTAGAACTGAGAGGAAAAGTACTTTTCCAGAGCCCACATGAATGGTGATGGAAAGACATTTCGAACTTCAGAAATGAAATAAAAGGATTGAAATAGCTGCAGGGGCTTTGTCAAGATACATTAGAGCAGAGCTCTAGTATAGCTGTGTTACTCACCTAAAATAGCTGCTGCTTGCAAGGAATACTTCTCTGCATTGACTTGAGTGATGAGATCCTGCACATCAGGCAGCTCCTACAGCATTAAAGAAAATTATTTGAGAGCCTGAAATATGCCAAGGAGTCAGAGCAAAGGTAGAATCAGACAGGGTAAGAACTAAGAAATTAACTCCTAGTGTTGATAAGCTTTCCCAGAAGAGGAAAAGCTACAGCACTGTGCTTCAGGCACTACAGAAGTTGTATAAGAGAAAATGCACAGGTGAGAAAAAGTGGTAAATTGTTTTGCAGTTGGTGCAAGTCTGTCCCTCCTCAAGTGAGCAGCCAGGTAAAGCGTTCCCATGTCACTAGAAAGTCTCTACTATAATGAACATTACCCTTCTCCCTATTTAAAGATCAATCCTGAATTGTAATGGCCTGGCACCTAATTAACAATTAACAGTGAGACAGAGCTGCTTCATAAAACTTCAGCTTCGGGACTGGGTTCCCACCTTCAGGCTGTTCCTGTGAGCTCCAGCTCCCGACTGCACCTCGCGGGCGTATTTCAGAACCCTCTCGTACAACACCAGGGCTTCACTCCACTTCTTCACCAGGACATAGGACTGGGCAATGAAGAAACACCTGCAACAGTCAAGAGAGCATTCCTGATGTGTTTGTTATCCATGCCTTTTGCCAACTGAATTGACTGACAATAGAAGATATCCTTAAGTAGCAGTGGGCAGTTTCCCTTTAGGAACCAGCCTCAAAGGATAGAGGAAACTGCATCAATGGCCTGCACAGCACAGAGAGCTGTGGAATTACAACCTTTGAAGGTGTCATGTGTGCTAAAGGAAACCTGGCTGCTTCTCAGTCACCTGTAAGCTTTGTACACAAGTGTCTTCAATCCAATCTCCTTTTGGAAGTTCTTGTCCTCTTCCAGGCCAGGAAGTTGTGTCAGTTCCACAAGGTTCTGTACAAAGGAGAGTCAGAATAACAAATGCAGGCATTGCCTTCCTCTGGAATCTGCTGCACTAAGAGAAAGCTGCCCCTTCTGACAAGTCAACAGAACACTCCCAGGGAAATAGTTTCCAGTTTTCTAATTATCAGTTTTCTAACCTTGTGAAGGACTCTCATTGAAACTTGTTCAAGTTGCCCTCAGGACAGACTTCCTGACACATACAGGAATTAGGACAAAGACTCCTTAGATTTCACATGAACTAATTCTTCCACAAGTTATTTCCCTCTCCCATTCACAACTGCTTCAGCCACAGGCTCCTTCAGTTAACTGCAAAATTATGGGAAAAACTGAGAACCTGCTTATGAAGAACAAGTATTTTTGGCTGCTACTTTCCCTGGCCAATAGAAACTAAGGCAGCTCTAAGGGTGCTGCACAAGAGTTGGAAAGACTATTTTAAACCTGTATTAGAGTGCACAACAAAGGACACTCATTCGAGCAGCTGGTTCTGCTCATAACTAAAAGAGTTTTTTTGTCTTTCATGCAGATGTTGAACATCTTTGAGCTACATGAAGGCACTCAGCTGCCCTTCAGACTTCATGGCAGTTCACTTGCAGTGCAGTATTTCTACAATAACCTTTTGTACCAGAGTTCCCTGGTCAGAGTGGAGAGCTGGGTGTGTTTTGCAGCAGTACCTGCAGGATGATGTCGTAGAGGCGGATGAGGTCCTGCGGGCGCGGCGAGCGCTTGCCGTCCTCGTCAGAGCGCTGCTGCTGCAGCAGGGCCTTCTGCAGGGACTGGGCCATGCTCTCGTTGCGCCTGATGGCCGTGGACAGCTTGATGTAGGTCAAATAACTGCCAAAATAAAATGAGGAATCCCATCAGCACTGCCAGAGCTACTCGGACGTTACTCCGTGTTCTGAGCTGGTGGTAGAAAAACGTCTGGAAGGTCAACGTGAGAGTCTGGAGTAAAATGTTTACAAAGCGTTAGAATTAGATCCTTATCTGTACAGTCATCCTTGGGGATCCCAGAGGCCCAGAACAGAAACCTCATAAAACAAAACCAAACAAAAATAAAATCTTGACATAAGAACTCAGCTTCTTCACACTAGCACTGGCAGCAATGTTTGCCTATTACCTGTGTAAGTACTGGATGTTGGACACCTTCCCAGAATCATTTTCCAGAGAGTGTTCTCGCTGCTTCTGTGGGCAATGGAGACAAAACACTGCATGATTTACTTAAAACTGGCAGCCAAGGGACCAAAAACACAGAACAACTCAAGGTTTGGGTAAGCCATGGAAGCTGTAACAGACTTCTAGGTGAAAGAGGGAGGGCTTCTCCACTGCCATTCCCCCCACCCCTCCAGTTCTGAAGAGAGTAAATTCAAATTTTGGAGCTCTTTATTAAAGAAATGCTAGCAAGTTTAACACTAAATCAACCCCAAGGAAACATGGTGCCGTTAGAAGCAGAAACTGATGTTTGCTGCTTACCTGGTCAGGTTTCAACTCTTCCCGAACAGCCTGAATGGCATCTCTGCACTCACTGAGTAAAGACTCAAACAAACGCTCTTTTGTCTCCTCATTTTCTGCCTAAGAGCAAAGGAGAGTCAAGACAGATGAGAAATCAGATGTTTTTGTATGATGCATGAATTAACTAAGGAGATTAAACAAAGTTTCTCCCATGTTATGTCTTTAAGGTCCATGAGTAGTTAGAACTCCAATCTGTGCCTGTCTGCAACACATTCTTGGGGGAAATCTGCCAGAAATCGTGGAGAATGGGATTGGTGCAGAGAACTGAACAGCAGTGAAGGCCAAGCAGACATAGCTCATGGCCTCATTCCTGCACCAGTTACCTTCCTTCCTAGCAACTCCCTTCCCTCCCTGGATGGCACCTGCACTGCTCCCTGAGTTGAGGCTGAACTGCACTGTGGGAAAGGCCCAGCAACAGAAGAGCTGAGCTGTCCTGAACTGGCAAATTACCAATGCAGACAGCTCTTGTTATGCTGATTTAATTCTTCCCATGTGGTAATAACATGCAGATGATTATCTTTCCTCCACTCCCACTCCAGCAATGTTCACAGTGGCAATAACTTGCTTGTTTGAAGCATTTTTTACAGTAACCCTATATTTTAGCAGCAGGAGTGACCGAGTGCTTTTCTGCTGTCACCATAAGTTTTGTTAAAAAACGTGAAAAGCAGCTTTTGGCCTTCTGCTCCAAAACCAGAACTTGAAAACAACTTTTAAAAAACAAGTTGAAGCCTGATCTCTGCCTAATTTATTGGCATATCGTGTACCCAATTAAAAAAGCTCCCAAATGCAAACTCAGCCCTCATGCAGATGCTGAGAAGGAAACCAGGTGGAGATTGCAAGACTCACTGATTCAGTAAGAAAAAAACTACTCAGAAGCAAACCTCAGCCTCAGTGATTGAAGCAGAATTGGAGAGCACCAGAACCATGTTCTACCACTCCCATGTCATGTAACAATGTAACATGAGCTTTGCTGCAATAGATCTGCAGTTGTCCAAAAGAATAAAAAACTGTCTAAAATCATGTTCATTTGTCTTCTGTGCAGCTCTACAGTCTCTGCCTCTCTACTTCCCACGTTCACAACCCCAATCAGTAATTTTATTTTTACTCCCTCACAAAGCCTCAGGTATCCTGTGATGGAGGTGGTTTTTTGCGTTTGGGTTTTTTTTGTTTTTAATTTAAGATTTGCTGTGAGAATTTTTAAGGTGGGACTGACTCCTGAGAATTACCAGGGACGAGTCTGACTGCATTCTCAACCTCACCCAGAGCAGCACAGCAATTTCACTGTAAGCACAAAAATGAAAACAGACACAGCCAGATCATCATTCAGGCACAAAGAGGGCAAGGGCTGGGCCCTGCAGTGAAACAAAGGCTTTCCTTCCTGAGCTAAAACTCCTTAAGCTGATTCTATGCATAAATACCCATGTTCTGATTTGGGAGATACCAGATCATAAGACTGAGACACAAGTGCTACAGCTGGTGATGCAACTGTCCTGACAGAATTGCACAGGTTCATGGAAACCAATCTCACTGAACCCAATTCCAAAAATGTGGAGTGCTCAGCTGTCAGGTTTTCTTTGCTCTAAACCACTGTGTAACATCTCTGACAGTAATTACCACTCGTTTTTGCTGCAATCTAGAGATGAGCACAGAATCCCTGAGGCAATACCAGGCAGGAGCACACCTGTGTCACGCTGCCCTACAGTCCTGTCAGCTCAACCTGGTGAGAGCCAATGAGCCCTCCAAGTGTTGCCTTCAAATCTATAAAAGGACTGACACAAGCAATTTTAAACCTGGATTCCCCTTCCAGTTTGGCTTATTTGTTCTGTTCCTCCCATTACCAATAAGGAACCAAAGGCAACAGTATAATTGTACTGGGAGACTCCATTTTTATACAAAACAGACTGGTTTTACTCCTAATTAAACCCTGCAGAGCACTGCTGTTATGTCAGGGTTTCAGCTCAGTGAAGATGAGCAGAAAGGTGCCAAAAATCCCAGGAAGCACAATTCATTCACCTGAAGCTGGACTGCCCATCCCAGCTGACATAACTCCAGAACTGCTGCCAAAAAGGCAAGTTTTAGCTCCCTGGGAATGTGAATAGTGCTGCTGCATGCTCAGCTCTCAGCAGTCCACTCAACAACTCCTTTGTTTAGTCAGAACTTCTCAGGGATGCAAAGCAAGATGAGAACAAATTCAGGCTGCTCTGCCACTACTTTAGAGAGTAACTAAACTGAAAAAGTCCAACTGTCAGCTGCCAGGATGGAAGTTAAACGAGGGAACACTGAACTCTGAGCTGTACTTCCACCTGCTGGCCACACTTATGTGCTTCCTGAAACCAAATCCATTCATCAACATTAATTCCTAACATTATGGGTAACAGTCAGGTTTCCCACCCTGCCATATCCTGTTTATCCTAATCACACTCTTCTTACCACTGTCCTCTGCTCTGGTCTTATCCCTCTGTAGAGTTTTTGTTTTATAATTTCTATTTTTATTTATCCTTGTTATTCTCCTGGTGATAAAAATGTTTTTAATGCTGCAAAAATCCCATTTTTAACACCAAGAGTTGTTACTGAAGATCCTTTCACTGCCTTTTCAAACTCTGAGTGTGCATGCAGCCAGTGAAAAGCAGGATACCTCATCTGGTCACCACTTCCAAGGAAAAAACTACATGTGGGAAACTTGACTATAATACTAAAGACATGCACAGTATGTGCCACTGCAAGTTCCAGTGAGCTGGACTTCAATCATCCTTGTGAGTCCTTTCCAACTCAGGATATTCTATGACTCTATGAAGTGTTTCAGAACCATTACATGTGAAATTGATTTACATCCTGATATTCATTAATCCACTTCCTGCTTTTGAAGATTTCTGTAAGTCAGTAAGGGACTGGAATAGCTCTCATAGCACCTGCTCCACCTGGCAAATGGCTACTTGTTGCTGAAGAAAATATGGTCAGTATGTATTTTTATTTTGGCTATTCTGAAGTTGAACCATTTGAGCAAGATGCTTAAAGAAATTAGAAGAGTCATTCAAAACCAGTAACTCTTAAAAATGTAACCTTCATTTCCAAGTGATGTACTAATAATAATGGTTATCACCCTGCTGCTGGAAGGCAGCACAGAATGTTCCCAGGAGCAGGAATACTCAGAACAGATCTCCCAGACTACTCCACTCAGCAGACTGTGAGAGCTATCTCCAGCTGACACTTCAGCTTTGGGTTATAATCAGTATTCCCCCATTTTTACCTTTAGCCTTCCAGCCCCAAGTTTGAAAAGAATGAGATTACTCAGAAGCTTTTAGTTCAGGTACCAGGTATTGCACAGAAGGAAAGAGGAGGGTTAGAAGGGCAGGATGGAGAGGGTTGCTGGGTTACCTGAGCAATTGCTGCCTCATTGTCAGCCAGCCCCAGCAGGAAGATCCTCACTTTGTCAATCTTCACTGGGACAGTTCTCCCTCTCCACTCCACCTCACTCATGGTGGCTGCCTGCTTTGCCCGGGTCTGGGTGATCAGTGCCTGCACAGAACACATTGAGCTCAGGAGCTTGAACTTACAGGGATACAAAACTGAACCTCCTGAATTCATGTTAGATTTGACTACACTGAAATCAAAAGGCTTTCTGGGAAAATGTTGTTTCCCACAGAACCTAGGCTTGCTTGCTCACTTCTGTTCTATTCTGGCTCTTGAATGGTTTGCTGCAGCAATATTCATGCTCAGCATGGTAATAATGAAGATTTCAAGTTGAGGCATGCAAATAAATTACCTCCAGTTTTTCTGCAAGAAGACCTTCAGTGCCACCAGACCTCAGTCTCATCTGCATCAACTCGTTCATGGCAGACTGGTCACCTGAGAGAATCAACAAATTGAGATCACATTTCCATTTGACTTCAAAATTACTTTCATATACAAAAACTAATCATTAGATTTTTATACTGGCAGTTTAAGGGACAAGCTTGCAATTTCATTCTGACTTCATTGGCAAGCTACCACAAACTGTTATTCTGTCTTTCTACACATAACCACAGGTGCTGTTGCAAAATGAGGCCCTTTCTGCATTGCTAAACTGTCCCAGAAAACAAGTGCAGAATTTGCCCCAAATATTATGGCCTCAGTGTCACTTAGACCAGGGTTTAGCTAAATCAGCACTGCTTTCCTGTGAACAGATGGGGCCCCCCTTCCCTTACCAATGTTGTAGGCACAGTAGCGGATGTTGGGTGAGATCTCCTCCACACGCTGGTTATACAGCACAGCTTGTTCTTCTGTGAAAGCATTGGCCAGCTTCTCATAGATGGTCCTACAGCAAAGGACAAATATTAACACTGCAGTGTTTGTCACCTGTGAGATGCTATCCTAAGGGAACAGTTTGTGTCTGTGCTCTAGAGGATGCTGTTTCTTCAGTAGCACCTCCCAGCTGAGCACAATTAACTGAACGACTCACAGAGCTGCTGTACATAACTGAAGTGATCCAACACCTTTTACTGAACAAAGCTGGTGAAGTGAGGGACTCACTTGCATTTGTTGAAAGCCTCCATTGCTGCCTTCCACTCCTGGTGCTCGAAGCGAAGCATCCCGGTGAGATAAGCCATGTATGCCTGCACACAGAGTGAGAGCAAGGTCACCTCCCCACCATTAACAGCCTAATTAGTGCCACCTTTAGCATCAAGGCTGCTGTGACTCCTGCACTGAGTGACTAAGCTTTGCTCTTTTCATTGGGGCTTCCCACAGAAGACAACTGATTTGGATGACAGGTTACAGCTACCTACCTCTTCTCCTTTAACTGACTTTGCTGCATTTCTAAGGAACCACAGAATCATAAAATGGAATCACAGAATGGAATGGGTTGGAAAGGAGCTTAAAGATTATCGAGTTCCAATCCTCCCACCATGGACAGGGACACCTTCCACTAGACAAGGCTGCCCAGAAATTAAACAAAGATATTTCTTGTTTGTTATGCAATGGTCCAGTGATGTCACAAAACTTTCTTCCCCAGCAATATGCCATACAATGGCAGTTTAATTAACTGAGTACAGCACTGCAGCCCCTTGTTCAAAGAGGTCACAACAGTTGTTTCCTGCATTCCAGGAACTGAACCTCCAAATCTTGCATTCTAGGTGGCTACATCAGCACATTTAACAAAAAGGTAACTCAGTAGATAAGCAGCTTCTTAGGTTGTGTTGCACCATCTTAGTTGCCCTCAAGTCTTTGTACTTTTATTATTTACTGAGAGATAGTAATTATTTCTTCACCCCAAATTCCAAAGGTTTCTTGTTCAGCCTTTGCTGTACAACAGGACCAAACTATCAGTGGCTACCTGAGCTTCCAGCTTTGTCTTGGCATCCACCCTGTTGCTCTCACAGAGCCTCTCCAGCTCCTCGGCGTGTTTCACAGCCTTGCGCAGCCGCGACAGCAAATGGAAGCGCTTGCGGGGCTCCGTGTTGGCCTCCTGCTTCAGCTGCATGGCATAGCTCCAGGCCCTCTCTGCATCCATCAGGATCAGCAGCAAATACCTGCAGGCCACAGGAGGGTCCAGGGCATAGTAATGACACTCAGACAAGAGTTGCAACGCCACCAGTTGGTGGTGATGCTCTTGGTCTGCTAACTTCGGCAGCAGAAGTGCAGCTTGGTTAGTAAGAGGCAGATGCTTTTACTGCTTGAAGTTCTAAGCACACAAAGTCTTGTTATTCCTGACTGGTTTCTGCTGCGTTTCTCACTCAAAAGTGTAATTACCCCAGTGAGGAAGAGAATTAGCTATCATTCTGTAGTACCACAGACACTAGAAAGACAAGGGATTTATCATTTTAGGCCACTCTTCAAACTGGTTTCAATCTGTTCTTAACAAGACTTGAATGCAGCATCATGTGCTGTTTTCCCACAAGAAAAGCCAAGACAGGAAACATTCCAAGTATTCCTAAAAGATGGGAAGTGAGCCCAAAATCCTGGCTATTCTCCACATATTCTGTCAGACGAGCATTCTGTCAAATTTAGAAGATTTAAGTAAAACTTGCAGTGCAATATTTCTGTCCAAAGGAAAGGATTGTATCTCCAACCATAACCTTGCTACACCAGTTACATTACTAGCATTCCCATGGCTACCTTGCAACAGACCTGAGTAAGCATCTCCTCTTCAATGTCACAGCAATTTACTGATTATGAAAAGAATCCATTTTAGCAACTATGAGGAAAGAAGGAACAGGCTGTTGCTGCTCCCTCTTCTCCCACTGGTTGAAGCTGGATCCGAGCAGTGTCTCTTGCACCTGCTCTACAGCCTGAACTTTTATTAATATCAACAACATCCATCTCTGAAAAGAAATGTTTTGGATGATATCACACAGAATAGTTTTCCACCTGAAACAGAAAGTACTGAAAGGAAACTCTTCAGTAACACACTGAATTCTCAATTCCATTACCTGTTGTCTGAGAGAATCTCCTCAGTTACTTTCTTCCCAGTGAACTTGTGCCTGTTGCCCATCTTGAAGTTGAGAGTTTTGCGGAGCCGCCTCAGCCTGCGGGAGCAGTAACCCCTAAAAAAACCCAACCACAGTCAGTCTGGCCAAAGGACAACTTTGCATCTGTTTACTGCTTTAGCCAAACAGAAAAAACCAAAAAGACTAAAGGCTGTGTTTTAACAATTAAAACTCCACGTGTGACATATGGGAGCTCATATGTAAAGCAGCAATTAACAGAGAACAAGGTAAGAAGACACGTAGTTATTCATGATCTTGAAAAATCAGGGTGATGTGCTCATTGCTAACTGTGTGTGTTTATTGAACACTGAGTTCTGGAGGAGCAGTGCCCATCAGGAGGTGTGAACAGCAGCTCCTGTGGGCAGTGGAGATGCAGGAGCCAGTCTGCACAGCCACAGCACATGCAAGGGAGATCAGCACACACAGCCTGTCAGGGCTATTCACCTGGCAGATGGGGTTTGTTGCCTGCCACAGGAGGGTTACATTTTAAATGAAGTGAAGCCAGGAGCAGCTCCCAACACTAACCTGTACCTCTGGAAGTCCCCATGCCTCAGGCCGTGCTGCTGCTGCGACTCCTTCACGATCTGCAGGACTGGGGCTGGCGTTAAGGGACACTCACAGTGCAGCTGGCACAGCTCCTCCTCCCACCCCAAAACAACAGCAGGGAACCCCACAGATCCCACGACACAAAGGCACCCCAAAACCTCCTAAAAGCAGAGAGCTGAAGGAGCTGATGGTCCTAAAACACCTCATGAGGCCAGGGCTCCCTCCAGAGCTCCAAGACAAACCTCCAGCACCTCCTCCCACAGCCAGCCACGGGAATGCTGCTGTCACCAGAGCAGCTGTGCCAAAAGACCCACCCAGGGTAAGACACCTGGTGGGCTACAGGACCTGCCCAGGCACTCTTGTGACACAGATTTTTGGCAGGAAAAACTGAGGCAGAGAAGCTTTCCTGCCCCAGAACGTCCCGTTGCTCAGAAAAGGATAAAAACCCCCTGAACAGAATCACTGCTGCCTCCCCAGCACAGCTCCCACAAACAAAGTGCCTTCTGAGCACAGAACCTCATAAAAGGGGTTTTTGGAAACAACTCCAGGGCTGATTTTCTCAGTTTTTCAGCACATTTCTAGCCTTGCTGCACAAGCTGCAACAAGCACCTGTGACACAAAGCCCTGCCCTGTGACCTGGGGCACTGTCACTCCATCATTTCCATCCAATCTCTGCATCCTGCAGTGTATTTGCAGAGTTCCTGCACTTCCTTTATTCCCTCAGTTATTCCTCCCAAATGAAAGCATGCCACATTTTAGTAAATCTGATGTTTTTCATTCAGTTTACAAGGCAGGTTATTTTGTGGAATAAAATCTCCACCACACACAAGAAATCTCTGTGCTACATACATTCATAGCCTAAAATTTCCCTTTCAAAGTTCACCAAGAAGCCTTTAAAGAAAACCCACAACACAAAACCAGACTGTACAACAACCCCAACATAAGAAAAACTCTAACTATACCTAAAGAAACCACCAAACATTTAAAGTTAAAAATGCCAGATGTCTCTCAAAGTGTTTTCTTGAGACTACACCTAAAAGAAAGTCTCTGAAGTATTAAAAACCTGCACCAATGGTTATTACACTGAATTATTCCATATTTGCAGAATAATCAAGTTGAACTGCAATGTCCTAACACAGCCCTCCTCATCCCTGCTGTCTACCCAAGACTTTTTTTCAGACTCTCTTTTATCCTACACACTTAATTGCTGAATTCATACCCCCTGAACTTTTTAATTTCTGCATTGACTTAGACATTCCCAACATTTCCAGGGCAATTGCTATGCCTGTATCTTACTCAACAGTTACTGACTATACACCTGCCACGTGGAAAACTCAACCTGATTCCTCTTGGGTTTCCCTCTGACCCAGAAGATAAAGCTCAGCTCTGTCACAGCTGTGCAGCTGGACTGCTTTCACATCGAAGTTTCGCCTACAAAACCTCCATGAGTTTTACACGCCCAGATTTCGGAAACACTCTATCTGCAGGAGTCAGTCTGCCACCTCAGCGCACCCGTTAAGATTTTTTTCATGCTCACTTCGACCTGCAATAACACCACGAGTAGCTCACGGGTGAGCTGCTCTTACCCTAAAGCACACGGCCCAGCACACAGCTCCGCTGTGGAGACTCACGCCAGCTGTCACGAGGTTCGGAAGGAGACGTAGCACAGGTAGATGGTAATTCCGTAACTCAGGAAAGCCAGGCTGACGCGTTTTACCCAAACCAAACCGTCACGCAGGCCCGGGCCAGCACCGCCCACATCTCCGGGGTGCCCCTGCAGGGGCCCGAAGGCGGACCAGGGGGAGTCCCCGCCGCCCACCGTCCCTGNAGCGGCGCGAGCGGCCGCGCAGGGGCTGCCGGGAACGGGGAGGACCCGGGAGGCGGCCGGGCCGGCCCTCAGCCGGGGGTTGCATTTGTTATAAATGCGCGTTATAAAGCTGGCTTTTCGCAACTCTTAGAATAAATACTATATGTATAATTGTACTGCATTGTGTTTTGTTAATAGAGTTTAAGAAGGTGATGAATGTATTTTCTGGTTGTGACATACTGTGAATAGTAGAAAGACTGTTTTGTTTTTTTT
>VXBB01006920.1:68043-99986 GCA_013399915.1 Illadopsis cleaveri
CTCTCCCTTCCCTGGTGCACTCACCGCTGTAATCTCCTCGCACCCCCTTTTCCCGTGCATCCCTTCTGTGCTCTCTGTGCACCTCCTTTCCCGTGCAATCCCTGCTGACCTCTCCGTGCAATCCCTTTTCCTCTCCATCCCTGCTGCACTCCCCACGGCACCTCTTTTCCTGTCCACCCCTTTCCTGTGCATCCCTGGTGCTCTCCTCGCTGACCTTTCCCTGCACCCCCTTTCCCTTTTCCTCCCTTCTGTGCTCCCCAGCGTTCTCTCCCTGCACCCCCATTCCCGTACAATCCCTGGTACACCCCACACTGATCTCTCTGTGTCCCCCGGTGCCTTCTCCACGCACCCCTCCTCCCCTCTGGCCCCTGTCTGTGCACTCCCGGCCATGAACGGCTCCCTGGCGGGCTCTGGCGAGGGCTGGCAGCCCGAGTCTGTGATCATCCCACTCGTGTACCTCATCATCTTCCTCGTGGGCACGGTGGGCAACAGCCTGGTGCTGGCCGTGCTGCTGCGCAACGGGCAGGTGAAGAACACAACCAACCTCTTCATCCTCAACCTGGGGGTGGCTGACCTCTGCTTCATTCTCTTCTGCGTCCCCTTCCAAGCCACCATCTACACCCTGGAGGGATGGGTGTTCGGGCCCTTCATGTGCAAGGCCGTCCACTTCTTCATCTACCTCACCATGTATGCCAGCAGCTTCACCCTGGCCACCGTCTCCCTCGACAGGTAGGAAAGGGAACAGGGGGGCTCCCTGCACCCTGAGGCTCCCCTTTCTCTGGATCCCACTGGGGCAGAGGGGACAAAATCCCCTGGAGCTGAATCCTGACTGCTGTGATCTCCCGGGGCTCCTGGGGGAATCAAGGAGCATTTCCCTGTTGATGTGTGCAAGGAAGTGCAACCACCCAGCATGAGGTTCTGCAGAGTGCTGGATGGGGATCCCTGGCCCCAGTGCCCAGCTGGAGGAAGCTTTCAGACCCCAAAGCTGTAGGACTGGGATTTATCTGTAGGCCCTGGCAGTGAAGTGGGGATGAAAAATGAGAAAGAAGCAAAGGTCAGTCCCTGTGCAGCTCTGGCCTTCCTGGGATGCAGGAGACAGCCCCTATCCTCCCAACAGCCCCCAGCAAAGCAGGCAGGCCTTGAGGAGAAAAAAACTCTGGGATGTTTGGCTGAGACACTAATTTTCTCACCCTCCCCTTCTATTAGCAAAAAGCCCCTCTCTGTCCCAGTGCTGTCCCTCGTCCCAATGATTATCCCAGCCTGTTCCAGGGTGGGTTTTGCTGGGAAGCCTGTTGCTCCTGCCTGTGCTTTACCTCAGTCCCTACCTCTGCAAAGGCCAGTGAGTTATGACCCTGCAGCATGCAAGAGGCTGAGAGCTCCTGGTGCTGCTCCACTCAGTGGCATGGGATGTGGAAAGTCCATATGCCAGTCCACTGGGTGGCCCTGGAGGCTGGCTAGGTGTGTCCTGCCATTCCCAGCACAGCACTGCACTGGCTGCTGACAGCACCCCCAGGAGCTAAAGCACATCTGGGGGCTGCCTCTCCCCCTGTATCCCACAGAGCAGAGGGAACAGATGTGTTGAGCAAGGGATGGCTTGCACAAGCCTCAGATCTGGGTGCAATTAAGGGACCAGCTAATTACAGAACTGAAAAGGGGTGAAGTGCTCTTATGTGTGCCAGTACAAGGAATGCTGTGTCTGGGGATCCTGGGCACTTGCTCCTGCCTTTGTATCCTCACTGCTCCAATCACTTGTGCCAGACAGTGATGGTCAAGTGAAGGTCTGCTGGATTAGGGGAGGGACAGAATGGGACTATCCCCATTGTCCCCACAACCACTGCTGAGAGCAGAGGGTGATGGGACAGGGTCAGGGAGAGAATCTTCCTCAATCCTTTGTGCTGCACAGGGTCCCTAAGAAGCACCAGGGAATCAGTTGTGTGACTAACTGCCCTGGAAAGCTCAAATCCATCATTTCTGCCCTCTCTCCAATCTGCTCCTGGCAATGCTCCCTCCGTGCCCTCCCCAGGACTGCGGCCATGTCCCTCTCCCTTTCCCATGCAGATATTTGGCCATACGATATCCTCTGCACTCCAGGGAGCTGAGGACACCCAGGAACGCCCTCCTGGCCATTTGTCTCATCTGGGGGCTCTCCTTCATCTTCTCGGGCCCTTACCTCAGCTACTACCAGGAGTTCCAGCTGGCCAACCTGACTGTCTGCCACCCCATCTGGGAGATCTCCCAGCGCAAGGTCATGGACGTCTGCACCTTCATCTTCAGCTACATCATCCCCGTGCTCATCCTGAGCCTCACTTACGTGCGGACTATTCGCTACCTGTGGCAGTCCGTGGACCCTCTCCAAGACATGTCCGAGTCCAAGAAGGCCAAGAGGAAGGTCACCAGGATGATCATCATTGTTGCTGTCCTGTTCTGCCTCTGCTGGCTGCCCCATCACCTGGTCATCCTCTGCATGTGGTTCGGGTACTTCCCCCTCAACCACACCACGTACGTGCTCCGCATCCTCTCGCACGTCATCTCCTACGCCAACTCCTGCGTCAACCCCATCGTCTACGCCCTGGTCTCCAAACACTTCCGCAAGGGCTTCAAGAAGATCTTCAGCTGCCTCCTGCACAAGAAGGCAGCGCACAAGGTGCACGTGGCCCAGGCTGCCAACACGGTCAGCACGCTGGAGGCAGAGCTCAGTGAGGTGACCCAGCTGAGCGAAGTCCTGCCCGGCCGCTCCACTGTGCGCTGCAGGGTCCCCACACAGCCCTGGGGGCAGGCAGAGCTGGTGGGACAGCAGCAGGGAGCAGATGGCTCCTCTGTCACCTTCAGTGTCAGCTAGCAGAGCTTCCTCCCGCCCCATGGCTTTGCAGTCTCCTGCAGCATCCCAGGCCTGGGGCTGGGCTAGGTTTTGGGGTTGAAATGGGTCCAGTTGAACCATTTTCATTCAAATGCATCCAGATATCATAACTGTGATGCTGCTGATACAAACAGCCAAGGACAGGACAAATCCTTCCACCAAACACTTGCTGAGAGCAGAGAGGTCAAACCCAAAAATCCACTGCCGTGTGTAAATACCTGTTCCTCTGTCATGGATGGACTTACTACTCCCTGTTGCATCTGCACCCAGAGCCTGTGAAAAGCCTCCAACCAGCACAGCATCTGGAGTTAGTGGGTGCACTTTTAGGGACATTTGGAAAGTCTTGCTTTGTTTGTGTCCTGGTTTAGGAGCTGCATCCCGGGGCAGGGCTGGGCACAAACCCAGCTCCGGTAGGGAAATCCAGGAGTGAAGCACAGAAGGTCACCAAGGACCAAGGGGAGGGAGGTTGGCTGCCAGGGAAGGACAGCCATGGACCCGTGGTAGGGGAAGGATTTTAATGCCTTTGGACAGCTTGGGGACAGCTCAGCATCTCAAGCAGGCGAGGTGCTCATGGAGACAAACAGGGCACTGCTTCCCTGAGGAGGGACAGCCAGGGCTGTGTGAGAGCCGGGGAAGCCTCAATAAAGCCCCTCCATCCCACCTGCTGTGTCCAGCTCCTTTGAGAAGCCCCACAGCCGCAGGAGAGGAGAGGCTGGGGGGTGGTGGGACCTGCTGGATGCCGGGAAGCTGAGGGGAGGATGGAGGATGTGGGTGATGTTCGAGCACATCCCTGGAGAGGGGCACTGCGGCACAGGAATGTCGCTGCACCCGCTGTGTGCAGCTGCCCGCAAGAGGCTGCTGTGATTCACACTCCCATCTCCTAACGTTGCAAAGGCTCCAGGGGTGCCTGAGCCCTCTGACTGCCACCAGCCAAGGGCTTTAAGTGAAGACCTTCCTTTTCTTCACCAGAAGAGCATCACTAGATTAGAATCAAGTCACTCTTTTGAAAACCCCGTGGCAGAAGTGCAGGGGAGCTGGGATGAGCTGTGCTTTGTGCATCCCTGCAATTCCCAGGTGTGTACCCCAACAGCCCCCATGAAGGTCATGTCTCCATAAACTGCCATTGCAGAGGCCCTAAGTCTGTCTGCACAGATTTCACTGCTGTGAATCCCCAGGGCAGGGCTCCCCAGGACTGGGATGGGTACTTCTGTCCAGGACTCTGGCTCTCCCTGGGGTTCTAGTCCTGACACAGCCCTCTTCCATCCAGCCCCAGTGCTTGGCCTTGTTTTCTTGAGAAGCTTTTGACTGTAAAACATTTCTTTTCCCCTGCTGAGTGTTATTATAACCAGATCTTCCTCTCCCCACAGAGAGGGCCATAAATTGGCCACCTTCTCCTATCAGTAATGGTGATATTTAGTCTAGTCCTGTTCCCGGCATAAGTCACAGAGAGCAGCATATAAGCAGCTCCATTAATTACAGCTGCATTTATCTCCCCGCTCAATCCTTCACAGCCAGGGAAAACATTGAAGCAGCTGCACAAACACAGCTAAAAGCCTTACTATGCTCATGCCCTCATCTGCCTCTGCTCAGAGAGCCACAGGGTCTGACTCCAATGGATCCCACACACACATTGAGGGGTTCAATCCACTCTCCTGGACAGTTTTCAGCTCACCTTGGGGATGGAAATGTTGGCCCACCATCTGTGCACTGCCCAAGGGCACAGGTCCCTGTGCTGGCCTGGCAGGGGGTGCGATATCCCCATGTCCCCTGTCAGAGACCCTGATTCTGCTCCCCCATCCATCCCACCCCAGCCTTTCTGACAGCCTCTCAAGCCCATGGCTGACCCTGCCCTGCCTTGCTAACTGCTCTAGAGCTGCCCAGCCATGCCATTACCACTTTGAAGGCATGTCCCATGATACCCCTAACTCAGCTCCCAGCATCACCCTCTCCCAGGCTCTGGGCACCCCTGGAAGCTGCTTATTTCTGGTCACTGTTCAGCAATGAGGTTCCAAAAGGTGACAGGGGGCTGGGGGCAGGTTCTGCACAGCTCCCAGCCTGGGGGGGCTGCACCTCACTGCTGCTTCCAGCACCCCCAAATCCCCTCTGACATGCACCATGGCTCACATGGCTGCTCTCACCCTCTCCAGGAGCACAGAGGGGCTTGGTGATGGTCAGACAGCAAGGTCAGGGCTTTCACAAGGTCAGGGTTCTGTGTTGTGACACATCCAACACCCCATCTCATTTCATGTATCCTCACCCATCCATTGGCTCTCACATGTCTGCAGGCTGTAAGTGTGAAGCCTGGGCCAGATCATTACATGGTTTACAGCAAATACAGAATTAGAGAAAAAAGCCTCCTCCAGCTTATCTGACACTGTCCCTGCTCATCTGAGGAGGAAACCATCACCCTCACCCCCAGCCTGTGCCTTGACAAGCCCTCCAAGGGCAAACACAAGGTTTTGCTGCCAACACAGAACTATATTGGGAAGTTACTTTCCCCCTCAAATAACAGAGCATATCAGGCCCAGATAGAAAAGACAAGTGCATCAGGATCTGTTGACACTCAGCCAAGAGAAATAGGCTCCTGGTACATCTCCTTGGGAGGTTTTATTTTAAATTAATGGCACTTCAAGTCCCTATGTTCCAGTTGAAAATTAATAAAAGCATATTTAACTGGAAGTGAAAAATGGATAGGCTAAACTGAGCTCCCATCAAGCCCAAGAGTGGGCAGGGAGATGAGGGACACTTGGCTGAAATCTCAGCTAGTGTGAGCTTTCCACGCTGATTTATCACTAGGGTTAGAGAAGTTATTTTGGTTTGTGGGTTTTTTTCAAGTACTTACTCTGCCAAATTTGCCCTCCAGTCTGAGGAAGCAGCAGGTGGCACCCCCTGACCCTGGCACAGCCCCCAGCATGGGCTGCTGGGCAGCTAAAAATTAAAAAACAGAGAAATGGGGCTCTGGCCCCAAAACCTTGGAAATTAGAGACATGTTCCCTATGTCAGGGCAGAGCGGGAGGTGAGGGAAGGGCGTCAAACCCCACAGGAGCCTTGGGGGAAGCAAAGGGGGAGGCAGAGGGGGTTTAGCCCCATCTGTAGCCCCTTGTCATGGTCTCAACACAACTCTGGGCTCCACTCTCAGGTCTCAGAGGGGCGTGAAGGGCTCAGCTGTGGGAGGGTCAGGCTGTGCCGGCTGCCATGGTCGCTCTTAATTAACGTGTTGCAAACACATTCCTTACCATAAAAAGCCAAGGAGAACACGGAGCCCTCCCCTGGCACTTGACAGTGTTGGACACGAGCTCAGCCTGGAGGCTCCCCTGCTCCCACCCTGAGGAAGGGGTGGCTCAGGAAAAAACTTGCTGCTCCTCCCAAAGCAGGTCTGGCTCCCCACATGCATTCCCTGTGCAGGGGAGAGGCAGACAGTGGGGGAATGCTTAGAGCCAGGCTGAGTGGGAGGCTGGATTTAGGGAACAGGGACCAGGTGGCTCAGCTTTTTCTTTAACTCAGGGAAATGAGGGTCTTGATTCCCACCTGGGAGCAGCAGCAGTTACCTGTTCCCCCAGGGAATCACCACCTCCAGCTCCTCCTCACTGCACAGATATCACCAAGCCCAGCTCTCAGCCCCCAGCAGCCTCTTACCCCCATTCCTTCCTCCAGATGCAGCCAGGGCATCTCTGGGGTAGAAATAATGCAGTGAGCTACTGGTGCTGGTAATGGAGTGACCAGGAGGGAGCAGGATATTCTGCATCCCATCTCTGCCTGCATCTGCCCCCAGCCCTGGTCTGGTACAGCTTTCCTGGGGCAACAGGCTGACAGCAAAGCCCAGAAAGGTCTCTTTTGGTGGGGGCCATGCAAAGGTATTCCCAAAAGCCTCTGGAGAACAGGATGTGGCCCCATCCCAGACCCTTGAAAAATCTCATGGATTTTCTTTGGACTCTGGTTGGCACAAAAGCATCAGCTCAGGGAGGATTTCTGCTCCTGCACACTAAAGCTCAGGTAAAGCTCAGCTTTACTCCTGCACAGTAAAGCTGT
Source organism: Illadopsis cleaveri (assembly GCA_013399915.1). NCBI lineage: Eukaryota > Metazoa > Chordata > Aves > Passeriformes > Timaliidae > Illadopsis > Illadopsis cleaveri. The sequence goes on from VXBB01006920.1 coordinate 74,930, forward strand.
AGGCAAGTGCAGTGTCAGAGTCTCCTGGCTTTCCCTGGGACCGTTCCATGTGAATTGCCTCACCCTGGCATCAGCTGCAATAAAACATGTTTTACAGCTCAGCATGAACTCCATGCACTCTCCTCAATCAAGAAATTAATATCAGACTGCTGCAGTGTCAAAAACAGATCTAGAAAGATGGAATCCAGCTCCTTCTGGTGAATGTCAGGGTGTGCATCCAGCAGACTCAACACTGCACAACACTCAAGTCAGCAGAGCTTTGCTTATGTATAAAAACACTGTCCGGCGCCTGCTGGCCTCCAGAGGCTCTTGGATCTGGCAGAGGTTAAAAACAGCAAATACAAGATCTCAGGTTTCCACAGACATTTGAGATTTGACAGCAGGAGGAAGGTTTCTGCAGGGAGGGTTCTTGTGTTGGCACTGTGAGCCTGCATGGTCAGACACATAGAAACAGTCAGGTGAAGTGGTCAAGACTTGAACTCACACCGTGGTCCAGCCCTGGGCTGGACGAGCCTGTCAGAACTGCTTTTTCAGGCATTTGCTACACCAGGCTGAGGAAGAGAAGGTCAGGGGTTCAGAAGGGGCAGGACCTACCTGAATAAACATGTGTGAGGAAGGCACAGCGCAGGCAGGCAGCTGGGTCTGCCACAGCATGACCCGTGCTCTCATCCAGGTTCTAACATCCAGCAGCTCTTCCATTGCTGGGCTCATCAGACACCAGCAAACACTGCTGTAAACACTGCTCAGGTGAATGATGGATTTGCTCCACACTGCAAAGCAGCAGCTATTGAAAGTGCTCCTCGCTCTGTGGAAACCCTGTATTTCTATTGTTACAGGCAAACAGTGGAGCAGGCAGCAGGGAAGAGGGAGAGGGGAGCAGCAAGTGCCTGGCCAGAGACCACAGATACAACACAGGTGCTCCAAGGCTCTGAAAAGCCTTGGTGCAGTGTCAGAGTCCAGCTCCTGATTCAAAGCCTGCCAGGATTGCTCCAAGGCACGTGGGAGAGCAGCACTTGCTCTTCACGTGCTGCCCATGGGTTAAACAAAGGGAATGGGCTTGGCTGCTTGCAGGAAAGAGATGCATCAGATTTAGGAAGACAAGACACAAACAGGGATGGGAGGAAGGTGCTGAGTGGAAATCACTATGGAAACACTTGCTCTGCCTCAGGTCAATAAGGAGCAGCACCCAGCCAGGCCACCATGGATTTCCCTCTGCTTCCACCGCTCTGTCACAGCTCCAGGCCCTGCCATCACCCCACTGCCTCACGTGGAACAAACCACTGATACAGGTCCGGTTTTGGGGTAAAACATCCCTGTAAATAACTGGACTGGAGCCCCCCAAACCCCAGAATCAGCATTGAGCACCATCACTGAAATAAATAACAGTTGAGATTAACAATGGGAAAATAATTTGGGATCCTACAGAACTGACATTCCCAAAACCCATCAAGGGAAGCAGGTGGCACTATTTGGAGCTCACAGCCTCCTGCCCTAAACAGAAGGGCTCATAGCCCTTCTGCCCTGAACAAAAGGGCTGTACTCATACAGGTTTACTTTTTTTTTTCGGTGTATTTTTCTTTCTTTTTGTTTTTAAACAAACTCCCCCTGTCTGCTGCACATCAAAGCATTAACACAAACCCAGTTGAGGTGGATGTGCCAACATAGGAGCCCAGTGGGCAGACTTTCCCTTATCCCATGAGTCTGGAGCAAAGACAGCCAGGAGTTAGTGTTTCCACAGGTTTATAAATCTGATAAATACAAGTATAACACCCTGCCCACCACAATGGGGCAGAGGAGAAGGGAAGGGAGTCCAAAGGGTTGGTGAGAGAGCACTGGTTTGTACTTGGCAGCTGGAGAGTTCACGACAGCTGGAAATTTATGCTGATGTGTCAAAAAGCTTCTCGATCATCTCCCCCACCTGGTCCACCTGGTACTTGATGTATTTCTCAGGGTTCTTGGTGAAGGGAACGTTGCCATATCTGCAAAAGAAAACAGGTCTCTCTGTGGGTATATTTGCTGTATTCCAGACAAACACCTAGAACACAGCAAAGAGATCCACTGGCCCCTCCTCTGTCACAAATCAGCTCCACTCCAGCACGCCCCACTCAGATGTGACAGAGTATCCTGAATAGAGCAAGTGACCTGGTTACAACTGGCCTCACAAGTTCTACATGAACAGCTCAGAGTGGCTCAGGGCTTTGTGCTCACTGAACAAGGAATCAGGGTGACAGCAGATATCTGCAAATACTCATGGTCAACTTGGGGATGTCTGAGTGTGCAAAGTAGAAAAGCTAAGACAGGACAATTGGAAAGTGGCTTGCTCAGACTATTCAAGGCCCCAAAGACCCAAGTAAACCCAAAGAGGAGAGGACAGTGCTGCAGAGGATCTCACCTGTTCAAGAAGGCACCATAGGTCTCTTTGACAATAGTTTTCTGTGCCCGGCAGATTTTGTCCCGTTGCTCCATGTCTGGGATTGCCCAGGCCTTCTGGATCTTACACAGCTCCTCCAGGCCATCATTAAAACCCTGTCCAAGGAGAAACTCAGTGAGCATCCCATCTGCAATCACATCTCCACACTGAGTCTGATGCTCCTTCCTTCCCCTGCTGATCACCCAGAGATCTCCTCCTCAGGCAGATCTGTGTGCCCAATCAACCAGGGGATGTTCTGGCACCATCCAACACCTCCTCACCTTAAAGCGCTCCTTTATCATCTGCCTCTCCTTGTCCTTGAGCTGCAACAAGGAGGGAAAGGATCTTATTTCATCTCCAGAAATAAACACCCAACACCAATGTTTGCCCACAGCTCCCCATGCAACCTAAGCAATATCCAGTACTTGGTTTGGATTCCCCCTCCTACAGCACTGAGGAGAGAGATGCAGAGAGCAGCACACCCTACAGTCAGCTGAAGTAGGTTTAACAAGGACAATTTTCAGCCAGAACAGACATAAAATAGACTTCTTCATGCTTCAAACCCTTTCTAAGGGAAGATCTCAGGGTTTTGAAAATCCAAAACAGAGGCTTCTGCTCAGGTGAAGATGTAAGAATGGAGCAGAGATTAAAAGATTTGGATGAATCTAGGGCAGGGGAGATCAGAAGGCATTGCTGCTGTCCACTTGTGCCAGCCACAGTGTTCACTCTGCAGAGGGACACTGGTATGAGATATAAAGGTTTCTGAGAATTTTTTATGAAGGAAATGATGTTTCTGGCAATTTCTGTCATGTCAAGCCCATCCTAGCCCATCCTCTTACCTTCACTCCTGGTTGAAAGACAGGCAGGTTTCTCTCCAAGATGTAATCTGTCACCTTCAACCAGCTGCATGTGCAATGAGACAGCAGAGAAGCAAAGAGTTACTCACACCTCTACCAGAGCACCTCTGTCTTCACCCGTGACCCAAAGGCCAACTCAGACAACACACACCCCAAAACTTCCCACTGTGACTCCTTCCCAAGTTGGATTAATCACTTGGAAACCGAAAACACTCTGCTTTGGTTTTAGAAAAGTTTCTGGTTTAGGTAAATCCCTCTCACTGCTCCAGCAGCACTGGCTCCCAAAGAGCTCCCAAAGTGACAGAAGTAGGGAGAGGCAGAGGATGTCACCGACCTGCGCTGGTAGGTCTGGATCTGCTGCTCAATGAGCTCCCGGTAGGACCTCTCAGCTGTTTTCTGTGTCACAGCCACCAGCTGGATCAGCTCAGACCTGGAAGAGCAGGAAACCTGAGGAAGCACCTGAGCCAGCTGCTCTCTGGGCTGCTCTCAGGATGGCAGCATTTCAACCCCCATCAACAAGTTCTTTTCAGCCCTTCACAATAAAATGTTCCTTGAAATGTGCAAACTGGAGACAGAAGCAACTCAAGAGTTATTTTCCAAAGTCACATCTTCAATCCTCCCAAGATCAAAGGATTCTCTAAAACCTAAGGGATTTCCTGATGCTTTTATTTTCCACTCTCAGGTAACGTGATTTTTATAATACTGCAAAACCTTCAAAGACTTTCAAGGAGAGAAGAAAAAGCAGATATGAGACAGGCTGGCAAGTAAATGCTCTCAATCAGAGCTCTGCTCCAAAACCATCCAATCAGCCTTGGACTTGAGGGAGATTCACTCAAGACATACACTTACTTCTCCAGAGATTTCAGAATGTAGTTGTAGTTGTTATGCAGAAAAATGGCACTCAAAGCTGGGTCTTCATAAACCTTGGATTTGCTAAGCAGGTTAAGCTGCAGGTTGCCCAGAACTTTGCCTTAAAGAGAGAAAAACACAGAACAAGAAGTTTTGCACTGAAACTTATTATTGACAAAGCAAACCAAGCTGTGGGCCCACAGCAAAGTGAACAGCACAGGCCTGACTGCCTGTACAAAGGCTACAACCACATGTACTTAACAGTCCTTACACAGATTTTTCTTCAGCAAGTCACCAGAGCCTCTCTGCAAACTACTGCCTTCCATGCCTTGGCAACAGAGGTGCACTTTGGGTTCCCAGAACCTGCCACAATGCAAGCTCAGGTCTCAGAAGCTGAAGGACCTGATCTCCATTGTAACAGAAAGAGAAATCACTGATCTCACTTTCTTAAACTCCCCTTTGGCAGCTGGGAGCCTTCATGGGGCTGAAGGTGACAATAGTTTAAGGGAACAGCTCTGCAGCAAAGCAAGCTGCTGCCCTGTGCTTTGTCCTGTCCTACTCTAGCAGTCGAACTCCCAGTCTGACCCTTTTTTCATCCCTCCCGTCAGACTCCAGCTCAAATGTGGAAAGATTACATGGAGAAGAGACACAGCCTGTGCTCTTCACCCAGGAATGAGCCCAGTGAAGGCATGTCCATGGGGCACAAGCAGGAATGTGATGCCTTCTAGGGGCTACCTAAAAGCAGAGGCTAGACAAAATTAAGAGAATAAAAAGCAGTCATACTTATTGAAGGGCCTTCAGGTACATTTCAGGCAGACGAAGCCTCCCAAGGGCTACACCCAAAACTGGACAGCGGGTCACAGCTTTTCATACTTTTATTTTGGTCCATTTGCATATTGGGGGTAAATCTTCCAATTACAGCTTCAGGAAATGAAGTCATTTACCCCAAGTCTGCTCCCCCCAACTCACTTTCATTTGCATTTCTCAGGGCCTGAGGCAGTGAGGTGTCCTTGATTTCCAGGCCTACAGAGGGATTGTTTTGTCTGACCAAAATGGGAAAGCAGTAGCTAACACTGTATATGGTGTTCAGAGTTATACACTAAATAATTGCAGGATTACAAATGTATGACAAATACAAAGCTAAAATCCTAAGGCATCAAAGGTGTGCAGGGTACTCACAGATGTAGGTGCTCAGCAGCCTCCTGCTGAACTCTGAGCTGTAGCTACTGGCTGAGGAGCTGGTCTCTGAAAAGAAAAGTCCTAAGCCAGTTAACATGTCCTGGGAACAGGGGGGATGTGTGGTCAGCCTGCCTCTATTCCAACAAGCCTCATCCCTGTTGCTATGGAATTAGCTCCCATGGACAGTGAAATCAGCTCCTACTTCAGAGCCCACTGCCAGCAGCTCATCCAGGGTGAGGGGGCAAGAGCTCTGCACCCTCAGTCCTTGTGTCTGCATCAAGTGCAGAGCAGCCTGGCAGAAATCTTTCCTTCCAGGTGCTCAGTGAACATCTTTTGGATCATAAAGTGAGTCATTAAACTCCTCCTCCCCATCCTTTCCCCCTGCCTGAAAAGGGTTGGTAAGCACTAGAAACTGGCAATCAGAGAACAATGAGCTGGAGCTGTTAACAGCAAGCACACAACAGTAATTGAAACAAGGAGAAGGGCTCTGGAAAGCTTCAGCCATCCCCATGGCTGCTGACAGGGCCTGCCTGGCTCTAGGAAGGACTGTGCCAGCTCGGGAGGCTGCCCCTACAGGCAGCAGTGACCCCAGGCTGGCACATGCTCCTCTGTCTGGAGATGCCTTTCTGCCCTCGAGGGCTTGTGGGCACGGGGCCCACAGGACACGTGGGGTGGCCACCTCCTCCTGCCCCCTCCAGAGAGTCTGGCAGCCAGACCTAGCTCGGGTGGTCCGAGTTCACCAGCACCCCATGGGAAAGGCCTCGAGGCTTCTGTTGCTGGGAGCTGGACAATAAGGAGCTGAGTGCACACAGGATAAAGCATGACACCAGCTGGGCCAATCTGCTACCTGTGCCAAACAGATTCAGTGCCACAGAGTGTCTTGAGCCTGTTTCAGCTCTCGTAGCATCCCTCATTGTCTGCTGCTGACAAGCCCTCCCTATTCTCTCCAGCCCACTGGCAAGGATTATTTACCCTCCCCTTTTCAATTATGTGTTAATTTATTTACAACTGCTGGAGGATAAAGAATTAACATACATCACCAGAGTCCGAGGCAATATGAACAGGTAGGTGTGGGTAAGTTTGCTTACCTCTGGGATCTAAAGGAATATTGTATGTGTCCCCAAGAACTACAGAGATTAGGCAGAGCAGAGAGAAAAGGGGAGGGACGAGAGAGAAAAAGAAATGCAAAAGTGCAAAAAGACAGGTTAGAGACCACCATTCCTTTGAGAACAAAGCAGATATTAACACAGAGCAGCCACAGGCAGGTGAACAGGAGAGCAGGCAGGAGTCCCTCCGGGGCCACAAATGGAATGGAGATCACAGAGGAAAGGCAGAGTCCAACCTCCCTCCCCTGCTGGAGACATTGTTTGCATTGTCATTCGTTGTATTTAGCACAACACTGCATTCCAAATCAGTCCAAACCCGCTTTCAAGACAAAGCTACCTCAAATCTCTGCTGACTTTTCAACAAGCTAAGACAGATCTCACTGCAAGACAACATGTCGAGACTTCCAAAGAGTGCTGACGTCACCATTCAGGGGACAACATGGGACACAGCTGATTGTTCTAATAAAAATTTCAGACCATTTCTTTGGCCAAGGAGAGAGAGCCAAGGCCCAGAAGGGGCTGAGTACACTGAGCTTGCAAGTGGAAAAGGCACAAGGCAGTGGCTAGAGGAGATGGGGCAAAACCAGAGACATCTTAGTTTGAGTTTAGAATTAGCAAAAATTTCCAAGCAGAACTTTGCAGATAACAGTCTGGAGGCAGCTCTAGGCTTCCTCCTGTCTCTGCTTCTAAATGGGCTCTTTAACCTGCTCCAGTGTGTGCCTCCTCAGGGCCCTATGCCCCCTGAATCTCCAGTCTGCTCTATTTCAACCTCTTGAAAGCACAAGCTCTGCCAAGGCCAAGAGCTCACTGGAGTGCCTGGAGCTGCTGCTCTGCACAGAATCAAGAATCCCACTCCAGCTGATAAGCAGCACCACCCTGCTACACAAGCAGCTCTCAACTTCTGATCTATGCATTTATTTCTGCAGTGAGTCTCTTCAGCAGTCTGGAGAGCAGAACTAAAACTTGTCTCTCTGACGGGATGCACAAATGGCTCCAGAGCCCCAGCTTGCCCATGTCTCAAGGCTGAGGAGATTCTTGCTGCTGCTGTTGTACTCTGAGCAGAGGATGGTGCTGTTCATCACACACGGCCCAGCTGGAGCAGCCACCCTCACTCCAGTACAGTCACACAGCACCAGGCCAGGGCCAGACTTGGAGCTAAATGACCCAGGCATCCTCTCTCAGAGCACACCAGCAGTAAACACTATCCTCATTGTACCTGCCAGGAGCAAGTGTGGAAGGCCAGCAGGGAACTCTGCATCCCTTGGAGTTCTCCAGATAGTCAACTATGTGGTCCAGGCAGATAGGAGGACAAGACAAACCACAGGGTGAAGGACAGGAGGAGAACAAGCTCACAGTGCATGTTGAGGTTTGGTCACTTCAGGGAAGATGTCCAGGCAATCTGAGGAAGGAACTGCATGCCCAAGCAAGCCCCATGCATGTACCTACCTTGTGATGCCAGCATGGCACCTGCTGTCTCCTGGAAATCCAGTAATTGCTGTAGGAAAAGGATGGCCTGGAAGCAAGGGAGGGAATTTAGGAGCAATGAACATTGTATCTCCTGTGCTCTGCTATTAAGGATCATGGAGAACCACTTGTCCCCCCACACTTACAGGCATTCAAGAAACAAATCACTACACTCCTCTGAACTGCTGGGTTTTCCTCACACAGTCCCACCATGGCTGAGCAAGGGTCACCAGCTAAATGTAATTATTAATGCCAAGACACCTTAATTTAGGAAGTTTCCCTATTGCTCTTTTTAAAACTCCTTCAGAAGCTGTTTTCCACAAAGGATGGTTCAAATCATCATCACGTACGTTGCTGGTGAGTTCGTGAACTGTCCCATCTTTTGGCATGTTGTATTCCTTGTCTGGATCATTCTAAAAGGGGAACAGAGAGACATAAAGTGAGCATGTAAAGGGAGACACCTACAATACAACTGCTGCTACAAGTGAGCTGAAGGCTTCTTCATCCAGCCACTCCCAACAGCCTCAGGCCCAGCTCTTGCAGTGCCATCTCCTGGTGCTCAGAAACCAGAGCTGCCATGTACACACAGCTCAGAACCTCAGGGCTCTGTTCAGCATGTGACCACACCTTCAGCTCACTTACCATTCACCAATCCCACCTTACATAGGAACAGCTTAACATGAGTCCTCCAAAACTTCGCAAGGCAGCAATTTTCCTTTCTTTTTAACTAGGATTAATTCTGAGATAGACTTGGTATTTGCAGAGGCCTGGATGCTCAGGTCAAATTAATTGGAGTGTAAGTATATGCATTTTGTAGTTAAGGATCTTAGGGAAAGGCCTTCTGTGTTTGAAACCAGCACCAAGCATTTGGCATTTGACTGTCCCAAGCAATCCAGCAAGTTCCTGCTTCAGTCAGAAACTACATAGTCTCATGGAAAGCTGAAAGCTAAACCAGGGGTTTTGCTCCAAAAAAGTCTCTTCCAAGCCTGATCAGAGACCACTGAGTCCTACCTTAATGTTGTCTGCAAACTCTTCCAGTGCCTTTGCACCAGTGGTCTCCATGGAAGTGATCAGCCCTGGCAGTTTGTTCTTAGTGCCTGCTGCAGTTCCCTGCAATAGTTCCACAATAGACCAGAAAAGGAAAACATATAGTATCTGAACTTCCACCCAGCACCTACCCTGCTCAGCCCCCACCCCAGCATTTCATTCTCAGCTCCCCATATGCCAGAAGGACATTTACAGCACCATCAACAATGAAATCCCACATTCTCCAGGAAGGGAAGATGTGGTGGTCCATCAAGGTCAGGACTTGAACTGAAAAAGAGCTGCTACTGACAGATGCTGATTTNAAAGGGAAGATGTTGTGGTGGTCCATCAAGGTCAGGACTTGAACTGAAAAGAGCTGCTACTGACAGATGCTGATTTGCTGATTCACCAGCTCAGAAAGGAGCAAGGCCCATTTGTGTAACTGCAGTCCCTGCTGGGGGACAGAAGCAGCATGGCTTTGCTCAAAGCCACTGTGATAATCCATTCCAAAAAGTTCTCCAGATAACACAAGCCACAGGACCCTCTCCAATCCCATCACATTTACCTGCAAGACCTGGTCAAATTCTGGCTTCATCTGCTTGAGATGCTTCAGGATGGGGAAGATAGTGAGCACAGCTGAATAGTCATGTCGGATGATGGCTTTCCGGGCAGCTGAGACAATGTTATCACCCTCCATGATCAAGTTATCCAATGACTCCTGCAACACAGCCAGAGACTCATGAGGAAGGAACAAGACTTCTACCCATGCAGCACAAAGGGCTCAGTGCAGGACACCCATTCCAGGTGACCATTTGGCTGATGCAACATTTGTTCTAGCAGTGGGGGACTGTAAGCACATGTTCTCCCTGGTTCCCTCAACAGGTCCTGGAGGACAAGCCAGCATCCTTTACAAGCACAGAGGCTCAACTGACCTGGATGAGAGAATCAAAAGTCTTCTTCTGGTGGTGCTCTGGGACAATTTCTGTCAGGAGCTGGTATTCACTCTGGGCCAGTTTGACAAAGGCACTGACGCAGTGGATGTATGCGTCGATCTCGATGTCGAAGACGTCGTCCCTCCCTGCAAGGGCAAGATGCCTTTGGTTTACACAAGGAGCAGGAGATTCTTCTGGGAAAAGTTGGTTCTGGCTTTGCACCCATCCAAGTGTGAGAACAAGAGTCATCTTCTCACCACTCCTGCCCTGGGTTTGTGTGTGGGAATCTCTGAGTACCCTGCAGGAGGCAGGAAAAGTCACCCGCAGTTCAGGAAATGCACATCAGGACACCACCTCTTTCCAGCCTCATGACAGAAGGGAAGTTTGGAGTTCTGGGATACAGACTAAATTTAATCATGGCCTTGAACACAGAGTACTAAACTCAGGAAGGTCTGAGGTGAATTATTCAATATCTCTGCTTGTATTTTTAGAATTCCTTATCTCCATCCATCATGCAGATGAAGAACTGCCATTTGGCATCAACATTTCTGGGAAATAAAGGCTGTCCTGGAAGGCAGCTTCTTCCCACTTGCAGAAACAAGATAAAAACCAGGCTGATGAACATTTACATCCTATGAAGCAGGAGTATCAGCACAGCTAGGTGAGTTATCTGACACACAATGTTGCATACAATTATCTGAGTCCTAAAATATGAATATCTTGGTCAAAGATCCATCAAAGATCCTACACGGTAGGCATGGAAAGTGATACAAGGGCCAGTACCAACTCATGCCAAGCACTGCTGGATGTGTCTGCAGGACAGACACAGACAGACCCCATCCTGCAAGACAGCAGAGATGACACAGAGAGGCCCTCTCTAAGCTATAGGCTGCTGCTTCTCTCCTCCCAGAGACTTTTAATGGAAAAAGAACCAATTCTTCCCTATGCTGACAGGTGCCTCAGGTTGATATTTCAAAAGTTTTGGTCAGCAGGACACACAGACTGCCTACGGTGCAGTGGTGCACTGCAGTGTGTTCTGCACTGATCCCTTTCCTGCTTGCTTTGCTTCAGCACCCAACAGGCCAGCAGCCACCTACAGGAAAATGTCCCTCAGCATGGTGACCTTTGGTTGGACAAAGTTGAGTTCTTTGTCTGAGGGCTAGGGGGAGGGTGTGATTAGTAGGAGTGAATTCTACTGAGAGGAGCCAGAGCTTCTTAGCCAGAGGAGGCTCATGCTTCAGGACTGCCCACAGAGAGGAACAGCCCTGGCTGCACCATGACAGTGGAACACACTGGGAAGCAGGAGGGACCAGCTGGTTCCCAGTGCCAACCCGGTACTTACCCGCAGCCAGCCCGTGCTTGTCGCCCAGGGCATCGGAAAGGTGCTTAACGCGTAAGTCATGCTCATGACCTAGTGAGATGGCAGCCGGCACAAACAGAAGGAGCAATTTGTCCAGGGTGGTCACTGCAAGGATGCTCACTCTGGCTGGAAACTGCTTCAAGCCTGGCTTATTTGATCTGGTGGACATCTTTTTCCCTACAGTCCCAGGAATGCTTCCTGACCAAATCCTTTTGTTGGGCTATATAGCGGCAGCAACCCTTTGAAACCTGATGAGAAGTGTGAGTTAAGCTGTTTCTTGGACCACAAGAATCCCTTGAACTTCCTGCCATATGTTCTGAATGGGATTGCAGGCTTCAGAGTCTAATTTTTACCCACAACCATTAAAAATCCAAACTCAAAGCCCCTCTCCTGCTCAGCATGAGGATTTTTCTCCCACATGAATGATGTTAGTCACCATCTGGGGTTTAGCAGGCTACAGCAGAGGTGCTGAAGAGACCTGCTTAAGATGGATTCATAGCAGGAGGCAGGAATGTCTTAGAGATGCTCTGAAGCATCTTCTCCCTTATCTGGCACAACCTCTAGGAGCAAAGGAGCTCAGAAAACAGGAGACAACCATTTAGGCAGGTCTGCACAGAGAAGATGTACAGGCACAATGCACTAAGCTACCTGTGGTCCAACACTTCAGCACCAGGTTTGGAAAGGTCACTAGGAAACTGAATGTCTCAAAGTCCAGGCAAAAAGAAAAGAGAACAGGAACACCACAAGCAGATGTCAGCAGAGCTTCCATTATCCAGGTGGCTGTGGTGGGACAGTGTTAAGGTAACGTTCCTCTCCACTTCTACTCATGCTTATGGAGACTTTGAAATTCAGATAGTAAATTCTGAATAAATAGAATAAATAAACCAAAAATAATTTGGCCCTCCAGCATCTTCTTGGTTCCCCAATCCAATGCTGTCTACCAAGCACTGAACTAATGGAAGCTCCACATGGGAAAGCAAGGCTGATGCACAGAGAAAGTCAAGGGTGAAGTAGCTGGAGCTGTGATTACCTTCCATAGGAATGAGGTTAGAGGCCCCCTTTTTCCCATCTAGACCATGCTGAGAGTACTGTTTCAGAAGGTTCTGAGCCTTACGGATCGTGCCTGTCACCAGAACCAGAGAGAAGAGACAAGAAGACCTAGAAAATGAGTGAAAGAAAACAAACCCAGAACACCAGCCCTCCACCAGCAAGTCACCTGGACCCAGCAAGAGGATGCTGGGCAGCAATGAGGATGCTCAGCACAGGAACGTGAACCCCAAACTCACGTCCAAGTGTGCAGATACAATGGCATTTCCAGAATGTTTCCCTGCTTTGAGGCTGGAGGCATAAATTCCAGCCAGGGATACAGAATCAGTTTGGAGACACAGTGTGGTATGGCTGGGTGATAAAACACAACCAGAGAAGGGAAGGCATGAAGCTCCCTTCTCTGTAATGGGTTCACTGAAGTTGGTGCTCTGCATCCAAACACACAAGGTTTGCTGCTTTTCCTCAGCTGTGGAAGCAGCATTTTGCATATGGACAATTCCTGTCTGGCAACACGTTGCCTGCTCCTCAGAGCCACAACTGCAGTCACTTAGTAAGAGATGCCTTTCTGAGGGGTATTTTCTGAGCATAATCAATAAAGAACCATCAGGAGCCCCAGAGCCAAGACAAGGAATGGTACAGGAAGCAGTAAAAGGTTAAAACCTCTGGGCTTTTTTTGCAGCAGCAATTCCCATCGCAGGAATCCCAGAATAACGGATGCTGCCCACCCATGTGTAACTTGCACTAAGCCACCCTAATCCCCAAGACACTTCTCTTCTAAAGAACTGCAAATCAATTAAAACCATGGAAAAAAAAATAACACTGGGTTAGAAGATTTATACTTTAAACACACAAAAACCAGACAGAACTGAACAAAAGGCAGTGCTGGATATACAGCTGGAAAGCACAAAACAAAGCATTAATGTGACAACTGAAGCCTAGGCAGTGTTTCCACATTAAAAGGTTAGTTGTCATGCAACAAGCTACAATTATCACAAGCACACTGACACCCTCCCATAGCAGAGCTTTGCTGTTGCCTGCACAACAGGGAACTGGAAGTTTTGGGAAGGTGGAAGTGGTTTCTATAGGAGACCCAAATGAAACAGAACCAGGCTGAGTAAATGAAGAAGCCAAAAATATAAAAATGCTGCTGCCAAAATTAAGAATTGTTCTTCCACTATAAAGTAATAAATACTTCAAACATGCAGAAGATCTCTGCTTCCACCACTAACTGTGAGCCACAGTGCAGCCTGGAAATGAGTGCTGGCTGCCCAAATGCTGAAGGGAGCTCAAGTACACACTGCTGCACACCCCTGGAACAACATTCTGGGACAGAATTCATCCCATAAAGGGATTTATGGCAAGGGAAAGGAAACTTCAGGTCCCCCAGACAGTGGGGGAGAAGAGGAGAGAGAAGTACCCCTTGAATTACCAAACTGCCTTAACTTGGTGCACTTACTAAATAACAGAACAGAGTTCTCAAAATGTAATATTTCACTGGTGATATTGTCCTTCTACCAGTTCAGTGTTCTCAATCACTTTGTAAAGAAAGAAAAAATCATATCCATGGAACACTTCTTCTAGCAGGAAACCTCCCCTCTCGACCCACACCTGGGAGATGGGAAGTCTCATGCCCTTGCTGGCTGATGCATTTGTTCCCAAGCTTCTGCCATATGATGAAATGAGGGCTATGACTCTTCTTCCAAGCTTCCTGATGCTCTTCACACCCCTTATCTCCACTTATTTCTTAGCTGCTTCCAGAAACCTCAAGAGCCTGGGCACATCAGCAAGCTCCTCTGAGCAAGGAGGGCTCTTCCTTACTGCTGCTCCTATGGCCCAGCAGCTGCAGAGCAGCTCAACTCAGGTACTGTTCTTCCACCTGTTCTTTCAACTTCCCATTTTCAAGCATTTAGAGGGAGGGGAAAAATACAAAGGAATAAAAATAGAGGGTGAATTGGTGTGAAAACCAAGCAGACAGCGTAACTGCTGCTGCTGTCAGCAGGCTTTCACTCCACAGCTATGCAGAGGATGATTTCACCGCCCACCCTTGATGATCTCTTCTCTTTTTCAATTTTTTTCCTCTTTTTCTCAATTTCAGGAGCTGATTAGGAGCTGATTATGCTACATTTTATTTCCATAAGCACAATTACCTGTGTTTACTGACACACACCGAGTGCTCAGTGTCCAGGGGCATCACTTCAGTGCTGCTGGATCCCTCTGACTTGGCATCATAATTAGGCTTTAATGGATTCTGGTGCAAGCCAAATGCTTTTGTTCCAGGATTGTTTGCCCTATTAAGCAGCTCCCTAACCAAATGGGACTGTGTTTCAGCTACTGATGAAAACATCAATTCAAGCCAGGCAGTGATCAGTCTGGGAAACAGGAATGGGCTCTTTATTCTGCCACTCAACCTGCCTTTAGGCACCACCTCACTGGAGCACTAAGGAAACTGGAAAACAGCTCCCCTGTAGTCTGAGAAGAGCCTCCAAAGTCCAAAAAACACCTGAAACCTGCTTCTGCAGCCCAGTTGTTCCACAGAGTGGGATTTGGGCATTCATGAGATATTTTCCAAATGCAACTCATTCTCTTGTTTCTCTCTTCCATTAGGCAGTTTTCTATCCAAACAGCAGGGCTACACATCCTCTTTTCTCAAGCACCAGCTGCAGGAATCTGCTGGAAATCAGACAATGCCCTCTGGCTTTTGTATGCTGCCAGGCTAGGTGGCTCCATCCTTCCACAAAAGTGCAGAGCTGCTGAGCTGCCTGCTGCTCTCAAGCCAAAAGAGAGCACAGGGTCTACAGGCATCACAAAGAAGCTTTATTTTATGCACGTTTGCAGCAGGTTGTTTTGGGAACCTGAATACACCTGCTCTCTGAGAGGGAGTGCTGACATTCCAAACAGTAAACTAAAACCAGACAAAGCCCACAATCAACTTGACACTGTCAAGTGTCACTTAAGAGGAGATAACTCTTCTTTAGAAGCATCTCCAGCAGTCAGATTTTTAACTGCATGATGTAATGACAGGAGACAGCATGGGGTACATCAACAGACAAAACAGGAACAGAGAGATGAACAACACCCTCTGAAACAAAACTTGGGTATGGAGCATGTTCTCTAGAATTCAGCACAGTCCCTGGGGCTATCTCTGCCTTGTTACCCTGTCCCTAATACCTTCCCTTTAGCCTCTCTTGTGCTTTGTTTTGTGGTAAAAAAAAAGCTACAGCACAACAGATTTAGTTTGTTATTTACCCCTTGAAACAGGTTAAAGTGTGCATTGGGGTGTGCACTGGGATATTCTTCCTCAAGGACCAAGGAAATTAAGTCTCTTGTTGGAACTGTCAAAAAAACCCTCTTGTCTGAAACCCAGATTGGCAGAACTTGGCTTTACTTACTGAAATAAAGTAACAGAACAGAAAAAAAACCTTTGTCTAAATTGAACAAAGGCTACACCCAGGGGACTCAAACACTACCATGATAATGTTGCTCTGAAGAGAGCCACTGTGCCAGTGTGAAGATGGTGTGAGACCTCCACCTCAAGAGCTGTACTTGAAAGCTAATGGAACTGCAGAAAAAACAGTGAATCTCTGCCCTAAGACTCTGTCTTTCTCCATTTTTAATTTCACTTCAGTACAATTCAGCAGTCCTAAGAGATGGCTGGTGTATGAGGTTCAACATCCACTGTCCTTCAAGAGCTACAGTCTGGTTCTCTGTCTGCTTCACGGAAGGCTGGAGACAAATGAGCCACTATTTTTTCTTGACATTACAATAACCCAATGGATCACTTGAGACACTCTTTCCTTCATGCACCATCAACTCTGTAAGGACATTCAGACCATGCTCTACCTGCTCCATCTCATAAAGTCCAATTGAACTGGGCATAAAGACATGAAAATCTTCTGGCACATCTACAGCTGAGACTTTCCTCATGACAAGTAATTCTGGATGCCCAAATGCATCCACTTTGGAGGAGTCCTGTTTGTAGGAACTTGTGCTTTCCAACGTGTGGGCTCCTCTCTATGGGACCATCTAAGATCTGAGACTCTTTTAAAAAATCCCAAGGATTTTTCAATAATCTGCCCATGAAAATAAAGAAACTCCCCCATCCCTGACTCTTTACCTAAGAGCACAGGGGAGATACTATCACTTGTTAGGCTGCTCAGAAATGTTTACTGACTATGCTGAATTCATAGCAATAAAAACACAGAAACCTTTTCAGAATCAGGTGATAACTGAAAAGTGTTGACCAAATCTGAGCATCTGCAACCTGAGCTTCCCATGGCTCAACTAGAGATCCCCACCAGCACCTCTCAGTGCCTCTGAGCCTTATCAGGTGCTTTTCTGCTGCCAAGGGAAAATTCACTGAAATTCACAGACCAATTCCATCAGCTTTCAGGGGCAGCTCCATGGTACAGCAGCAATGGCACAGATTGATTTTAAAAGACCACAGGGGTAGATGTCTGGATGCCACAGCATTCCCCAGGCAGCCCTCCCTCTCCAAATATCCCAGGCACACCCTCTGCTGTAGCAAGAAGAGGCCCAGCAAAGCCTCTCCACACACAGAAGTGAAGAGAGTGAGCACCAAGGCCAGCACACACACACATAGACACACATTACCTGGGATGAGGACTGCATTCACATCAGGATTATAAAAATAAACACAACACAATTAAAATGGGTATTTCGTCTTCCTCCCTTTCCCCATCCCATTCATTCCCAGTCCCTACCCACATTTTTTACTATTCTCCTGAACCCACTAAGAGTATTTGGACAACACAGGACAAAATAAGGAAGGTGAGTATTGGCCAGGTAAACCTACAGAAATATGAACTTTTCTGATGTGATCACAGAGGAGACAGAGGAGTTACAGAGTGCTGGGACACAAAGGCTCAATATCCCTGTGCTGGCTTTTGCTGTCCCTCCTGGCTGTGCTCCCACTAGATGGCACATTCCAGAGACAGGAACTCCAGCCCTACACTCCCAAACTCGAGGGATCAACCTCAGCAGCTGCACCAAAAGCAGCAAAACTGCATTGTGAGGAGAGGAGAATAACCCACCAGCCCCATCCATAGCTCTTCCCAAGACAAGCTGAGGCAAGAGCTTTAAGAGCCCTTTTAAACTTCAGACAATGTTGTATCTCACTTTTGTAGGCATCTACCTAATCCCCATCTCAGCTCCTGGGGGCTTCTTGCTTTTTAGCACAATAATAATTTATTCATAGCTAATGATTGATGTGAGGTGTTTTACCAGATATGAGCTTTCCAGCTGCTGTGGCACAGGCTATATTCCATATGCCAAGGCTGAGGATTTGATCGGAGGGGTTCTCAGATCAAATCCCTTTACAGCCCCCTCAGGTCTCTTTTACTCATCTCCTTTGTTAAGGCCTTTCCTCTCCCTGCATACAGGGTCTGTCTGCT
This sequence comes from Illadopsis cleaveri, assembly GCA_013399915.1. Classification (NCBI taxonomy): domain Eukaryota; kingdom Metazoa; phylum Chordata; class Aves; order Passeriformes; family Timaliidae; genus Illadopsis; species Illadopsis cleaveri. The sequence goes on from VXBB01006920.1 coordinate 92,571, forward strand.
CCCTTTACAGCACCCAGAACAGACCTGATGGTTTGACAGACAGACAGAGTCTGTAATCCCAATGCTGATCCCAGAGCAGAGAAGTGCTTACCTCCAAAACCTCACCTAAATGTCCTAAAACCACATTTTAGACACAGAGACACCTCAGCAATGAGAAGGCCTGAAGATGTGCTAATACTCAGTGCTGTGATCCCTCCCCAGGGACTCACCTGGTCTCTTGATTGGCTTTTTGGTGGGAGTGTCTTTCCTTTTGTTCTGAATGGCAGGGGAATATGGCACCCCAGAGGAAGAGCTGTTCTTACGGAAATGGTCCTTCAGCCCCTTGATGGAGCGGTCCAGCTGCACAGAGCGGATCTGGAAGTAAACTGTCATGAAATCTGAGGAGACAAGATGAAAATGAGATTATAAGCACACAGGGAACACTATAGGGTAAAGCAGACACTTTGTCCCGTGCAGGGACTTACAAGCATTGGTATGGGACCCCAAGTCAGCATCCTTCTCTCCCAGAGCCTCTCCTATTTTCTTCAAAAACTTCTTCTCCCTTCCCCTGCAATCTTCATTCCAGCCCTCCCGCCACACACAACATTAATTCTGCCATTACCAAGGGGTGGAACTGACAGGAGGTATTTGTGCAAGACATTGTCAATTCAAGTGCTCTGTTTCCAGCATGAGAGACTTTACACACTTTTCAGGATTCAGGGCACTTGGGAATTTAATGAGGTGCTCGTCATTTGAAAGCAAAATGCAAACTGACTAATAAAATATGCTCTATATGCATGAGTTGCCTTTGATCATGGAAAAATTCTTAGGAAGCTTTTAAGGATGTTCATCCTACTTGGTAGGTACAGTAATCCCCCCCTCAGGAGTAAATCATTGAGGTGAGGGTGATTCTTGGAGCTGCATGAATGTGAAAGTTCACATTTCCTGTACAAGTCTACAAAGTCACTCAATCCTGAACGAGAAGTTAATAAAGGACTATAAAGCTCTAGGCAGTTCTTGATGCTGCAGAACAGGAAAGGAGAGACATGTACAGAGTGAAGAAAGTCTGTGCTGCTTTCCTCCTGCTCTTGGTCACATTTCAGACAAAGAGTTCTGGTCATAAATATTTCTCAAATGGGAATAAGTGCCCAATGTCTTGCACATTTCTAAAACCTGAGCAGTAGATAACTGCAGCTTCATCTCAAGGCATTACAGGTGCAAATGCAGTGGATTTTTGCTACAGGACAGATTTTGCATTCACATAATTTGTGCTTTGTTTACACAACTCATTCTGTTCAACTGACAAACCATTGCTTCAGTCTCACTACAAAAAGAAAGCAGGATCTTCAGGTGCTGGAAAGACTGAACTGCTCAGCTAAAAGGTGCCACTAAGGCATCACTCATCGTGCCAGTGCTGCCAGACACCCAGAGGGAAGAAGAGGCAGCATCACCCACCTTGATTCCTGCCATTCTCCACCAGCCAGCCTGAAATGCGGATGATGTCGTGTAGGACACTCTCTGGGAGGTGCTCCAGGGACATCTCCTCCTGCGTGTCCATCTCCTCATCCCCGCTGATCAGGTCCAGGATGAGGATGGGGGGCACTGGCTTGGTGTGTCGCGTCATCAAGCTGCGGAACTCCGATTCCAGGGATTCCTTGCCCCGCTCAAAGAGGGATTTCTGTCACAAAACAGCAGGAGAGAGGGAGAACAGGACTTCTGTAATCAGTCACTCATGAGTATTTTTGCATAAGAACATCATTCCTAACTACTGTCAAGTACTTCAGGCTTCAAACTCCAACCACGCCTGTATCTGAAAGAGTTTTAAAGCAAATTAAATTTAAAAAATGCTTGGGAGTCATTCAAGTGGGATTTAAACAGATCACCCATTCTGCTCAAGCAGCTGAAGGACTGACAAGAGCTGCTCAGGAGGAGGTTCAATCAACTCCTCCTCCACAGGTGCAAGAGCTGCTTTCAGAGTCCTCCTGGCAGAACTGGGAGAGAGCAAAATGCCAGGAGCAGAAATGCTGCCCAGTACAGGCTTAAACAGAAGCCAAAGCAATCACTGCTTCAGCTGTGCCCAAACACCACCTTCCCCAGGCAGCAAACCCACAGCCTCTCCCAGCAGGGCTGTGTCTGTCCCCTCCTCTTCCATAGGTTCCAGGTCCATGACCCACCACACGGTTCAGCTCCGGGCTGTCCGGGTTGTTGTCCTGGAAGTATTCCACTGCCTTCTGGATTTTGTCCATGCAATTCAAGTATTCCTCCAACCTCCCCGTGGGGCTAAAAAATAAAACCAGAAATAAAAAGTAGTACCCCAAGAAGCAAACAAAATAACAAGAAATCACTGGACCAGACTCGGGATAAAAATAAGGGAAATCTCAAATCCCTTTTCTTCAGCTAGGAGGAGATCATGGAATTCCCTTCTGCCTGCACTCAGTGCCACAGCAGGATACCCAACCCACACAGCAAGAGCAGAAGTACTGAGGATGGAGCAGCACACAACCCTCAGCCTTGCTTTTCCTCTCCCAGACAGGCCCTGATGGGAAAGCAGAGGGAACTGCACATCACACCCCAGACAAGAGCCATCCAACACCCTCCCAGACAAGGAGGCTCCAGAACAGCTCTGGTACATCCTGGATGCAGTGACAACTTCAATGGGCAGGGAAAACCTTTGGGAAAAGGGCAGAGGAAAACAAGGAAGCCACCAGTGCTCACAGAGATAGCTATGGCAGCACCTCTGCAAGATCTGGAAAAGATCCCAGTGCAGAGTCTGAGCTGTCTTTGCCCTGTGGAAATGGCTGAAGGTCAAATCAGTGTGGACTGGAGATAAAGAAATAGTCTGGAAAGGATACCAAGCACACCATGGGTGTGTGGAGTCAGCTCCCCTACCTCTCCCTCAAAAACCCAACAGGATGAAGCTCCCAGCAGGATCTATTTGCTCAACTCACCCTTCCTTGATGATCTTCTCTGTGTCCTTGGCCACATGGTAGTAACTGATGACGTGATCCAGGCAGGACAGGGTCTTCTCCACGTTCTCCTGCAGGCGCTGCAGGTTCTCTGTCTGTTTGTGGACAGGGATGATGGAGTTCTCCAGCTTCATCAAACGGCTCTCAAAGGAGGAGAGGATTGAGACCTGCATACCAAGGGAGAAACCAACAGCTGAGGACTTCCTTGCTATGGAGTGGGGTAGGAGTGAGAGCAGGGAAGTCACGGACCTTCAGGATCCAACTTTTCTTTTTGGGCTCTGCTACTAATTTGTCACGGCTCCTTAGCATCTGTTTCCATCCCTCTGTGTCCTGATTTTTATTAACAATCACAAAACAGATCACCTGCCATACAGGGATGGGCCAACCCCAAATTAAATGCTTGCCAAGAGAGAAGATAATGTTCGAAGACAGAATAAAGGACAAGCAGAATTTTATTAGCCAACAGAAAATAAAAGCACAGGAACTGCCTGGGGGTGCCCCATGTAAAAAGAGCAACAAAAGCACAAATCAGCAGCCTCTTTGCTCCACACCACTGAGACCCAAACAGGAGCTGCACAAAGACCAGTCTAGTGAGAACTTTCTTTTCCACCACAGACATTTGGTTTTCAGAGAGGATTGTGATAGCACTTCTGACAGGTGGAAAACCACAGCAAGCTCATAAAAGGGTGCTTCAGTGTCATCTTTTCTAGGCCAAAAGGTAATTCCTGCAAGATTCACTCCTGTGTCATGTTTTCCACACTTCTCTGGTGATGCCTCCAACTTTTTTAAAGCACTGAGACCAAAACTGGACATAGCATATAAACTGAGGGCTTATGAGCAATTACAACACAATAATTACATTTTAGCTTTACACAGAACACTTGCAAAATAAAACTCCAAACAAAACCTGAATTATGAAGCAACAACACAATGCCGTTGCACAAACTATTCTGAAGTTTCTTAACACCTTTTCCTCAAGAGAAAGGACTGACTGTAGCAGAGATGAGGCCAGCAGCTCACCCGAGCCCTCAGCAGAGCAGGAGAGAAGCTCAGTATTGAAGCATTTTTCAGGCTTCCCCTTTGCCCAGTCCCTGAAGCCCAAAGTGGTTTATCACTCCACATCCCTCAGATGGGCACATCAACAGCCTTAAAAACTAATAAACCTAAAAATCTAAGAAAAAGTAAAGCCAGGCCCAACATTAGGACCTCCCTACCATATTCTTGGTGAGCTGGTCACTCTTCTCGAGGCTCTCTTTGATAAAGGACAGAGTTTCTTCTTCCTGTAAGATGAAAAAATACTCTTAAATGCTAAACACTAAGGTTTAAGTCATTAAACATTACACACAGGTTTTTACCAATCTTGTAAACTCTGCTGCAAGCCATGTTTGGTCTGATGCTGATTCTGCAACCACATTTTAATATTACCATCTCTTAACAGAAATCTGGCAAGTAACCCAGGGTGGGGACACATCATGTAGTGAGTGAGGGGTTTATGAAATCGTCCTTTCCCTTCAATGCCACGAGCATCAGCACAATATAAAATTAACACCTTTCCCGCTGAGGCACAACGACTCAGAACACACATTTCCCTGCCACAGGCAACACAGGTGTTGCACTGGCATCCTCCAAATCCACCAGGAACTCAAGTATCCAATGCAAAGCAGCCACCAAGGGCTGGGTTTAAGTCATTAAAGCCCACAGACAAGGCGNACAACACAGGTGTTGCACTGGGATCGTCCAAATCCACCAGGAACTCAAAGCAGCCACCAAGGGTGGGTTTTAAGTCATTAAAGCCCACAGACAGGGCGGAACAGCAGCCCGCAAGGGCTGGCTTTAAGTCCCCAAAGGCCACAGGTAGAGGGGGAATTGCAGCCTGTCAGGGCTGGTCTCACAGGCTGCACCCGAGAATCTGACGGGAGAGCCCACTGATCCTCCCAGGAACGGAGAGGGGAAGTCCAGGCCCAAAGTGGTGAGCAGAGATGCCCCGACTCTGCAAACCAGGCCTTGAAGGGGACCTGAGGGTGCTCCCAAGCCAGGAGGGGGGTGACGAGGGCCTTGAGGGGTCCCAGGACACCCCCAGGCCCGGTGAAGACCTCCAGACCCAGCCTCGTCTCCCCGGCAACGCCAGGGGGCTGCGGGCCCAGGCCCGGCCCCCGGCCCCGGCAGCGCCCGCAGCGCGTCCCAAGCCCAATCCCACCTGCTTGAGCTTGTCCTCGATCTCCCTCCTGCGGGCCGACACCTCCTCGCTCGGAATCATCGCGCCGGAGCCGCTCCGCCGCTCGCTCCCACCGCGCCCGGCCCGTCACTGCCGCGCCGCCATGTTGGGCGCGGCGGGGCGCACCGGGCATGCGCAGAGAGCGCCGCTGCCATCTTGAGAGTGGCGCCGTTCAAGAAGGGCCCGAGGGGTGACAGAGGTGAGGGCGCGCGCGCACGGCCCTGCGAGCGGCCATGTTGGGAGTGGCGGGAGGGCTGCGCCGCCATCTTGGGAGTGGCGCGATGGGTCACAGAACCCAGGATCACTTATTTTGGATCCCGAGATCATTGGGTCCAACCCGTGCCCCAACACCATCTTGTCAAGCAGACCATGGCACCGAGTGCCACGTCCAGACTTAAACATCTCCAGGAACAGTGACTCCACCACTTCCCTGGGGAGCCCGTTCCACAGTCTAATCACAATTTTTGTGAAGAAATTCCTCTTCATCTCCAACCTAAACCTCCCGTGGCACAGCTTGAAACTATGTCCTCTCGTCCTGAGCGTGGCACTGTTGCGTAAAATTTTCTTAAGAGAGGATGTCCTTTTATGTTTGAGCTTTGTGTACTTTCAAGCCTAAACAACAATAAAGGGGATTTAATCCGTGAAAGATATAACAGCTAACAAGTTCTAAGTGATGTCCAGGTGTTAGAAAAACAAATGGCTTATTGGTAGAATTGCCTTGTTAAGCTTTAGGATTTGACTTTTAAAAATTATCTTAGGGTTAGGTTAATGTCGCTTGAGAAGAAGGATGTACTACTGATAGGGGGCACAAAGAATGCAGAATTTATGGGCCACAAGGACATTTTGGCAGAATCCCCAAGATAAAGAAGAAACTTATAAAACCAACTCAGCAATTGGGCTGAATCAGCTCTGACCGAGTATCTGTAATTCCAGCAGGGGCAGATCCAAGAAACCCACCAACCCAAAAGAAGAGAAAGACTGAGCACATGGACTAATTAGCATGGCAAGCGAGAGAACAGTTTCCCAATAGAAGACAGAATAATAATTAATAAGAGAACTATGTAACTTCTAGCCAATTAACACAAAATTCTTTGTTTGCTAAAATGTATAAATAGTAAAAGGTTTTGATAGTTGTCATGGCTTGATTTGTGAAATTCCAATGAGCACCCAGGCTCGTGCAGGTCTGAAATAAATAATCAATGTCTCTCTCAATTGTGTCATAATTGCACTGGGGGTAACGAATCCGATTTTTGTTCACAACAGATGTGGAGAGAGAGTCCAGGAGCTTATGGAAATACGTGAATTATGTCAGCCCACCCCTGTCCTGCATCCACTTTCTAGGGAGAAAGGTTATCCCACAGGGGAGCTGCCGCTGCTCCCTCCACAGCACAGGGGAGGATGGCTGGGGGTATCACACACTGGGGGCTCTGCATCCCCCTAAACCACACCAAGCCCAGAGCAGGGAGCTGGTTCTCCAGCACCTGCAGGTTCTCCAGCCCCAGCTCCCGCCATCCTGTTCCGCTCCAAGGGTCCTGCCACGTGCAGAGACTGGTGTGTGCCCATCTGTCTTCCCCTTGCCAAACCACCCCAAGCTCCAGAGAGCAGCTCTTTTTTTATTCAACAATGGATTTCACCAGCCACCCTGTTCTGCTGCCCACAGATGTGCCCCAAGCTCTGGCCCTGTTTTCTCTGTGTGGCCACAACCCCCCACCTGTGTTTTGTGGGGATACCTGATAAAGGGGATCTTGAGGGTATAAAAGAGAAGATCTCTGTCCAAGCTCAGCACCCAGCACCTTTCGTGCTTCCCCACACTGGGCTAGTGTGATTGGGAAAGATCTTTCTCCCTGAATGGCAGATCCGTGTCTTTCTTTACAGCATTCCATGCTCTTTCTGCCAGCACTCACCCCTTCATTCAGAGGGCAGCCAGAGCCAAAAGGATCCTCCCTTGGGGAGCAGTTGTGTGTGTTTTGCCCAATAATGCTGTTTATTTCCTGAAAACCCACCAAAAAAGGCTCCCTCACCCTTTATGGAGCGACAGTTCCTTAGAGGAAAGTGGGATAGATACACCCACCCCACATGCCAGCTGCGTGGGGTGATAAGGAGGGAATAAATGTACAGAAATAAATGCACAGGATTGTGTAAAAACTGCTGGACCCTGTGCAAACGTGAGGTGCAGCAGCACATCTGAGAGGAAGCAGCAGAAAAAAAAAAAGGGAGAGGAGAGGAGAGGAGAGGAGAGGAGAGGAGAGGAGAGGA
>VXBB01006920.1:100341-110423 GCA_013399915.1 Illadopsis cleaveri
CGGGGCAGCAGCTCCGGGACAATCCCGGTCCCTTCCCGCCGCTGTTCCCGCCCGGAGCCCCGCCAGCCGCGGGTCCCCGCGGGCCCGGCCGCGCTCTCCGCGCCACGGATGCCGCGGTGCAGCAGCGACTGCCGTGGTGACACAGCAGTGGCCGTGCAGGAATGCTGAGTCACCTCCTGCTTCCTCCTCCTCCGTGAGGCGCTAAGCCGCTTTTTCCCCCGCCGGAGAAGGGATTTTCACTTTGTCAGCACGGGCATAGAAGATGGAAAATTCAGCCCGATGTGCCTAAGGATTGCATCTTTAGTGCAGTGCTTACCGGGGGGTTGGTGTGGTAATGAGAGAGTGTTATAAATGTGTATTATAAAATTGGCTTTTTGCAAGATGTGTGCTATATGATTAATAACCTCGTGGTAAAGATATAAGTTTTAATTTCTGCTATTAGTAAAGAAAATTAGGCGTAGTAGTAGTAGTTGATATAGTATGCTTAAACTATCTGTTTGGTCGGGATAGCATCCAGTAAACATGTAAAAAAGACCCTGCTATTGATATACCAACTATCAGCATCTACCATCTGAAGAAAGTATGGACCAAAGCCCAAACAAGAGGTAATAATGAAGAACACAGCCAAGAAACACACATGCTCTAAAAAAGCAGACCCAAGGAGAGATCATGCTAAACTCTTCCTGGAATATAGAAACTAGTTTATGAAAAAATATGAATATTCAACAGATTGATACAATAGAAAGGATATTTAAAGAAAGCCTCTGAAAGAGCAGGTTGTGGACTTGGCTAAATGCCAAGTCACCCGTCCAGCCGTACTTCTTTTTGCTTAATTTGTTTCCTATCTTAATTTTTATTATTAAACCTATTTCTTAAAATTTACCAAAAAAAGTGAACTCTGTTTTTCACAAGAGTTAACGAGAGTCCCTTTATTGCATTTGCTAAACAAAACTGGTTCCAGTGCCCCGAACCCCAAGGCACCGGCTCGGATGGGAGCCCAGCACCTCCGGGGTGTGGAGGCTGCGGGGTTCCAACAACGCCACCGCTCTGTTGTTCAGCAACGGGAGTTGTCACCACCACAGGCATGAGGAAGTGGCACCTGCTGGCGGGGACGTGACAGTCACTTCTCTCCGAGGACAAGGTGTTCAGGGCGTTGGCCACCCAAAATGCCGCAGGAAGGAGAAGGGACCCTGATTAGCAGGGGGGAAACTGAGGCAGAGAGGGGTTTTGCTTTGCCTGCTCAGGGCTTGGCAGCGAATTGCTGGATAAACCCAGATATCCCTCAAATTACTGTTTCTTCTGATTGCCTTTATGGTGGCAAAGGCCATTGCACAAAAGTGTGATCTTGACAAGATTTGGAGAAATTCAATTAATAGTAGCTCTTAAAGCAGAGACTTTCTGTCCCCTGCATTGTGACTCAGTACTGCTCACCCCAGGAACAGTTCCTGCATTAAAATATACTGCCATTTTATAAATAGTAAACCATTTTATTGAAAAAAAAATTATGCCTGCTCTTGCTTCCCCCTGGTAGAGTTAATCCTGCTCCTGCAAGAGAAGACAGTGAGGAGGGGACGCTGGGCATGCAACAGGGCAGCAGCATTCCCCAGCCACAGGAGCTGCCTGAGGATGCAGCGAGGGCAAAACAAGATTAAAGCAACCAGGAGCCTCTGAAGGGGCTTTTACATTTGATGTGGAAGAGGAGAGAGATCAGAGTATGGAGGAGTCAGGATTAACATAAATTTACAAACTGGGCTGCAGGGCTGTCCTGGACTGTATTCCCCCATGGTATGACCCACCAGTGTCCCAGGCTGTGAGAACACTTGGAAGCACTGTCATTGGTGTTCCCTCCTCCCCACACACAGCCTGTTCTGTCTCCCCTCAGGTCAGCTGAACAGAAAAAGTGATCAATCTTCAGCCAAATCAATGTTCAGACAGAAAATCAATAGCTCTGAGCTGTCTGACAAGCCCCAAGTTTTCCCTTCCAGGAGGGGTTATAAGCAGAGAGCCCCTGAAAGAGGGAGTGAGTGTGCACAGACAAGGTGTGGGATGCACCCGGGCACGTTCCCTTGGCTGTTACGTGTCCATGAACTTGAAGGGATGAGACAGGAACCAAATCCACCACAGGGCTTTGCCTCCCTGGTAACACCCGAGCCCTTCTGACTTTGCTTTGATCCTGACCTGGGTCCAGAGCACTCATTGTGCCACAGGGATGTGCACTGCTCCTGGAAAACTGGGTCTGTGTGAGACAAGGGCTGCCACTTGGGCTTCAGCAGCTTCCCAGACATTGCTGTGTGGCCCCTGAGCAGGGCCATGCCAGCGTTGCTCCTCCAGGGAAGGATGTGGCATGGCTGGAATAGCCCTGAAAGTGTGCCTAGCAGGGAAATCCCTCAACAGCCCTCCCTGCTCCTTGCAGGAAGGAGCTCAAGGCAGTCAGCCCCTTCAAGGCTGGTCCCAGAAGCCCCCCACAAGCCTTCAATTATCATAGACCCAAGCCATGCTCTCCTTCCCTCTGGTTTTATTTGCAGAGGGAATTAAGGCCCTGCTGGGAAATCCTCCCCTGTGCTCTGATAACTGCCTGCAGAGCCAGCTCCAAATGGCTTTTTGTAAATGAAAACCCAGGATTACGAGGTTCCCCTCGTCACTGTTTACTTAGTGCTCTGAAGGGAGCAGGCTAGAGACCCCCTGCTCTGGGCAAGCCCTTTGGGCCACCAAGGAGCTGGCACAGATTGGGACCAGCAAGGTGCCACCCAGCACATGGCAGAGCCTCCCTGGAGCAGGAGGTTCCCAGATGGATTTGGGATGGGTGGGATGTGTGTGTGCACGTAGCAGGAGGCTTGGTCCAGGGGACAGGGCATCTCCAGGGCACTGTGTTTTGTGAGCTGGGGGCCAGGCTGGGGGGTGATGCTCATTTTCTTCCTACGCCAGGTTGCTGGGGAAGGAAGGGGGGTGTTTGCCATGTGGGTTGGTGCTGGGCACACATCCCCCACGTGACAGGAATGGGGAGGCCACGCAGGGCTGCAGCTCCCCTCAGCAGGAATTCACTCAGGGATGGCAAGGAGCTGCCCAGTGAGGCCATGGGGTCTGCTGAGGGGTGCAGGTCCAAGGAGCCCCGTGCAGAGGGGCCTATCCTTGGTCATCCCTGTCTGCCTGCAGCAGGACAAGGGGGTCCTGCCTCTTTCTGCTGCACTCCCGGGGACTGGAGCCACCACAGCCGCCTTGCACAGCTCCGACCTTTGGATGTTTGCACATTCCTGCCTGTTAATGTGTCTCGTAACCAAAAGCTGCCAGGATGGAGCATTACTCCCCCCCAGCACTTGCCAGGCTGCTCCCTCTCGTTCCCCAGCTGAGAATTGGCACCGACTCCGAACTGGGTGGGAGTATGAGCTCTCCAAAGGAGCAAAACCTGAGGCCTCTGTTAGGAGTGATGAGCATCCCACCCCTTGATACCAGCGAGCCCCAAACGCTCCCAGAGCTCCTGGGGCAGGCAGCAGTCACCTCTCCCAGCCAGGCATGGGGAAAAGGAGCAACCGTTTGGGAGCAGAGCCACGCTTCCCTCGGCTGCCAGGCTGGCACGTTGCCCACCAGCACCGTGCCAGGCCAAATTCTTTGCAATTTCTAGGTCAACACCCGCCTCTTGTAATACCCTGAGCCCTCCTGCTGCCTGTGCCAGCCTCCAGCCCAGGGGTCCCTGTGCACAGGATAGGAGCATCCCAAAGGATCCACGCCTGTCACTGCTCATCCTGGCTGGCCCCATCTGTAACCCCCAAATATCTGGCCCTCATTGCTCTGAACTAGGCCATTCCCCAAATGCCTGGCTTTGCCCACAACAGCACCCACAGGAGAGCTGTGTCCCAGGAGGGCACAGCCTGCAGCCTGACCCTGCTTCCACCCATTTTTGAGGGGTTTAAGACCCATCCCAAGGAGTCAGACACCAAAGGAGTGTGTTTACTTTGGATTTCTAAAACCATTTTCTCACTGTCATGATGGCAGTGAAAAAACGCCCACAATCTCAAGACATGGGATGGTCCTAACGCTCCAAACCTGGAAATAAATCACTTGGAAAAACAGCCTTTGTAAAGAAATCCCCGTGGCCCCGGTGCTTGTTTGCAAACCGGCCAAGTTTCGACCTTGGCATGACGTGGTTTCCCAAAGAAGGAGGCGATGCTGGCACGGCTCCGGCAGCTCAGCCCCTCCACTGGGGGGTTGGATGTGTCCCCCCACGCCCACAGGGACCCCTTTCCATGGCATGGGCCGGGCTGGAGGAGCAGGAGCCCTGTGGTGCTGCCACCCCCTACCCGGGCATGCATCGAGGGGGCGGTGGGGCTGAGGATGAGGAGGAGGAAGGGGCAGCCGAGCGTGTCCATGGGACGGCTCTTACGCTGGGGCTGTTGCATTGTGGCTGCCGGCACTCCCCCNAAACACTAAAAAAAATCAGTGTCACAGGGCAAGGCGTCCCTGAGCTGTCCCCAAGCCCTGCCTTGTGTGAGTGCCAGGCTGCCCCGATGCCATCCCCATCCCATCCCTACCAGGGACCTGCTGTACCAAGTAGATCTCCTTGACCGAGTGTGATTCCCAAGAGATTTCACATCCATGTGAACTCCCGGATGCATGTTTGGGAACCTGATTTTTCCCAAATTTTGGAGGTTCATTCATTGCTGTGCAAGGCGAGCCCAATCCCTACCCTCCTCCATCCTGTTTCCCCCTTCTCCCCCCTCACCACTCCAACCATCCCAGCCTAGGATGTTAAAATGGGCTGAATTTTTTACGATGAGAGGGGAAAAATTTTTTTAGAAATCTGGGGATGAAGAGAGAACCCATGAGCTGTGACCTCCTCCAAATTCAAGGCACCAAATCCACACAAGGAAAACAAAAGGCAGCGAGATTAGCATTTCCAAACAGAGCAGAGATGGCCCCAATCTTTGAGCTGTTTATTCTAGGGTTGATTTTCAATATTTAGGATGATTAGCAAGTGAAAGCCGGCTGTTGCCAGAATGGCTCCATGCCAGCCCCACACTCAATGGAGGGAAAAGAAAGACACGGCAAGAAAGGGAGAGAAAAGAAGGGCTTATGTGTATATTTTTTTCTGCCTCTGTGAAGGGGAGATTGGTTTGAGGCGTCAATGTTTGCCCATCAGGGAGGGATGATGGATGAGGGGACGGCTGGGGAAATAGCAGAAATAAATAATAAAGGAATAATTGCCATGTGCTTAATAACCAGCTGGGGAAGGACCTCACTACGGCAGCGAGCTGAGCCTGCAGAGAGTTTTTGCAGCTGGGTTCTTCCCAGCCCCTCTTTGATGGGTTCTGGTTCATGCCCCAGAACGCAGCCAGCTCTGGGCTGGAGCGCTCTGCCTGTAGCAAGGGGGACACTGCCAGCGCAGGGTCCCCAACCCGTCACTCACCGCCCCTGTGCCGGGCGAGCCGGGGCAGCCCGCGGGGCTGGACCAGCCCCAGCCCCAGCCCCAGCCCCGGCTGCAACCCCGCTGCCACCGGCAAGCCCGGGCAGGTCGGCGGCTGCCGGGTCCTGACCTCCGTGCTGGCACCGAGCTCGTCCCCGAGCACAGCCGCGCTTTGTGCCCCGCGCCCATGGGGAGCGACCCCACCACCCAGAGCACCCCCGGCTCCTGCACCTCCCGGCTGCCGCTTGAAAAAACACCACCCCCTCCCAACTATCTCACTGAAAGAAAGGGAAATTCACGTCCGAGTCGGTTTGGTTGCTTTCAGCTGCTAAACAAAACGGGGTTGTTTCAGGCCTCGCCTAGTGCCTCCTTTATATTCACCCTTTCTCACTTTAAACCCCTCGACTGGCTCTGGCGGACTGGAATATTTTTTCCTGGCAAGGTTGGTTTTTTCAGTCCCCTGGCAGGGTGGGGATGCTGGAGGCTTCTCTTTTCCAGGGGGTTTGAAAACAGTACTACGTGTTTGTGCCTGGCAGAACAAATTCAAGAACTGGTCTGAGCGGCAGGGGAAGTGCCAGCTTTTCGCAGCCCTGAAGTGCCTCAGTACTGGGGGGAGGAAGAAGGGAGCAGATCTTCCAGTTCTTCCAACAAGGAACTGAGAGGAGAAGAAGCCAGGACAAGGAATTCCTTAATGCCTTCTGGTATTCATGGCCCTCAATATCCCGAAGCTGAAAGGAGAGCCCAGATCTGCCTCTAAATTCCCTCCCTCAGACACATCAGAGCTATTCCCCCAGGGATAACCCTCTACCTTTTCCCAAGGTCAGCATCCTGCCTTCCCAGCACAGAGCACACACAGACCAAGGCAAGTGTCTGTCCTGAACCCAGGTCTTATTTTGGGTTGAAATGGGCTGGATTGGGAGCAGCTGTAGCAGCTCTGGGACTGGCTGCGGGACTGCCTGGTGCTGAGGGGATCCAGTAGATCCCAGGGGGCTGATCAGGTGCTCCTCATGTGCTCCCCAGGAGAAGCCAGAGCTGTGTCCTCAGGGCAAGAGGGATGGGATATGCAGGAGTGGGTGCACTCAAAGCACCAAGCTGGAGGAGCCCCACACAGGGTCTGGAGAGGGATTTCTGTGCAGCTCCTCTCCCCACCCTGTACCCAAAAGGGCCCTGAAGCCATTTGGGCATCCTGGAGCATCTACAGGGCCAGGTGGGCACATGGTACAAGCAGAGGGACCTGTCAGCCCCAGGAGCTCCCTGCAGGGCCAGGGAAGGCTATTCCCAGGGCTGGAGCAGCTCCCAGGGCTCAGGAGACCAGGCATAGCCAACTTCGTGTCACATAGGTGGTGTGTAACCATTGTCTCACTGAGGTTGGTTTGTGCCTCAGTTTCCCCACAGGGAATTTGCACAGTTGTGCAAGTGGGTGAGAGCTCCTGTGTCCTGGAACTGGGTTTACAAGCAGGGCTGGCCTGAGGAAAGGACACAAGGAGACAAAAGTGGTTTTTTCTTCTCCGTTTTTTTTCTTTATTATTATTTTTTAAAATTTGTAAATAATTTGCATGAAAAAAAGTTAAATTGCACAAGTATCTCTGTAGTTCTCCAACATAATCCCCAAAGCAGGAAAACAGAAGAACAGCAAGTAAAAAGAAACATTGTCAATACAAACAACTACACAGACCCCAAAGCCCGTTCTAAGTGCTTTTGTAACCAAAACAAAATCTAATTACAATCTTCCATTCCTTTTGCCAAATCTAAGACACACAACTAAAATTCCAGCTTCTACTTGCTCCTACCTAATGGCTGCTCTACCTGTCTCACCCTACAGCAAGCAGAGGCAAAGAATCTGGTTCTTGAGAGCTTCAAGTCAAGTTTCAGCAGAGTTTGGCTCTGCTCCCAAAATATTTCCAGGTTACCTTGCACCGACCCCGCCACGCTCTCGCTGCACACCAAGCCAAAGCTTCTCTTTGTGTGGATCCTGATGTCTCTCCTGGCTGGATGGGACTTCATTTCCACTGCTGTCCCCAGAGCCTGTTGCATGCACAGTTTTTGGCCTGAGCTCCTGGATGGAGCCTGAATGTGGATTTCTTTCCTCCTCAGTCCCACTTGGGAGCGTTCAGTGTGGAGTGGCTCCATCACCACCAGCCGAGGGCCAGGCCATGGGGTTTTCCTTGCACTCAGAGCCTGATGGAAGAGCTGGAGATGTGAAGAGCAACAGTCTCAGGCCAAAAAAGCAGAGAGGGGCTATGTCAGTGGGTGAAAGAGAGGGTTCATGGTGTTCCAGACCCTTTGGCAACTGCAGCAAGGGTTTTGGGTACAAAAAATACAAAAGCCGGTTTTGGGAGCATCCCAGTCCCTGCTGCTCCTCTCCTGCCAGGGCCAATTCTTGGATTCTTCACAAAACCTGTTGGTACAGGAGTCCTCCCTTGTGTGGTCTTGTTTTACAGAACAGTGAACACAAAACCTTTAAACAGTGAAAATATAAAACAACTCTCAAACTGCATTTCCAGTCTTCCCCTCCCCCCTTAAGAAATTCTAGTGCTAAAAAATACAGATTTCTTTGAATATATAATATATAATAGATTATATAAAAACATCTAAAGAGGCACACTTGCTGAGTTTATAAACCTTTTCTTCTTCCCTAGGCACAAGTCACCTGGGATGTTGAACTTGGAGAATCCAGAAGGGACTTGTATTTTCTTACCAGCTAATTATCACACTGTACCTACCAACTGCACTGAGACAGAAAAAGGAAAGACAGAGAGAAACAGAGAGACAAAGAGGTGTGGAAATTGCACTTCAGTCTATCAAATCCTAAGCCACCAGGAATCTCATGTCTTAGATGGGATTTCACAGGTAATTTTAACTCTGGTGGAAAAGAACCCATCATAATTCACATTTCTTATTTTAAAGGAAAATGTAAAAAAATAAGTAGTGTTAACTTTCTTCTCTTGAGAAAACTAGAAACTTCTGAGGTGTCCTTTGAAGACACAGCAGGCAGTTCCTGGGGTGGTGGGTTTTTTCCCCTGGTGTTTCTGGGAATAACCTTACAACGAAGCTGGTAAAAGTCACCATGGGCATCTCTAGGAAATCTTGTCCCTTGTAAGTCCCAGCTTGGGGAGAGCATCCTACAAAAGTCTTACAAGAGGCGTGCCAGACTGCTCAGGTTGATGACATCTGCCAGCAAAGAGGCATCGATGTCTTCAAACACCTGGTCAATGTTGACACAGTTGGAGAGGTAATCACTCGTCCCTTCATCCCAGGGATGCTCCAAGAAAGTTGTGGCCATGAGGGTTTCATTAAAGTCCAGGCTGTACTGGTTGGATTCGGTGACGACTTGTTCCTGCCCCTGGGGACACTCCACGTGTTGCCCTTGTCCTGTCCAGTCCAGGTCGCATGTGACAGGGTTGATGGAAGGTGGGAGCTCCATATCCACCAGAGTGGAAAAGTCTCCGTTGAGGTTGGTGTTAAAGACAGTTTCCCAGTCAAAGACACCTTTCAGCGACCCCAGCTCAGTCTGCTCCTCCTGGGTCATCAGGGCCGAGCTGGGAAGCCGGGACGCCTTGGCCGTGGGCAGGGGCGAGGGCTGCTTGTGCTTCTGCCCCGCTTTGGTACCCACTGGGTTCCAGCTCTGGCTGCTGGTGGTTTCCTCAAACTCTTTGAGCAGCTGCTGTGCTGCCACATTGGCCTCCAGGACACTGTTGGAGCTGCAGGAGGAAGCAGCCGGGCTGACAACGTGCCGCGTTTCTTTCTGGGCTCTCCCGGAGAAGGCCGGGTGGATCTGCACCGGAGACATCCTCCGCTTTTTGTACGTCCCGTACTTGAGCCGGTTGGCATAGCAGGGGTCCAGCTTCCAAAATCCACCTTTCCCTGGCTCGTCTTTCTCCCGAGGCACCTTGATGAAGGACTTGTTCAAGGAGAGGTTGTGCCGGATGGAGTTCTGGAGCCAAAAGAGAAAGAAACCAAGGCTGAATGCTTTTCTGCTGCTGCGGGACCTACCTGCCTGGGTAGGCTAGTGGAGGTTTTCAACAAGGACCTTTGGGAAAACAAAGCAGAACTGGCAACATCCAGACATCCAAGGCTACACGTCCAGCAGAAAGTCCCTCAAACCCCTGAGTTTTACCCTCTCAGACTCCAGCAGTTTTCCTGCTTCCTGTCTTGTCCAGCCAAAGGTGGCAGGAGCCAAGGGGTTCAAGCTAGGACTTGCCACCCAATGGGAAGCTTCTGGGCAGCTCTCCCTGGCTGGAAACTGGGGCCATGGGGCGTTGGATCATGCAGAGCACTGGGAGAAACTGGCTTGAATTGCTCTAGGCATGGAGCTAGGCTGGAGGAGATCCCTTCATGCCAGGGAGGAAGAGGTGCGTCTCTATACCCATGAGGCCATGGCCCCTTTAAAAGGGGCTACACATGGCAGCACTGTGGGGGGGTGGCAATCAGGGCCCTGCTGGCATCCCCCAGTTCAACTGAGTCTATTGTTAGTGTTGAGAGGAAAGTATGTGGACAAAACATAGGCACCATGCCTTCCCCCAGCCAGGCTGGCACTAATCAGACGGGAGAACACAGAGAGACACGTGGGCTGTTCCACCCTGTGTGTCCCAGGGGTGCCTCCTGGCCCAGGGAAGCACGGTGTGAAATCACTGCATCTTCATCAGCCACTGATCAAATAAGCTGAGGCAAAAAAAAAAAAAAA
>VXBB01006922.1:9187-42651 GCA_013399915.1 Illadopsis cleaveri
CTGAGCCTAAGCCGAGCTGAGCCCAAGCCCAGCCGATCCCAAGCCGAGTGGAGGGGAGCCGAGCTGAGCACTGCCAACCACAACCGGGCCCAGCAGCCCAGGAAGGGGGTGCCACAGTGCAGACGATCCAGCTCTTTGGGTGTTTGTCCATCACTGTTTTTTCTTGTCCTGGGCTCTGGGACAGGGCATGCCAGCTGTGGAGAGTGCTTGCCTTCTTGTCTTTGTCTCGGCAGCCATGCAGAACTGAGTCAAGGTGGTGAACTCCTCTGTGTGTAAAGCACCTTTTCCTTTGTACACTTCTGTTATTAATGCTGTTGTTATTATTGTGCATTTCTTATTCCATGGCTGTTTGGTTTTGATAAATTGTTATCTCAACACATAGTCTCTTCCTTTGTTCCTCTTTCACTGGAGCAGAGGCAGGGGGAAAGGGAGCAGATTATTTGGAGTTTGATTCCTACCTGGTAGTCTACCACAGCAGACTGGGGTATATTACAGAAATGCAGCAGCTCTACTCTGCATTTCCAGAAGAGATGTTGTATCTGAAAAAACTATCACCATCTACAAGACATGTTTTCTCTCAACAACCTTATTCTACTTTTTTGTTTTTCTTGGATAAATTTTATACTTTTTTGCAGGCTTAACAAGTCACTTAAGAATAGATATTCACAATGTAAGTAGTATTTATTATAGCAGCATGAATTTTAAAGCTAACTATGGAGGTTTCAGATATTATGTCCTCTGCAGCAGAAACAACTTGTGATCAAACTCGATTATATTTAAGTCTTCCTAAACAGGCCTTGAGGGGCCATTATATATCCATAAGTGATGGGAAAAGTGAAGAGATGCTGTAAACTTGGCTGGATTGGCTATCCCTGCATATTTGGTGAGGTGGTGTTCATCTCAGCAACCACAGCTATCTAAAAGTTTGATGATTAATGCATTTTAGCCTCTAGAGTTCCTTCAAAGTAATGAAGGGAGGGTTGTTAATCCTTTCTTCAGGTAGTTCTGAAGTTTAACATTACGCATAGTGAATCTGGTTAATGTGGATTTTAATAATGGAGGAGATAATGCATAGCCATATTATGTAGGTGTTGATTTCTACAATTGCAACTGCTAATTCAAATTTTTTACAAATAATTAAGGCATTAACTTTTCCAGGTAGTTTATGTCCAGACAGATACCATCCTCTCTCACCAAGCCACGCTTCATCTTCTTCCCAGTTAGGGCATTTTTAGAGCTTCTGTAGCATAAAACCCTGATGGACTTAACATTGTGTGCTCTGCTCACTTAACAAAAGCATTCGGCTTAATTTGAAAGATTCACGTTTAGTTGTATACAGTTCTGGTGTCAGCAATCTCAAAACAATGCATTTGAAAAGGCGTGACGTATTTCCATTAGAGAATAACTTTCCCATTGGCCGTACAGGGACTCTAGAGAACTAGCTAACACTTTCCCCCCATCTTTTACAAGCCAAGATGAATGTATTTGATTGCTTGCCTGCCTGGATACAATGTGACCACTTTGGAATTTATTGGAAATTTTCAGGAAACATTTTAGGCATTATGGAGCACAACACAAATGATTTTCCTGAAAATCAGGAAACTGGAAGGCATTTGTACTTTAAGGTTACTCATTACTCTCCAAGTGCTGTGTGACAGCTGTGGAACAGATGTTTTGCTGGCGAGAAAAGCCAGTGAGAGCAAAATATAGACATTTCATTTTTTCCCTCTCTCTTCTCGCAGATGGTTTGTTGATGATAGTAAAGAAAGAAGGAAGACACCAGCTGTTGGGTCATTGTTTCAGAAAGGGTAGAATTACAGGCTATTTAGAAGAGGGATTAAAAACAGAAGCCTATAATATCCTTGATGGTGAAGATGCTGAGGGGCAGGGATGTTGTGCATCAGTGCTTCATTTGTAGCCTATCCATTTTATCCCTTTTCATCTTTATTGATCCTCACATTCCATGTAAATATCAGCAATGATTAGATTAGATTAGATTAGGTGATTTTTTGACTCCTGCACTCTCCCAGCTCCAATATCAGTCCTGCCTCACATTTGCCTCTCAGTTCCCAATCTGTCAAATCTCATGCACTAACAATGAGATTTGTACATTTGCTCCTGCCTGACTTCTCTCCATTTGGCCCATGTTGTACTTATTTTTGCTGCAGGCCCTTCTGTTCCATGAACTGATGTATTAGAGGGTTATGCATCAGATCAGAGAGAAAAGGCTGCAGGACTGTAAGGTAGTGAGTCACCAAAGGCACTTTGCACCCTGAGGTGTGTGGGGTATATGCCTGTGTTGCAGGGCAGTGTGAGGGCTGCTCCCTCACATGACCTGATGCACCAGTCTGATTCCCCATCACATTATCAGCCATTATTTCTGTCTGATCCACAGACACTGACTAATACCAAGAGATGTGCATCTCCCCAATTTTTTTTTTCTCTTCAGCTTTACCTCTCCCCACTTTTTTTCCCTGCAGCTTCACCCCTGCTTACCTTCAGCAGCCTACTGAGCTCTACCAGGTTACCAAATCCCAAGCAGTTTCTTCAAACTTCAGGGTTGACTCCATACAGAAGAGAAACTTAAATATTGAGTGTCCCCTTTTCCTGCTCCATGGTTTCCATCTGAAACCCTGGCCTTGGAGACTGGAGAGGACTAAGAGATCAGGGTCCCTTGCCTGGCTGCATGCAATCTCTTTAGCTTCTCAAATCCCCATCAAACTTCTTTCATATATACTCTCTCTTTTTTGAACTACAAGAGTGAGGTGAGACCTGCAGAGACTCTATCATCTTTCCCTTTAAAAACATGCCAGGCAGATAGAAGGAGTGAAGAATTAGTGTCATTCTCTGGTGTTCCTGGAAAAGAGAGACTGGAAGAAGGAGGGTAACTGTGGATGGTGTACGTGTGTATATGTGTGTGCCACAGATAGCTCTGTCCTTCCATGCCAGTGATGACTGCCCAGGGAGGGATCAGGAAAGAATTCCAACTCTTACACAGCAAATCCCTGGGCACCAGAATACAGGAAAATAACCAGAACATGGTCAGGATAGGTTTCCCAGTAAGAAATCTTGAAAATTTCATTACAGCCTCAAGCTTCTTGATTCACTCTAAGACTTGTTTTGTACTTACTGAAATCAAAAAACCCAAAACAAAACCAAAATCACCACAAGGGCTAGCAAAGTTGTGCAATTTTATTTACAAATAATGTAGCCAAAATCTGGTTTCCTCAAACACAAGGAAAAACTCCCTGCTGTTCTTCTTGTGCCTTATTTATGCAGATGTACATAATCCCTGCTAACTATTTCTTCATCTGCTGTGTTTGCAATATATCCCAGGGAAACTGCTTGGTTTGTATAGTCCAAAACAGAGTAATATATGTTTATAGGGTGGTAGCTTTCATTGCTTCTGTCCTTCTCTTAGAGAGCTTAATTTGGTCTGAGTACAACAAGCATAAGAGGGCCAGTTCTCACCCCTTCCAGTGTAAAAGCATGGATCACATTAACCAACTTAGTGCTCTTTTGCGCTAAAAATTAAGCATCAACCATTGCCTACCCATTTTTTTAGACCCACTACACTCAGTCTTGCAAGTGTAATCTGTATGTTCTCCTCCCAAAACAGCTTTTAATTGGCAATATATATACCCTTAAAATTTCTACTTAGCTACAGTTGTCTAAATCACTTTCTGTTTGTAATCTGTCCTCATAATTTCTGTCCTCTTGCCATTTGCAGAATTTAGAGATATTATTACAGTTTATGCCTTTTTTGTCACCCCATAGGTAAATTGATTGAATAACTGTCTAAGGCAGGGAAGAATCTTTGCAGCACACTGGTGATACTTGGTAAATTTTAGTTAACAATTGCACATTGAAATGCTGAGTTCTACAGTTTAGTCTCATTTATTATATGTTGTCTTGGTTTTGTTCTGGTGTAACATTTAATCAGAGTGTCATGTGGTATCATTGCTTAACAGAAGTCTGAAAGGCATTGTTTTGTCAACATAGTTACCTTTATTAAACAAATCAAATAATCAAAATTCTTATCTCATAAAAATACTATGCAGTTTGTTTAACTTAACCTGTTTTGCATAAAGTCATGTTGACTGGCAGTAATTATGTTACCATTTTCTATTTCCTTATGGACAGAGTCCCATATCAGCTGTTCCATTCTTTCACACGGAACCAAGGTCAAGTTAACTCATCTAGAGTTACCGTGGTCATCCTGTTTACGTTGTTGAAATATCAACATGGCATAAGATTTTTCCAGGCCTCTCGGACTTCTCCAGTATGCCAAAGCTTTTTGCTAACATAGAGCAGTACAAATTGTTTTTAAAATCATTCAATTGAGTTATGTGGACCTGCCAATTAAAAAAAAAAATTAATAGATGTTCTTTACCATCTGCTTTGGAAAATGTCAGAATAGATGATAGTTTGGCAATGCAGACACTGCTTTTCTTTCTACATGCAAAACAGAAATATTCAATGAATGCTTTTTCTTTTTCCCAATTAGTGATGGAACTATGTCAGCACTAAGATTTCTATTGTGCTAAATAGTCTTTCAGAAATTCAGAATAAAATAAGGACATGTTCTTGTTGTCTTTATCCCTACATTTTCGTAGATATATTTAGTTTGCATACCAATATACTGCATTTATTAATGTATGAAATTACAACCGTTATCTATAATTGTCTTTTAAGTGTTCTATTAGCATGTATGTACACACATATATGTGTATATACGCTAATATATTGAGGTACTGCTGTATGCAGTAATTATAATACACATAATAATCAGCTCTGAATTCTGTGTGCACGTCTTTAATTAGATTATTGCTGTGTACGTCTTGACATGTGTTTTAAGTTGAATGAGAAATCACTTTCACGAGTCAGAATGAAGGATAATGCAGTATTATAATGTGGTTTTCTCTGGGATGAGATTTCAATCTTTAAGTTTTATAGGATCTAGGTCATTGTAGGGAATGTGGAACAGGAGCATTTGCACATATCATTCTATTAGAAGCCCTTTTTTATAGAGGCAATATTTCTTTCTTTATAGATATTTATTCTTGGTCACAAAAATTACATGCGGTGGAAATCATCTCACCTTACTTGATAACATAGATATCAACATCTAAGCTAGTGATTCCCCAGGGTGATCATGCCTCTGTCCATAGAGGAAAACAGACATTTTAGAGCTCAATGAACCTGACCTATTTTAGATGCCTACATTAGGATGGTATGAATCATGCCTTAAAGTGTTTTTTCTTTCTCCATTTTCCCCCCACAGACAATAAAAGGAGCCGGTGGTGATTAGTCCTGATCCAGTTCTTTTGCACAGCAGACTTCTACATCTGGATATCCATGCAGCATTTTTCTTTTCTTACTGAGATTAAAAAAAAAAAAAGAAAAAGAAAGTTTGTTATATAATCATGAGGAAAAGAAACAGCTGAGCCTCAGAATCTTCAAGATGCAAAAATTGTTTTAAACCATTAATTTTCTATACCAACTTTGCAGTTGAACACTGAAGTGTCTCAAGGTACAAGACCTCAGACCCACTTATGTAAAACAACTTTTATATGAAGTCTGCTGAACAGCCTTTCATCATGGTTACCCTTCTCTCCCATTCTACCATTTCCATCAGAGACATGCATATCTAACAGGGCAACATTGTGTGGCCTAACAAATAGAAGGTAAGTTAATTGTAACACCAGATACAGGATTTTAAAAAAAGGATAGAATAAATATTCTGATTTATTTTTATTATACCTTCAGCTTTGGACTGAGTTGTTACAAATCATCCAATTCTGACTACATAAATATTTCAATAACTACAGAGATTCTCAGTATTTTATATCTTTAGTGACAGCAGAATCCTAATTATTTAACAGATGACTTTATACTGACCCACAGGTATTAAAAAAGAAATCTTCAGGCAAACATAGTTCCCTGTTTTGGCAAGGATATTGTGCAATTAACGAAAGAGCTATATTTTATTATTTTTGGCTCAGAGGCCATTTCTTTGGTAATGACTACCTGTTCCTTTTTATCTTTCTCATCCATGCTACATTGCAGCACCCATGGCCACAGGTGCCTACACGGGATGAACACCTGTCCAATCTACGCAAAAAGGAAAGGAAATCAAAGAGTGGCATATTTACTGATTGTCTGTACACAACAAAGTGATAAAATTATGGAGAAATGGAAAAAAAAAGTTAAATTTAGCATGATTGAGCAGAGAGAGAGTAGAGGAGAATGGTCGTGATCCTTTAGAAACAGCTTTTGCAGGAGACAGGCAGCAGATAAATCTAAATATGTTCTTTTTTCAAAGATAAAACCTGCTCGCTAATGCTGTGTCTATTAAAGTAGCAATTTGCAGGTAAAGGTTTGTTCTTCCACATTACACACTGCAAAGCAGCAAATAAAATATGATAGTGTGAGACCCCATAAACTTACTCATCTGCCCAAAGTGGTAGTGTGTTTCTGCAGTTCCAAAGAATATTTTCTGCTTCTCTCTTGCCATAATTAACTTACGCTTTCTGAAATTATTTTCCTAGTCTTGCTTGATTATATTAAAAGCTTTGCAGAACTCAGTAAAATCCCTGTTGTGTGATATATTAAAAACCTTCATATATACAAATTTCCCTACTTCTGCCCCAAGAGGGCAGGCACTTTGTTCACAAATCTGCACTCATTTCACAGCTTAATTGAGGGGCATCACTGCCTGTAGTCTTTCTGATCAGATGGAGGAGTTTACCATCACTACTTTATTTACTTCTCAATGTTTCTGTTTACTTTGCTGTGAAAGCATTTACAGAGATTCTTTCTACAGAGAAGATAATTTTCAAGAGGCAGATTTCTCCAATGAAGCATCCAGCTTTTGAGTATTATTAATGCACAATCTAAAATCACCCCACTTGGTTGAGAATAAATGAGCTTTTCTTTACTTAAGCATCCTTTGAAAGTCTCCAAAAACAGGGGAAGCATGAGTATGCTCAGTCTTTTGAACAGACAAGAATAATCATAGCATTGTTGTTTTCTGTATTTGCCCCAATGAAAAAATAGCATTAAATAGTCTAGCATTTCTAAAAATGTAAGTTTCTTGGACCTAATCATCATGTGATTCTAGTATTAGTAAGTTTTCCATAGTGATGATCTGCTGTATCATAGGAAAATGCCACCTTCTGTGAGGTACAATCTGAAGTGCGAATAACCTTATCTGTCATATTAATGGTGGAATCATAGAATTACCTAATGACCTAAGCAAAATTAACTAATTTCAAATACTTAATCTCATCAATAAATTCCTGTATGTTGCCAACTCATATATGCCAACCAGGATTTTAATTGTTGCATTCAAGCCATTCACAATAAACCTGACCATGTTCCTGTGGATTTCTCTCTGCAGAAATGGTTGTCACATGAGAATGGTGACTCTACAGATGAAAACGGATGAGTATATTTCACCAAACCAAGAAAAACCCTTATGACATGTTCCTTTCTTACAGTTGTGGGGCAATTTCTCCATTCAAGGCTCTTGAAAGTTAATATTCCCAAACCTTTTGAAATTGCTGGCTGTCTGTGTTCTGCATCACTACTGAGCCTCACCATTTCATGAATTAATTCTTAGTCAGTTCCACTCTCAGCTTCAGCTGTGCACATGTCCCTGTCCCTAAAGGTATGCAAATAGCCCCAGGAACCTCTCAGTGGTCTTCAGTGCTTCTTGCCTGATGATTAATAGTCCTTTAAAAACAGAGTTCACTTCAAAAGTTGTGATGAAATGAGAGAAATTATAGAAATACTCCACTACTTTCTGTGCTGGAGTATTTGCAGTGTGCAAGCATAGGAAAAAACAGAAGGGTAAGGCAACAAACCATAGAATCTCCCAAGAATGCAAAGCAGCAATGTTGTAACAGCTGTGTAGGCATAGCAATTCCAGAGCACTGTGTGTAGACATGATTATTCCAAACGCAAATTGCATCACCAAGGATCATAAAACACCCTGGACATACTACTCCCTGTTTCAGAGACTTGTCATAGATATATAGATGTCTGCAGCAAATTTCAGTTGCATGTAGAATTTAGGTCTCTTTTATAAGTTTTGTGCTATGTGGAGAGTTAACTGCTGAAATGCTTTTGAAGTAGCACGACAACAGATTACAAAGACTAGTTCTTTGCTGCTAAAAAACACTACAGTTTTTTCCACAAAAATCATTTGGATATATCAGATGTGCCAAACTGGAAACACAGCCAAGTGCTGGAAGCTTAACCACAAGGTTACTTTAGCAAGGTCTGCCCTCTCTTCTTAGGCTGGGTCTGACCTTGGAAAATTCCCCTCAGTGCAAAATTAAAGCACCTTATCTTGACTATGTTCTTAGGACAGAAGAGCTGACAAATGTTGGTTTCTCTAAGGTTAAAAAAAAAATTAGTTAATCTTTTCAGCAGTAAAGTCCAAACCAATAGAGTAATCTTCAATGTGTATCTGCAAAACCAGTGTGTTACCTATGTGTTATATGTCATCAGGTGTTAAATATTGCATCAGGTGCTCACTATTGCATTAAAGCTTGATTAGTAGCCATGGTATGGATACAATAGTCTGTCTGGTGGTGTCTTTATGCACCACCAACCTAGTCTTAGAGAATGACATAAAATGTGCTATAAAATAAGATAGATGTGAGTTTAAACAGGCAAAGAGGTTGATATAACAAGTAATCTTGGTGGCTATACAAATGGCCAGTGAGGTGCTTTGTCTTGAATCCTTTTTATACTGCTAAAACCCCAAGGTGAATCCCACTTATCATTGGACAGAATGGTACAGCTTATTTGGCACTTTTGCACTGGTGCATTTTACACAGGTAAGGCAATTCTGTTGCCCCTACAAGAAGCCCCTGTCTTAAAAGAGCTTTCTGGGAAGGCTATTCTGACAAATCTTTCTTGGCACAGATTTGGCTTTACTTTTAATCAGAGCAGACTTTCATGTGTACATTTTTATGATAGTGTAAGCATCATTTTTCCCATTTATTTTGAATCCATTAATGACAGGTTGAAAATGAAAAATGCTCTCCTATACCAAGAAGGTAAATATAAGAGATAGGCACTACAATAACTATGCTGGCTTAAAAGCTAATTAAATTTTCCTTAGTACATCTTTCCCCCATAGACAAACCCACAGGTGCCAACCCCATCAGTCATTGCCTCACTCACCTTCCTGACCTATCTTTAAAACTAGAGAAAAGAGCTGATCAGCTTCTCTCCATTTCAATTTTGTGCTTCCCAGCCTGAAGATCTTTTCATGTCCTAGCTTCTGGCATGATGCCTTCCAGTCGCTGGTCAGATTCAGCAGTGGCAGCTGCTAGCAGAAAATCCTCCTATTCAAGAGATGACCTTATGTGCTCCAAACACTGCTTTCTCATTCTGACTAAGTCACTTCTCCTTGGTCAACATGCCTGCACCAACACCGTGATGGAGATAGATAGGTTGCAAGTGTTCTGGAGCAAAATGTATTATTTAAAAAGGTAAGAGATTTTGCATTTTAAATTTGAAATGATGGTGAGACAGTCTTTTCTACTAAAAGAAATCAACAGAATTTCACACATAACATCCAAATTTTATTTTGAAATCAATGCCACAGTATCCATCCTGATTTCCTTCTTAAAGATCCACTGTAAAATCCTGTAATGCCTTGTGAATAATGTTAGTGATTCGCTCCCATGCAAATCTCTTATTTTCCAATGCAAATATTGCATAAGGGTAGCACAGTACTCTTAAATGCGAACAAGACATAAACCAATTTCATTCAGATTATGATTGTGTCATAAATAAGGCTCTGTATCCACTCAGTTCAAATCGGCCTCCTTAAGCAGGCTTGCACTCGTTAAATCCTGTCTATGACCTCAGGCAGCCTGTTCTAAATGCAAGACTCTTGCATGTGTGAAGAGAGGAGCTTGGAAAATAACACTGAACTGAGCTAAGGGGAAATCTATTTGGATTCATTACATCTATGACCAGACTGCCTTTGTAAATAACACTTATTTACATATGTTTTAAGAAGTGTCGGGTTTGCATATGGAAAAGACAATCACAAGAATATGAAAAATTCATTCAGGTTTAGGTGACCCACAGCCTCAAAAAAAACCCCTGGGTGCTTGTCCCTCTTATTTTACAGAAAATATTGTCAGTGCAAGCCTGCTAAAATTACTACATTTCTTCCATCCCTTTTTTTTCCCCCACACCATTCTTTTTTTGTGTTCTGCTCATCATACTGGCTTGAGTACTGAGTAGATTTGACGTATGCAATTCACCATTTGCGCGTATGTCTGAAATTATTGCTATTACTGAGGGACAAGCCAGTAACTTTAGGAACTTTTCTGCAGCACAAAGTATGGCAAAATAAAAAAAGGTTGCATACAGAAAATTGCCTGTTTTTAAACAAATGTTTTGTGATACTTTTCCTGACTGAAGCATATTTGTCAGGTAACAGTTTTCCTAGATGTTAACCTGGGTTTAAATCTGTTTGAAATGGTTTAGTTCTGTTAGCCCTTTAATTTTAAAACATAGGGCTTTTTCCTGCTTTAGGCTTGGCTTAGAGGTCCCAATAAGGTATCATAGCTAGACATCTCTTGTGGTTGTACTGACACAATTAAGGGACTTGACTCATGCTCACACAGGACTCTGACTCAGGAGCTAGAATGGCTTTATGCTGGTGTGGCTGTAATATTTCCTGCTCACAGTCATCTATTTTGGTCTAGCTTTCTCCTCTCTTTTTGAGTTTACTCACTCTACTGCAAGATGGGCTAGGCTCTTTGGGAAGCAGCCATAACCCCAAAGATTTTAGGCTTGTCAAAATAAACCAGCACTGATATGTGCTTCTTTAATTCACGGCCATTAGCAGCTTCAGTCATGACTTAATCACCCTGCATTAAAGGTGGGGATGGGGAACTGCACCTGGAAATGCTCTCTCTTGCCCAATGTTGGTCACATTTAAGTGACAATTTTAAGTCATTAGCTTGTGGACATGCTCCTCTTCAAGGGTTGTCCATGGTATCTGAAATTACAACCATCTGTAGACAGCTAACACAACCATTGTTGTTTTGTTGTGTAAACTGAGCCGGTTTTACGCAAGAAAGATTAAAAGGGATAATGGGGGAAAAGGGGGCAGTGTCTGTCCTGAGAGGATACTGAGAATCTAGGATATTAAAACATTATCAGACTGTGCTGCTGTTTCCAAAGAGTCCCTTATAAACAGTGTCAGGACCTGTGCAGCACGTGTTCAGCCAGAAAATCATCTCCCAGCTAGGAGCCAGTGGATCAAATACTACAAGTCTATGTGTTACCATGTTGGTCCAAAATTTGACAGTTTATGTTCACCTGTGCAAAAAGTTTATGCTGAGCTCACTGACTCTGCTGTAAAGTGGCTGAGGATCACTCCTGGTGTATGGCTGTTTTCCTGGGACACTTGTAACCTTGGTCAGGAAGAAAAGGGGGAATAGAGAAGCAGAAAGTTGCAGGTGACAATCTCTTTAGATGCTGGGATTCACTTGCCATCTTTCTAAATTTTCAATAGGAAGAACAGGATCAAATGGACATCATGTGACTGTGTAGAAGTCCTAACTCACACTGGACAGTTAGTGTGGAAGATCCATCCTCTGCCTTCAATGGAGAATGGAACTTGTATCTAGGGCATAGTAATACTGATGAAAATAAACCAGTTTGAATTATCTTTGCCTAAAGGCTGAGACCCACTGAAAATTTGAGATTTTTTTTTTTTTGCTGAATTTAATAAGTATACATTTTGGTTCTAAGTGTAACCTTAGACAAGTCAGAATGGATTTCTACAGTCTAGAATTAAGAGTAAATTGGCAACTCAAGTAACACTTCTTATTGGAAAAGGTAATATACGAACAGGATGGATTAAATTGACAGGCAAGATGAATTAGATAACAGCCTCTAGAAAATGTTAATGATGCTTTTGTTCTGTGTCTTATTTTTCATCAATTTACTAAGAAATAGACTTTTTTTACAGGACTGTTCTTATGAGAACATAGCAGCCTTCACAGAAGAGTCTGTAGAGCTACTAGCCCTGAAGGAGAAAGACAGAGGAGGCAAGAAAATAAATGTGATCACTGTCTGAAGGCGAGTTTTTTGTCCAGGTCACCACACACACAATTTGCCACATGAAATGCTAGAGACCAGGCCTCAGGCTCTTTAAAGCTAACTTAATCCTTAGAAAAGAGTTAAGAAAAAGGCTCTTTTCTTAATGAACAACAACAATTCAACTGCATAAGGGCACTTTAAAGTGGAGTGACACCAGATAACCTGTGTTGATTCATGCTGGAACAATTCAGCATGTAGTGCCCTCAGGATCTGCTGCACCTCTCTGTGGACGTCACCATGCCCAAAGCAAAACCAGTGTGTTTGCTTCCCAGCCACACCAGCCCACAGTCCAGCACATTAGGTTTAACTGGGATTGATGGCCACTTAAACCAGTCTGCCAAGCTTGAGGCAGAGGCAGCTGAAGTGCAAGTCCTGGTGTCTGTTCTCTCAAGTCTACAAAGGGGTAACAGTTTCTTCCAGAGGAGCAGAGCAGCCAGCAGGAGCCATAAACTATTCTAGGTTGTCCCAGCTACTCTTTTTAAAGTACAGCTTTCCTTTTGTTTGCTGCTATTCTGCATTTTCAGCTGATATCACTTTCTTTTCCCAAGTAATCGTATGCAAACACTGCTACTGCTATTGCAGCTGGTATGGCCATACCCGAGCCAGAACGTGGGCCTGGTGCCCTGCTCCCAGGGTAACCACAGCAATGAGAAGCGGTGCATCTGAGACACAGCAGAAGGTACCTCAGTATCTTCTTCCCTAGGAGTCAGCTGGTATAAGCTGAAGTACAAGCCCTATGTCCATTACACAGTACATTTTGGCTGAGAAGCACTAGGAAAACACTAGGTTTCTGTGGGCCGTCTGTAATTACTGGATTTCCTAGACGGTGGCCACCTCTGAGCTGGTGTATTTCAGGAGTTTTCTCCCTTCTTCAAGTTGAAGATTGAGTGCTCTCTCCCAGTTCCCTGGATAGAAAGATCATATATTTTTTTCCTCTTTACATTTAGGAAAGGGGAAAGTTTTTAGCCAGATGTTGCTTGACAGAA
Source organism: Illadopsis cleaveri (assembly GCA_013399915.1). Lineage (NCBI taxonomy): Eukaryota > Metazoa > Chordata > Aves > Passeriformes > Timaliidae > Illadopsis > Illadopsis cleaveri. The sequence goes on from VXBB01006922.1 coordinate 22,321, forward strand.
ATCAGAAACCTTCTCTAAAAGTATCAGATAGGTTTCAATTAATTAAATAATTCATTTCAATTCAGTTCAATGGATTGGCAGCCTAGGAAGATAAACAAAAGACTCTTTTTTGCAAACATTCTATTGCCTGCTAGAGAAAGGCTCACGGATGCATCGAAACTCAATTCCTCACATGTTTAGAGAAAGTGCTGTTACCACTCCAAAGGCATAAGGTATCAGAAACATTTTTAATTCAGTCTGAAAAGCCCGGCCACTGATGGAGCTAGTTCTTCCACCTTGTCCATGGCCACTTACGGTGCTGTCCCTGTCATGCTGGCACACAAGGTGACATAGATTAGTTTTCTGGTATCACTAAATGCTGATCTTGCCAAACAAAGTTTCTGTTTCACCCGGATCAGAGGAGGAGATGTGAAAGCATTGTCAGGACAAAATCACCACTTAAGCAGTGCAGTCTTAGATCACCTCCCCTACACAACGACTGATTAGTGACTCCCTGTTCAAAGAAATCTGATCTGCCTGTGGCTGAAAGTTTTTGAACACCTTTTAAGAAAAGACTTAGTGTAGTCAATTTGCTTTTTATAACTCATATGCTTTATAATACAACAGTGATAGAACTTACACAGTTTTTCAAAAGTTGCTAGAATTCTAAATATGCTAAGTTTTGGAGTATTTATGATATTTTTCCAACTATTTTTTATGATAATTTTCCAAATACTATACCTTCTGTCAGGGAGGTATGATTTAAGTCAGATGGGCCCATGATACTAACTTTTGGACTGCACAGCAAAAGCAAACTGCCATTCGGGGTGACTTTTATGCACATGTACTGGCTTTATGCTAATTGTGAGAAATTAGCTTACACAGTTAACAATTAAACTACACTCTGATATGAGTTTTAAACTACACTCAAATCAATATTGAGCTCCTAATTATACTGGTAATTCCTAGTCTAGGAGTCTAGCATACCTGTTGCTAGAAGAGTATTCTTTAGCATTGACAGATCAGATTTTCCTTAGAAGATTATCTAAGTTAGGAGTCAGGCTTATCATTTTGGCTCTCAATAACTGTAATAAAGTGTAAAAACTTGTGCATTATTCAAAACAATGCTTTATCCATCCTGAACCAAATTCTCTCCTGAAAACCAGTGCTAATGTGTTGTAGCAGCTATTGACATAGGTTTTCTCTTGCCTGATACAAGGCTGAAATTTTCATTGGTAAATCCTGGATCACTGATGCTAAAATGGGGAATTACATTTCAAAATTACTTTAAAATTAGTTATTTCCTTTACACTTTCAATCATTTAATAGCTAAGCACTTAAATCTTCAAGTGATCATTTTTATTTCATTGTCCTTCCATTTTTATTTCCTGTCCTTCAGTACTAGGTAAGAAATAATTAGAAAGCTATCTTCTCTGTGGATCCTTTCATTTTAAAATAATACCTATTATTATGTGTGTAATCAGAAGCAGAGTGGCATAATTTTAAATATCTAAAATTAAAATGAAATTATATCTTATAGCTAAAATAAATTAGTAAAAAACTAAAAAACTGACTTTTTTTTTTGCAAAAGAATTCTTTAAAATTACTCTAAAATGAAATCCTACTTTTACAAATAATTTTGCCTTGTATTTGATTCTGCAGCTGGTATTAGAAATTTTTCTTTATATTATTAGGTCGTTTTTGTCTTATTGACAGAAATGCTACAATAAAGTGTAGAAAACAAGTCATAACTTTATTTGTGTGTCTCATAAATATATTCTAATATATAACATGAATAAAAATCTTCTTGACTGGCAAAGCTAGGAGTAGTAATTGTAATTTCACATTTATGAAATGGAAACGTTTTCTTGAAAGCATATTCTAGTTTCAAAATGAATACAGAATGATTTTTTATGTAATTAGCACACATACTTGCAAAGGTTCAGACAAAATTAGAATTCAGTCAAGATGAAAAACTACTTAAAATGCACAAAAAGAGACTGGAAGGGGGTTATGCACAATAGTGGGAATACATAATTCAAAATGTCACTCAGCACTGTACTTTGGAATAATATTAGTTGTACATCGATTCTCCTGTTAGGCAACTCAGAACACACTTCGGCTCAAAACAGGAAAATAAAAGGTACTTCACATAGTTCACATGCTTCACATTCAACGATGGTGAAAAATGGAACATTTTCTGGCTGGTTTAGGAGACATCCTTATCAAATTAAATAACGTTGCTGCCTTTCACCTGGTTATGACTCAAAAACATAATTCACCTAGGCATAGAATTCAGTGCAGATTTCTTCAAGTCCTCAACATATCTGCCCTAACATTTTAGCTCATTAAGTAATGCAGCTTAACATGGGCTAGTTTGAAACACAGGAAAAAAACTAAAGAACAGAGGGGGAAAAGAAGAGGAAGAAAGTTAAACGAACGTGTTATAGGCATTTCAGGGGTCAAAAAACCCCATGCAGTTAAATTATTCTTACCTTGGAATTTCATTCAGATGTTTCCTCAAGGCTTTCAGGGAAGGTGTTGAGAAGAAAATAGCACAGGGTAGAAAAGCAGAAAAATACAGCAGAAAGGGCAGTATATGTGGTTATAGAAAACTGGCAGATAGTGACAGAATAGTCAACGGACAACAACAAATGTCAGCATAAAAGAAATCAGTATTAAGGCCCTGAAGCATGGAGAAAACTGTCTTCACACTAAGCAAAATTGTTTACTTACTTTTGGTTTATAGGCATTGCACCATGAATTTCAGTTGCTGCATGAGACATTTCTCTGCAATCCAGACCTTACTGGTAAATGAAAATATCTGATTTTCAGGCAACCCTTTAGAGGGAGAGTATTAGGTAACATATGATTGATAAGTATCTATACTGTTATAAAAATTAATCTAATCTAATATACTCCTAAGTGTAATAGTCATTGAGTCCATTGTTGCACTTTCAAAAGCTGAACAAAAATGTATGGTCCAAACCACATTTTTAAAGGCAAGTTAAAACATAAAAAACCCTTAAAATATACAGCTCTCTGTTTTGCCTCATGTTTTTAAGTAGCAGCATGGTTACTTATTTTTGGATGGTTGGTGAGGTGTCTGACCATGAGCCTTTCTGGATGCTGTGACACATTGAAAATGCCTTGAATCCTAACTCATATCATCTGCCACTAACATTTCAGAGCTCTTTAGTTTCTTGCAAACATTCTACATTAAATTGCAGTGTAGCCTCTGATAGTTGTTCAAGGAGCAGTTCTGGCCAGAGCTGGCCCTTCCTCAGTTTGTTCTTTGTGTCTGTTATCCATAACTACCCACAGAGGTATCTCTGGGGTTTTGCATTATCCAGACTGGCTGCACAGAGGAAGTTGTCTGTTTATAGACTGAAGTTGCATTGTGCATATGAGAACAAGGTAATATTTAATAAATTAGCAAGGTAATGTAAACACATGTAGTTAATGGCTGAGGGAGGGATTGTGCAGAAGTCCCTGTCTTCACTTTTGCACACCTGTGAATAGATGAGAGTACAGAGAGTGCCATTGCAGGTTTTGGACATTTAACATGTAGGACATACCCTACAGATCTTCAGAAAAATACAAAACAAATTCTATCATATAGAAAGTGCCTTTTCAGCAGACTGTCTTGTGTGGTCAGGCCCCCTGGGACATGGGGAGATGTTCACTGCAGAACACATGGACTTCAGTATGCTTTACTTTAATAGCTGCTTAGCATCACCTCTCTCTCAGATGCCATTTTTATGGCAGAACCAACCATATGAGTATTCTTCATCCAGTGCAGTGGAAAGCCACTTAAATGAATTTAAGCCAGCTTTTCACTGCAGAAAATGAAGTGTCTTTATGTAGTCAGTTCTAACAGCTCTACACAAACCTCCAATAAAATTTTTAAACTCATGAAAGTGGCAACCTTTTAAATCAGTCCATTGAAGTTCTGTTTTGGTTACCCAGTCTACAAATGATCACTTCCTGCAGGTCACTAAAAATCTAAAACCAGCAATGTCTTAGCAACAGCTAAAAGTAGGGAATTTACCTTCTTAACAATTCCACCTTTATTCTTAGTAATACCTGAGATAGCATTTGTAAGCCACCTTGACTTTTATTTAGGTGACTTCTAAAGCCATATGATCTCATTTGGTCAGCTCTTTGATTTATTGTTTAGTTTTCAATACTGATTATAGGATTCAGTAGGCTTTAGCATAAGCATGTGGCAAAGTAGTTGCCACATTGAGGATACAAGAAACGAGAGTGTATACGAGGAAATAAAGAAAACAAATGAAAGGACCAGCGTAGAATTTCTATTTTGAGTTGCTGTCAGAAAATAAAATGCAGAACTTCACCTACCATGAAAATTTTATAGAATGAATATTAATGTTATGAAGAGAAGTAGGGTGGATTTGCATTATGTATTTGACTTGTCCCTGGAGTGAAGAGACTGACATAGACTTGTAACTGCATTAACTATAGCCAAATTTTAATTGAAGATGATTGATTGTTGAGCTTGCTGTTAATTAACCTCTTATTCTGCATTTTCCTAGAGAATGCCCTTTCAAAATAAGTTTTTAAATTTAACCATCAAAAATATAGTCGTGAATTTCACTTACAAAAGATGCCTTGGAATAGCAATCCTGGAAAAATGAAAAGAATACACAGCAAATAAAATACAACTGGATTTGAGCTCACAGAGGTTTTCATGAAAACCAAAATTATTTAAATCTAAGCTAGTTACTCACCATTTCAAGAAGCCCAGTCCTCAGAAGCTCCTAGGAACCTGGTCCTTGTAATACAGAGGTAAGCTCTCACAGATCCATTTTAATAACAGAAAGATAATTAATTCATTTTTAAAACTTATGCCTGAAAACCTCTTCCCCCATCTAATTGCAACCAGCTATGTTTCCTTTGAACTTTTATTTTCCCCCTTTGTCTAGGATTTAAAATTAAATACATATTCAATCACAAAATAAAATTTAATCATCGGCTCTGTATGATTTGCTAACAGGGTTGTGCACTATGTGTGATTCCTTATCCTGGTGTAATGCAAAGGTCAGATTGGCGAGATGAATGATTAAAATAGTTTGCCCAGGATAAGAAAGGATACTTGTTTCCTAATGCAAAATAGCTTCTTTCAAAATCAGTCTATTTTTTTGTCTTTTGTGTACTATGAAGGAACCTTCTACATACAGTGACATAAAGAAAGGGAGGGATTCTTCTCTAGTCAATACAGTGAAAACAAAAACAGCTGTTCTACATCTAATCAGGTGTCACGCAATCACTCTCTGGCTGCCCTACAAATGGCACCTTTGAAACATCTTGTCAGTGACAATCTAATGCAAATTTCAGCACCTTTACTTCACAGTGAAAAACAGATCATGATTCACAGAAAACCAGAAGGAAAACAAGGCTGTTAAAATGATTTACCTGTTTTGGGATGGCACACTGTTCCGTTCAGATTGAGATTTAGGGAGAGATTAATCTAAACACTGAAGTCATCCCAACTCTGGAGTACTAAGGCAAATTGTTTCTCTGCACTCCATCAGTGTGTGTCCAAGAAAAGAGATAGACACCCCAGACAGTGATCACCTCATTTTAGCCCAGGTGTCAGAGGTAGTGTGATGAATTGCTTCCTAAGGTACCTTCCTCTTTTCACTGACTATATGGGAAGCACAGACTAGACATCTTATTTTATAAACTAAAATCAGATGAGATTAAACTCAACAAACTTCATGGGAGGTGCAGAGAGCAGGATCAGGAAAAGATGAACAGAGCACAATGAATGGATAGTTGTTCAATATTTCTTTTTAGACTCACCTCTGAATGTATGCCCTATCCATTATTTACTGCTCTCCATCCAAATGCAGCACAGAATAGAGAATCACTCATTTTCTCATGGGTTTTCCCATAGTACTCTCATTGTAGTGCTCTAGTTCTCCACAAATATTAATGAATTTATCTTCCTGACATCCTGGTGGGGTTGTTATTTTTCTCTTGCATGTCATGAATGAAGACACTGAAAAAAAAGAAAAAAGGTCCTCTAATGCTGTTTCCCCCATGTAACATGCCTTTCAGCTGCATTTTTCAGAGAAGTTGGCAACTTTAGGGTTTCATAAAGTCAAAATTCAATTCCTGTTCACTTCTGCTGCAATTATTTGCCATTAGCAATCACCTGAGTAGTCTGCAGGTGTTTTAACATGGATACTCAGAGAAAAATGAAAGCAGGCACCCACATTTTAAGTTCTCTGCCATATTCATGACACACTTTCCAAGATTTGCAACCAGATTTGGACATTTTTCACTGTTCAGCTGTTCACTGTTCAGCTTTGACTCATTCTCTGTCTGAATGTTCTTCCTGTATTTTCCCTCCTGGCTGGGAGATCTGTAGTTTTTTAGGCTGTGAACAGTAGGGCTCTTAGAGGCCTTTTCCAACCTTTATGATTCTGTAATTCCACACTTCATATATCCACAGACATCAACAGTCACAATCCAAGCCACATCCCAGTCCCCTTGCTGATGTGAACAGGGTCTGTGCCTAGGCAGAGCAGAGGGGATGTGCTGGGCTGGGCACAGAAAAGGCCATCAACAAGTTAAATAAAAATGCCCATAAATCCAATGTGAGCATTGGACCCCTGAACGTTGACATTGCTGGCTCTTCTTTCTCTGAAAGGAATTCCCAGGTGAACAGGGGTAATTGTCTCTTGGATGTCCAGGCCATGGCAGGGATCACAGGACAACGTGCACCGTGGCACGGACATCCATCCTGCTGGAGGAGCTGTGCCTGGACAACGTGGGAATGAGCACTCCAGTGCCACTTGGTTTCAGCAGCAGGAGCTGATCCTTGATCCTCTTATTTAGCACAAACCCTCCTCCAGGGCCATGCAGTGAGGGCGTCCTGGCCACAAGGCAGAATGACCTGCAGAAGGGTGTGACCGTCCTCTTTCCACAGCCCTGCTCCATGGTGTCAGCCTTGGAATACAGGCATTGAAGAGTACAATAACAGTTTATGAAAACTCTGCTGGTAGTGTTGGGCCTGAGATGAGCTAGAGGCACAAGACCAGCAGAGTTTGCAGGAGGAAATTCAATTTTTTTATTAATTATGGAATAATGAAAAATAAATTTTTAATCACCTGGCTGTAAATCATGCTTGTGTTTCAAAACCAGGGTGGAGTTCTTTTGGTGTTAAACAGCCCCAATCCCTGAAAAATAACAAAAGAAAGACTTTTTTGTTCATGAAAGGATTGCTGCCAGAAAAATGTTTTTGCCAGTGCTGCGATCTGTCCAGACTGTGTGACAGGGTTACACCAACTGGATATGTTAAAGAGGAAATTCAGTGAATTTCAATTACTCTATCAAAATAAAACAGACTGCTCCTCTTGGGAGTAAATCAAAAAATGTTACAGGAAGAAATTAGATTGGAAGTCATCAATACCATGGTCTGATTTTAATTTAATCAAAATAAAACCCTGATAAGCACAAATAGTAAATTAAGATAAGAACAAGCAATGTTTATAAAATCAGCATAAGTCTTGGCTTGTAACTTGATATAAAAATAAGAAGTGAATAGGATATTTAGTATTGCCAAGCTAGTAGATTTCCAAAATTGTATATGGGATTAATCAAAGTCCATTAATCTTCATTTTCTGTCTGACCAAATATAAAGAAATTTTACTTTTTCAGCCTCATTGATCATTTTTACCATTAACATTTCTTAGTTCGCACAAAACACTCATGTATTGCTACATTCCTGCTTTTAATAGGAATAGTTTCTGTAAGAAACTGTGCAAAATATAGATTTGACATTGCACTGCTTCTGTCTTTACAAGTCCTTCTTTATCTTCGCATCCATTAGCTGACTGTTTGCAATATGGATTTATTTCAGTCTGTTTCTTACACCATCAAGATCTTTAAATGAAGTTCTGCCCCTGTACATGAAAAGACTTCTTAATTTGCAGTTTCATATTATATGAAGATTAACAGTAGAAGGTTATTAACAGTGCAAGGTTATTAAGAGCGTGTATAATATTATTTGAACGATAGCAGAATCCCATGGAATCCCATTTCAGTATAACATTATTAGTGACAGAAGTATTCTGTGCTTTTTCCTAGAAGGACTGATAATAAATTACTGCAAATCAGTATGCATTTTAATCTCCTTTTCAGCTAGTAGTTGACAATTTTGTGGTCTATTAGAGGCCGTGGTTGCTCAGAGCAAGTGTTGAGAAGGGATTGTACTTTACCACTGGCAAAGCTAATAATAGTATCACTATAATTTCAAAAAATTTTCTTTCTGCTTTACTTAAAATCATTTCAGATACACTTGGAAATTTTTGAGTCTAAGCCAAGCATTCAGTATGCTAATTTCCTAAACTCTGATGAGGGCCAGATCCCATAAAGTCTCACTCGAGTGTAATCCAGGAAGGAGAACAGGGGAAACACAGAAGTTATATCAGCTAATTTGGTTTGTAAGGTGCTAGAGGTGATCATTTCTGGCTCTAAATGGGGTTTACAATTAGGCGCTCTGAGATTTGTTACTGATCCTCAGCAATGTCTTTGCCCCGCAAGCTCAGCTGATATCAGGGACAGCTCAGGAGTGTGTTTTCCTCTGCCTCGCCACAGGCACCCGCATGGACAGCAACCCGACCAGAGCTGTGCCTAGGAAACTCTTCCAAGATTGCTCACAACACCTGCACTGATGGTTCCACGATCAAACCACACGGCAGGTGTAGACATCTCAGACTGCCTTGACTGTTTACAAAGTAATCATAAAGGTCTAAGCTCTTAATCAGTGCCTGAGCTGAAAACACCATAGACTTAGAGGAGTCTGCCAGTGAATCAAGAGCATACACCTACACACACCAAACAAAACTCTTCTTGTCCAAGCCAAGGTAATACTTTCCCTGTAAAGTTTCAAAATCTCACAGTTGTTCTCAATTCTTATTCCTGTGAGACTTTCTCATAAATTTCTTGCAAAATCAACCTAGGTGCACAAAGAGAACTTTAAAAACACTTGTTCTAGTTTTCCACTAGAAAAATAGAAGAATGATTTGCAGTTGAAGGATTGATGTATCATAACTTTGTAACCAAAATATCCTCAACCCTAGGAGCCTTGTTTTACCAGCAGTTTGTTTAAATTCCCTGCTGCAGCATATCCTGTGGGATGCTCATATAGATGAGATCTTGGCTGCTATCAGTGCTTTTTAATCTTCATATTGTCAAGTCTTACTGAGACAAGGGCTGTAGTGCAGTTCCAGACTTCATTTTCTCTGGTGACAAAACCAATTCAATAAATTTCAGTTCTTTCTCACCCCAGTTATTCGTTCCCTCCTTGTACCACAATTTATCACCTCCTTAGCTGTGCCCATGTTGCAGGACAATGTGTGTTCAGTGCCATGCTCTAAATTAGATTAATGAAATAGTGTGTGTTCAAAAGATCCCTTTTTTTTTCTTTCTGGAGCATTTTTCTTAGCTTAGAACATTTTATTGATCCTATTGAGTAAAATCTTATCAAGCACTCCAGTGGCAGAGCTGAGGAGATAAATATCAGTAAGGGAATGGAAGCAAGCAGCTTGAGAGGAAAATATTGTCAGAAATTGTTCACCAGCCTCTGTCATTAGAGACTGGAGAACCAGGAACACCTGTTTTCTATGATATGGAAATCCTGGAGTGCAAAAAACCTTGAAAACAAATTTAGTCATGACTATGAAATCCACAAATATGAAGAGCTCTTAAAGTCTAACAAGTACTTTGAAATTTTTATCCAGAACAGAAAGTTGTTATTTGTTTCTTAGTTTTATTGTCTATTCAGCTCTCTGCCTGGGTCCTGAATTTGCAGATCTGTAAGAGCTGACTTTGCAGTTCCCATTTGAAAAGCTATTTTTTCTGATTCAGAAGAAGGTTCTGCACCCTCATCACTCACAACATTTTTGTTGCATGGCTTCTTTTTAGCTAAGAGTGTGAAGTAAACAGACACGGAACAGACAAAGCCTTGAACACAGAGCCTGTGACATTTGTGGAACACACAGAACTTCTGTGCACAGTGCAAAGCAACAGCCCAAAAGTCCATGGCTGGGATCCCGACAAGTAATGAAAACCCTGGAGACACCTCTCTCACTTTAGGCTTAGGTAATAGGTATGTAGGGCATCCCTACCCCAGCTGAGTGGGGCTACCAAGGGCAGGGCTGGAGGGAGCTGTGCTCTGACAATAGCAGGGCAGGTGACAGTCCCGGGGACTGACATGGGGTCCTGGGCCCTGGCAGGCCGGGGGGAGCCCTGGGTGTGGGCAGGGCAGGGAGTTTCTCTCCGCCCTTGGGGCCATGAGAGGCCAAGAGTCAGGTCAAGGAGTGATGGGGTGAGGGAGGGTAATGTCATACAATAAATCTGCCAGAATGCATTTGCCCTGGGTTAGGTGAGAAATTGCAATGAAAAGTCCTAGTGGATTTCACAGTTTGCTGGATGCAATTTGTTGTGATATTGATATAGAAATAAAGCATACTCTATGCCTCCAAGCCACAGAAAAGCAATCATAAAATTACTGCAACCAATAAGCATACCACAATGGAAACAGAAATGTAAAATAAATTTTAAGGCCTTGTCCTGCCTCCTGTGAAAGGAGGGGCATCTGCTCTATTGTTACAAAAATCACAGGAAACACTCTGGACAAAAGTTTTTGCAAATATGTTTTCATTCAAGCCTGACTGATTCTGCATCCTTCCTTCTCCCACTGCATTCCTGATTTTAAAAAACCAGGGTTTGAAATGTGGATCTCTCATTCTTCACCTTTCCCTTTAATCTCATGGATTTCTTTGTGATGTTAGTCCCCAAGGGGAAGATAAATATTTTGGTCCCTTCTACCTTATTTTATGAATAAGTAAAGCAGTTAAGAAAAAAATAAATAATGTAGGTAAAGAGCCAATCAGTTGTTTGGGGGCTTTTTCCTGCTTTGAAGAAATAGTTTAGTGTTCTTACTGGGAGGTTTTCTGGAGGACAGAAAGCAGCTTTCACAGCAGGGGCACAAGCAGTGCGTTTCAGAAGGGCAGCGCCCAGGTTCGGACAGGCGAGCACACCCCAGTCCCAGTGCCCGTCCCCACCCATCCCACTGCGGGGGAAAGGAGGCTGAGGGACCAGAAGCATTTACTGGCAGTGTTACATCAGCTTGTGCCTGACACACGTGTCCACCTGCAAACCTCTGAATGGGAGGACTTTGTCCGGAGAAGCAGTGGGATGTGGGAAGGACCTGTCATACCTGTTACACAGCTGCTGGCCTTATTGTGCTTTCTTCTGAGTTTCCTTCATTTCAGTTCTTTCAGCAAAGAAAATACACTCTCACTTTTCTCCATTCTAAACCCTACTGTACATCATTTGGAAATGGTTATGAGAAATAGCACTTATTCTAAGATATAGGGTTTAGCATTTTATTTTGGATTTGAGTGAGAATGGGTCCTTTGCAATTCTCTTACTGCTGCTTTTGGACAGTTTATATTTTATATGAGGCTGGATCACATCAAATATCTGCAACATACCTTTTCCCCAGTGATAGTTTCTAATTACTGCTTAACTATAAAACTGAATGAGGAATTAGATGAGCAGTAGAATGACAGAGTTCAACAACAACATTAAAAATGAAAAATAAACTCATGGTGGGGGAGGAGGGAAAAGGGAGGGCGAGTCTGGAGAGGAAAAAAACAACATGTGCAACCCATTTTATAATTCAGGACAGTCTTGAACATTTCAGCTACTGCTTCAGCTTGGCAGAACAAAAGGCAGAAAAAGGCAGATCACCAGAACACTCCAGCTTTAGGGTTTGTATGAAGACAAGGTGATTTATTTTGTTGATTTTCTCAACTGAGATTTATGTTCTAGTTTGTTGATTTATAATTATGACAATGGTTCCATAGGTCTGTTGAAAAATGCACCCCCACATAGGTCTAATGCAAAAAGTCTTTCATTTCCAGGTATCACTTTCAAGCTGTCATTTCACAATATGCAGTTCCTAACCACTCATTCCTGCCTCCCCATATTGTACCACCTCCACAGTTGTGTCAACACAACTGTTTGTGGAACTGCAGTCTAAACTGGATCACTGAACTGATTTGGATTACAAATAACATTTGCTTTGGAGGGGACAGGGCGTGGGAATGAGCAACTGGGGGCAGAAAAGGGCCAGCTGAGATGGAGGGGAGGAAAAGGATGGGAAACTAGTCTTACCACTGAATCTGAGCTATTGTGAAACTGAATTCATATGCACACTTTAGCCAGCACAGCCATGATTTTTGCCTAGTATTAATCAAATTAGACATATTGAATTCTTGTTCCCATTACGTTTATCACAAATAAGAGGACAAATCCCATGAAGAGTTTATGGACCATCAGTCAAGACTATATGAATCCCATGTACTGTTCCTGCTCTACCAAATAAGTCAGTAACAGTCATCACTACTGCAGATGTCTAACCCAAACCTCAGGGAGTTCAGTGAAGGTGCACCTGGCTAAATAAGCAAGACCCAGGGAGTGAGGTCTAGCCCTGATCTTAATCACTGCCACAGTGATTTGATAGTTCACTCCCCAGCTCTGCACTGGCCTGTCACATCTTGCTTGTTAAGGCAATTCTTATATAAGAAGACTAACCTGAAGCAGTGTGGCTACAGGTCAGAGGAAACACGTGCAATTCAGGCCAGTTACTCATTCCTATCCCACTTTTGTTATGCAATATCAAGAAACCTGACTGCCCTTCTTATGCTTTCAGAAGGCTTCAGGTCAGAATCCAGAAACTGGATTGCCAAAACAAGTTATTCATATTTGAATGAATGCTGAATACTGAAAAGTTGGAGAGGGGCTTTTTACAAGGGCATGTAGAGATAAGACAAAGGACAGTGGCTTTAAACTGAAGGAGAGTAGAATTAGATTAGATATTAAGAACAATTTCTTTACTGTGAGTGTGGTGAGGCACTGGAACAGGCTGCCCAGAGAAGCTGCAGACCCCCATCCCTGCAAATGTTCAAGGCCAGGCGGGATGGTGCTCTGAGTAATCTTGTCCAGTGGGTGACATCCCTGCCCATGGTAGGGTTGTTGGAATTAGATGATTCTTTAAGTCCCTTCCAACACAAGCCATTCTATGATTCCATGAATTTCACACAGAGAAGTGTAAGCAACACAAACACACTTGCAGCCCTGTATATTTTGGTTAAAATAGATCTGGAACGAATCTAAAGGAATTCAGGGGCTAAATTAGAAGCTGATTCCATGAAAGGATGATTCCTTCTTTTAAAAATTACCCAGTGATTACCCAGTGTAATCACACCCAGTGACCTGGAATAATAATTTAATGACATCAGTATGTTAAGTAAACGATTTTACACCAAACAGTTGAGTGACCTACATGAAATTCCTTATTTATAGCACAAGTATCAACAGTACATAAAATTGTAATTAAACGTACTAGATTATTTCTCATAGGTCGATCAAAGAACTGCTGAAATAATTGCTAATATGTCATCAGCTTGAATAATGATTTTATGATATGATAATATCATATCTTAAAATATTATTTCATGGATTTATGTCAGCTTTTTCCTAACGACTAATCTTATCCCAGCCACCCTATCAATCCACATAAATAAAAACCTAAGGAATTTTCTAACTTGTAACAATGATACAGTGTAATATTTGACTTTTGTTATCAAAATATTCTTGGAATTATGGGAAGAATCAAAATGTCTCTCTTTAATAGAAAAAGATAAGATCTTGTGTCCTCTTGAGAAGAAAATCAGCACCAGAAAATCAACATTTCCTACTTTCCAAGTAATTATTATTTGACTAGCCATAGACCCACAAGTGGTTGTGGTCTGCAGTCTAGCATGTTCTGTACTAGGATAGAACTGAGTACAATCTAAATTAAAGTATCAGTCATGTTGCAAAGAGAAAAAGAAGTCAAGATTTATGATTTCTCTGAATGTCTGCCTGTGAGCACTGCCGATACTGGATAATGTTTATGGGCAGACACATTCCTATGCTCTTACTTAATCCTGCTTAAACAAAGGTTATTTTTTTACAAGATTATGATTGTCACTGCCATAGACCAATTAGTGCCCCATGTATTATCTTTTGACAAAAGTGCTATGAAATTCCTCATGCGAATGACTCTCCAGAAATATTTAATCAAGTTTGAACTTACCAGGAGAACTACAGACATAACAATTTTAATTCTAGCACAGGATGCTACAGTATGCAATTTTTTCCTTCTGTGTTGAGGTGGAGAAATGTGACTGTCCAAGTCCTACTTCTGGTCATGAATGTCTTTACCCTGTTAGTAAAAATCATCACTTTTCTCATTCCAGTTTCACCCACAGCTATCAGACAGAAAAATAACAAAACCACAATTTACAATACAAAAATCACACTGAAATTTTTTTACACTGAAGTAATTAATTGCCAGATTCTGATCAGATACAGCCTGTATGCTTTTGGAGGACTGAATCTACATGCTCAGCCTCAAAGAACAGTTATGGAAGGGAGTGACAATATTTGCCTGCCTGAAATGCCTCCACATTTTCATTAGATCTGAAGAATGCCATCATAATGGAAAAGAAGATCAAGTGAACAACAGCTCTGTAAGGGTGCTGTGTGAGGAGTTCAAAGACTATGACTTAACTGACTCATAGAAGTGGAATAAACAGAGCAGGATGATTTTCCAAATCCTGGAACAGGAAGGCCTGCAGTGTCTAGAGTGACAAAGGATTTCTGGGCCATGGTTTCATACTACAAATAGTTTATCTGTAAGATTTTTAGTTTCATGTTCAACCTCACAGTTTGGCGCCACAAACAATTTTTCAACAGTGCTGAGGATTTGTTTTCAGCCTCATGCCACAGTACAGGGCAGCAGGATGAAAAAGGAAAAAGAGCATCTGAGGACAGTTTTTTCACTTAGCAATTTACGTCATGAAAACACATCTTGTGTACCTTTTCAGATATTCACATTAGGCAAATCAAAATAATGGAAAAAAACCCATGTTCTTCTTAAAAATTAAGACCTTTAAATAACAACTCAGAATAAACTGTCTAAGACTAACACAACAAAATTCGTTAGTTACAAAAAAAAATTTTAAAAAAAATCCTGAAGTGAAAGTATGCCACCCAAGACATATAAAGATTATTCTTTATGGATTCTGGTCTGTCCTAAGCAAGAAATTGTGTTCTAATTGCCTTTTCTGATGCACAGATATCAGTCTTTTCTTGTAGGCATTAAAAAACACTGTAGAAAAGTGGTGAGTTCCATAAATAAAACAAAGAAGTTAAACCTACAATACATGACTGGCAAGTCTGTTCAGGGAGTTTTTAAAGCTGTAATTCAAGTCACTTCAGAGAACAGCTGAAGTTACTGCAAAAAAATTAATCTTTGAAACAGATGGCAAAAAATATATTCCTTTATATGGAAAAACAAAGTGAGAATTATTTGTTACCTAGAAGCAAAGTGAGAACTATTTGTTACCTAGAAGCTGTGGATTTAAGCCAGTTTTCCAGCATCTTCATAACTAATAAAATTTGTACAAAGCACAGGATATCCTGTGCTTCTAAATTTATAACTAGAAAAAATTGACAATACTGTCCCAATACATATATTTTACTTCAAAATTTAGCTGCAAGGTAATACTACCAGTTTAGATTCAGTTTAAAAGTTACTTTTAGGAACTCCAGCATACTGTTTAGGGAGCACCATAAACCCCATTCCATTACCAGTGAAAAGTTCAACACAGTTTTATTAGTCATTAAGAATAGTGCTCTCAGTTTCTCTAGTGTGAGTCATGAAGCCAAGTAGGCAATTATGTAAGACAGCTTTTGGTAAGTATAGAATAAAATAAAATGGATCATTTTGGTTACAAAAATCTCAGAACACTTTATGAAATACTATGTTGTTTGCTCCTATCAGCCTCAGTAAGTATTAAGTGTTGTCTGTATCTCAAAAATTAGGGCTTGTTTTGCTAAAAGTTATGTTGACAAATTTTATAGTCAGATTACCGTGTATTGCTAAAATTTATTAAAATCAAATTGCAAGGTACTAATAAGAATCCAGGAGAACAAAAGAAACAAGATGCTCAAAGGCAAATTTCCTGTGTAGTGTAAACAGGAAGACTTTCTAGATTTCAAAGACTTCATATTAATCCGTATTTGCTAAAGACTTAATTCTTTAAGTACACAGACGCAGACAACACTTCAGTGAATTCATTTTTCTGCTAAGGATCTACATACAGATTCCTGCTCATTTCACCCATTCCCACTTACAACAATCTGCATGTTCAGAACCTACCCAGAGTGATCAAGGGTAGGGAAAACAAAGTCATAAGCTGTCAAAAATAGGAGACCTGGAACTCTGGGAAAGGAATTTTTCTTTCCATGTTTTGTTGCACTTGAGGACTTACCTATTGAGAGTATTTTTCCAGGCTTCAAGCAGGAGCTTGTTAGTTTTCTTTCAGAAAAGCAGCAGTTTGGCCATGGTCCCCTGGCAGCAGGAACATGGTTACTGCAGAGCACAAAGAAGTCCTCAGAAGCCAAAACACTGTGCTCACTTCCCCACCACATCCACAAAACTAGAAATTCAGGTAGACAGAAGGGTAATAGAAAAGCACCTGGTTTTCCACTGCTTTCTCAAATACATTTAGAAGGAGATGGTGCCCATGTATATCACTAAAGCCTGGTTCCTCCCCAGTATATCCTATAGAAGTATGGCAACTGACAGAAGCAAGGCAAGTTTCATGTCTGAAGAAGTGTGACACAGAGTAATGACAATGATAGGCTGAACTGTTTCAAAGTGTATGTGTTTCAGACATGAGGTCACTACAAGAGGGCCTAAGAGTAGATTAACTGAGTAAGTAACTTCATTGGAGAAGGAGGAGAAAGAAAGCTAAAATAACCTGAAATATGTGGGTAAGCACATACATTTTTTCCTTTCAAACTAGAATTTGGAGAAATAAAAAAACTAGCAAGAGTCTGAGAGAAGTGATCCCAAACTTTTAGGATAAGATCTGTCTGTTTTAACACTTTAATTTTATTTGCAGACTGCCCTATGCCTTTTTATTATGAAGGTTTGTGTCAAGCAGTTTAAATGTTTCGTGGACCAGGAGCAGACAATTTATCACAGTCTTTCCTTACACAGCCTGTGAATGGCATAATTTTAATTTACTGTTGATTATCATTTAAAAATAGTTTCTTTTACAGAGAACTTATTGGACTACTTTCAATGGTCCAGAAATAAAACTGCATTGATGGTTCAAGGTCCTAGTCTTGAATAATGGTTCATGTGATAAAGTCTATCTCTACAAGGAAGAATAGGCATGTCTTACCAAAACTCATCTTCCAAACCACCTCCAATTTTGTAGCTGACATACCAGGAATTTTATTTGCTGTTTTTGGAGTTGAGCAGCAATTTTAACACTATTACTTAAATTCTTAATAATTTTAAATAGCTCTTCACTAAATTATTCTTTTAAAAATGTCTTAGCTATCCACTAGATGAGACCATCAGGGAAAGCTTTATCTCTCTTCTCCCTTATTTGCTGAAAACTGGCAACAATTATTAAGAGATAAAGTGAATTGTGATAAGCATTTCCACTTTGTGATATCACAATTTCTTTTCACTCTTGGTAGAAAAACTAATTACTTAATTTGGTCATTATGAGGTAGATTTTAGAAGGGAAAAATGCATACATTTGAGAAAATCCAAAACAAAATATATCACTGAAATTCAATTAAAGAGTACCAATGTCACACGAGGCAGAGGAGCTTGTAGGGGACACTTTACATTCTGCATCTAGTCACCTGGCATGTGTCAGCATCTTCAAGATTACCCCTCATCACATGAGAGGCATCAGTTTCCACTGAGCATGGGAGCTACTATTACAGCAAGCTTAAACACAGAATGGTTATGCTTCCCCATTTGTAGCAGCATTTAAAGTATTTGTGCCTATTTCATAAGCTTTTTCTGGCCTAAAAACTTGCTGGTTTACAGTGCAGGGTACATTGTGTGCTGTGCTCTGGAATATCTCCTATCTGTACTTCACACACAATTGAGACATGAATCATTCCATAGTAAGTCAATTACTACATTACAGATTTTCCCTTGTCTATAAATTTCTTTCCACCCATGTTAGAATAGCTAAATCTTTGTCTCTACTTTTATTATACCTAAACCCTGCAGATATTTTGTTTGAATTGCCTTACATATTTTGTATTGAACGGAGGTATAATAATAATTAAAAAACCTTCCTTTATCTTTTCTGAAAATTGGTACTCCCTCTCCCCCTTGAAATATACAGCTATTTAAGAGACTTCTGAACACATGATCTTGAAAGACTTTTGGCATACAATAACAGCATTTGAACTCTGAAACAAAATCACCTTACAATGTCCTAAATTATTGAGTATTGACATTCGTATCACACAGCCTTTTTCAGAAGCTCCATGTCCTGGGTTGACGGTGCCTCCTATCCCAATCATGCAGCTTTGTCCCTGTGTTCTGTATTGTTATGTCTACCAGCTGCGCCCCCCCCACCCCTTCGGCGGGCTGTTTTGCCGCGGCGGGGGCTGCTTGTTCTTTTGCTTTTGCTGCTGGCTTTGCTTTTTGCTTCTGGCTTTGCTTTTGCTGCTGGCTTTGCCTTTTGCTGCTGGCTTGCTTTTGCTTTTGCTGGCTTTCGCTGCTTCCGTTTTTTTCCTTTTTCTCTCCCTTTTCTTTCTTTTTCCCCACGATTCCCTGAAGATCATTGGACCGGCTCCAGACCTGACCTGGGAATATCTGGGAATCTCCGGGGCCCGCGAGAGAAGCTCTGCGCCCTCCCTTCACAGCCACTGCCTGAGTGTCATCTGGGCTGTTTTCTTTTCCCTTGTGTTGGGGAGTGTTTTTGTTTATTTGTCAATTAACAGGTTTTTTCCACTTTTCCTCCGAGGAATTCCTTCCCAAACCCAGTGCTGGGGGGAGGGGTGGTGGAAGTTTGTTTTCTAGAGGGCTCCTTTTGGAGATTTTCCCCTAATTTGTCCTAAACCAGGACACTCCAACAAACAGGTCCATATATCTTTTGAACTCATAGATGTTTTTCTATCTAGTTATCATAATATATTTTACAGTATTTTGGGACAATCACTGAAGCACAATAAACCACACAGTTCACAAAAACTCCTTATTTTCATGTCATTAATTGAAAGAAGTCAATGGGTTGCTTTCCAGAGGTACTTATCACCTAGCAGCACCCAGTTCCTCTGGACAGAGTGGAAAGACCTTGCATTGAAGTAAAAATATGACTTTAGAAGCAAGGCCTTCTCTGTACTAATTTTAAAAGATCTAGAAAAGGCAGATCTATTACTATGCACACACTTAGGTGTGTATATGTCGCTTTTGTATTATACCATTTATTTATAAGTGGTAAAATATTATCTATTACAATATCATCATTGCTATGACTTGGGGAATTTGTGGACTATATCACATATGCAGGCATCCTTGTAAGGCTGGTAATGGAATGAATGAGGTACACAAAAATGCCTTCTGTGCTTCTGTGATTTACAACAAAGCACGTCAGTGGTGTTCAGAGCAGTTTCCCTCCAGAGGTAATAAAGGTTGAAGAAACAGAGGGCCACCACTCAGGGCACCTCACTTGAAGTGTGAGCTCAAGGTCCTCCAGCTGTCACCTGCCATGCATGCACTGTGTGTGCCATGGGCCACAAACCTCACTGTCCTTCTGGGTACTACTGGAAGGCATTTAAGTATTAATGTAATTATCAGGCACAAGACAATGTGGGTTCACAAAGGGAAAGTCCTGTTTAACTAATTTGATATCTGTCTCTAATAAGCTCACTCATCTAGTGGATGAATGGAAGGTGGTGAATGTAGTTTATCTTGATTCTTGAAAGACCTTTGAGAGTGTCCTTCACATCATTTTTGTGCACAAGTTGTCCAGCTATGGGATGAGCAGGTTCCTGCTGTGCAGCATTAGGAACTGGCTGGAGAGCAGGGCGCAAGGTGTTGCAGGGGATGGAGCCACACCACACTGCTGGTGACTGGTCACTAGCAGTGACAGCCGGTTCTGTCCAATGTATTTATCAACAATCTGGATTCAGGATTGAATGCACTGTTAGCAAGTTTGCTGATGATACCAAACTGGGAGGTGCTGTTGACACCCCTGAGGGACAAGACGATTAACAGGGGATCCAGATAGACTGGATCATTGGATGATGATAACAAAGATTAAATTTAGCAAATCTAAATGCCATATTCTGCACATAGGATTGGAAATGCCACACACAGGTATGAATTCGGAGAAGACTTGTCTGCAGACCAGTGTTGCCCTCAGCTTTCTT
>VXBB01006925.1:2424-16912 GCA_013399915.1 Illadopsis cleaveri
AGCGCTAGCACGGGGTGAAAGGCTGGGCCACACACGTCAGAGTTCCCCAGCTGCCCGCGCCAGCAAGGAGAGGGCTGAAGGGTCTGTTAGCTTATTAGCCAGCCCCTCCAGGCATTTGGGATGGCGTTCCTGTGTCTCCCTTCCCAGGCAGCCTCCTTACTCGTGCCCTACTCCTGCAGGCAGCCGTACTCCGGAGACAAACCCCGGCCCTGCAGCGCTGCCCAGCCCTGCATACCCCCGGCTGTCTGTCTGCCTCCATCCTCCCAGCAGTCAGACACAGCCACCGGAACGCGCAAAACTTCCGTGGTAATTACAGGCAAACCGTGGGGCCGGTCGGGCCTTTGCTGCAATTGCCAGCAGCGAAGGTAAAACCTCGGTGCAGGCTCTCAAAACTGTTGGGATGATAACCCCGCTCAGCTCAGTGCTCTCTGCAACACCCGTCTTTCAGCAATGGCAGCTGGTGTCTGTGCAGGGCTTCATGCAGCGCTACTTGCTCACTCATTCTTCAGGTTTTTTTGTTTGTTAAATTTTTCTTTTTGTTTTCTCTTGAGGCCAGTTTCCAAATGAGGTACTTTGGTAAGATTTTCTTCCATAAAGCTCTCACTAGGCACTGCTTCCAAGGTTCACACTCATGAATTTCATTGTTTCTGATGGAAACTGCAGGTATCCCAGGTCCCTGGAACATTGAGAAGAGATGGTTTAACTACTAATGTCAGTCTGATAATTTTGTACCTGGGTTTGGAGGCATACTCTGTGGCTGGTTCTCCACTAAGTGCTTGGTGTGATGAATTTTTCATGGGTAAGACATCTATGACTAAGGCATCCAGAAAGATTATTCTTTTTAAATACAGGTTAGCTATTCTTTTATTTGATTTGTGTGGGTGTTATTTCACTCAGTGCTTGTGTCTTGTGACCCACTTACAGGCTGAAACAGGCTCCAGTGTACTTTCATGCCTTTACATTCCTGTTACTCTCAACTTACAAAAAACCCCCAAAAAACCAAAAAAGAAACAAACAAACAAACAAACAAACCCCCCCCCCAAAAAAAAAAAAATCCCCAAAAAACAAACCCACAATAAAAACCCAAACAACCAACCTAAACCAATCTCTAAGATAACTGTCCTTGAGGTTTAAATCAGAAATGGCATTTCTGTATAAGTGATTGTAAAAGTGTTTAACTCGTGCGTCTCATGGGCTGTGAGGGCAAAGTGGGGTCCCAGCAGGTCTTGGGGTGCTGGGCTTTTCCAGAAGGCTAACTAGTGCCAGGGACTGTCATGAGGTTTTGTTAGCCCTTGTAAAAACTCATGTCCCACATCCAAGAGGATCACAGACGCAGAGCATCTCCAGATTTACATGTGGCATTTGGGGTGAAGCCACTGTAAAGGCTCAGGTACTCCTCACCTACCTCCAAATCCTCCCCCAGGCAGGAGAGAGCACTGGGAGAACTTCCAAGATCCCTTTTGGAAGGAGTTTAAAAGAAAAGGGAAAAAAAAAGCCTATTTCTACCCCAAAACAACAGTGCCCTTGTGGGGAGTTGTGTTGATGCCCAGCACTTTATTTTACTGGTATAATTGTGCCAGGACATGGTGCATGCTCTTCTGTACAGACATGTTCTTAAGGAGTTTAAGAAGTTCAGTCTATCTTTGAAGAAGTTGTGAATTGACTTAATTACAATGTCAATGTATCTTCAGAGGCAAAAGATCTCAATATAATGGCTGGAAGTTACAGTTAGGATACTTGCCTTGGAAATAGAGAGCCCGTGCACAGTATCTGCACCACAGTAATCTCATCCAAATGAAGTTATTGAAGCATGAAAGGGAAGTGTAAGGCTCTCAGTATCCTGACATCTCCTTACATCACGGCAGGATGTCTTATCAGAAAATATGATTTAGCCAAAAACCATGATACACAGTGGGAAACAGATAGTTTGGTCAGTAGATGTGACTGATTTACTGACAGTCTCTCCTCACCTTCAAAGTAATCTTAACAGCCACAGCACAAGCTTCTGCAGCTTCAAGGAGAAACTTACCTATCTCAGAGCATGCCAAGTGATGATGGAGATATGTAGTGACTCTTTACAACTTGGCATACCTGAGTTGTGTGGAATCCTGTGCATTTTACTTTGGTTTTGGGTTGTTCTTTTTAGGAACCATGTGATACAGCAGGTCATGAAGGAAAGTTATCAAGAAAGCAAAGTGATTCATTTAGAGAAAACACAGAGAGGAGACTAAGAATTTTCCCTTTAGCCCTAGAAGTAAGAGACACCTAAGTAAGGTGCATTTCATGTAAAAACTTGGGAAGTTCAGCTCATGCATTAGAGAACTCAGCAACTTAGGTGCTTACTGAAACACTCACGTGGTCTGTTCTGTGACAAAAGCTGGTGACCTCACATCCACACAGATAGAGGCAACAAGGACAAGAATTGGACCAATACGACATTTTTACATTACTTATAAACAAAGGCAACAACAACAAGAATTGTCATGGTGTAACATTTTTACAAGTCACACAAAACAAATGATCTTCCAAAGGCAACAAATGCTTTCAGAGCCACTGATTTCCCTGGGCACTGGTGTCAGTCTGTGCTTTAAGTGAGTTCAGGTCAAAGCTCTACTCCTTCCTTTCTGTTCCATCCCATCTCTGGTGCATCCTACTGTGTACCCAGAGATCCAGTTTCCAGTGGCTGCTGTAAATCACTCTTTCTGATAACTTGGAGCACCTCTTTCAAACTTCCCTTTCCTTTTCCCAAAGATTCAGAAAGGTTGGCTCACATGCCCTGTGGCTTAAAGCAGCCAGCAAGACTGAAAGTGGTGGGTAATTTCTAAAGAAATCTGGAACACCTACATGCTTTTTTAATTATATAGCTATGTGCTCACTTAATTTAATTAAAAAACAATTACCACAATTTATGATATGATTACAACTCTTTAGCAAACCAGAATTGCAGCTGAGTTTGCTTTTTGATTCTTCTTTTTTTGTTGCTGTTTTTGATTGTGTGTGAGTGATCCTGGCTGATCCTTTTTAATAATAAGTCTGTTAGGGCAGGTGCTCAGGCTGCTAATTTCCGAAGTGGCATTAGCCTTCTTCTCTTCTTGAGGCAGGTTGGACAGAGGTGGCAATTTGTTTATTTGACTTAAATGATGTTGAATTGAAAAATAGGAGACTACAAGAACCTATGCTGAACACTATGCTGTAAGTGAGAGAGTCTCTTACTGTGCAGAGCAGTACAGCAGGAAAGATCCCTGCAGGGAATACAAGTTCGTGCTATACCACTGAATTCCTTGATATTCATTCATAGAAATGAATGTGAATTAATTAGGAAAGGTAAGTATTTCACCAGTGGAGATATGCCGTCCTGTCTTTGAAGAAAGGGACAGGTGTATGTATTTGCTGAAAATATCCCATAAATTCTGCGAAATAGTTTCTCATCTCCTTTTGTTTAGCAGAAGTATCCACAACAAGGGTCCTCTTCATGAAGATGTGAAAATAACTATAAATAACACCCATGGACTTGAAGGATGTTGCAAAACCTCCAAAAACTTCTCAGCTCATGCTATTCTGACAGCAGTGGGCAGAGGTGCAGCGTTTCTGCCTCTCTCCACATACCTCATGCCAAACTACAGACAGGTGCCTTCCTTGGGGTTTGCTGCCTTGATGAGACCTCTTGGTGCATTATCTGCCTGATGTTGTCACCATCTTGCAAAAGAAGTATCGATTCTGGCAGTTTGTCTGGCAGTAGCTCCAGTTTATCTGTCAAATTAGACGTTGAAAATCTGCATCTAAATCCAGTCCCGTGAATGAACTGAGCAAAGTTTCTGGCACATGTGAAAATTTGGGGCATTCAGGACAAAGCTGAATAATACTGTGAGGAAATTTCTGCTGCTCAAAGAAAATGAGCAGACCACCCTCTGTTTCCCTGCTATTTGACCAATTTTTTGAGCAGGAAGCTTGTTGGGAGTATCCAACTTAGCAGCCACAGTCCAAGCAATGAAGCTGATCACAGGATTACAGAAATATTAGCTGAGAATGACCTTTGGAGGTCATCCAGCTCAACCTCCCACTTGGAGAAGGGTTTTTGCCAACACTGGATCCGGTCAGCTGTGGCTTTGTCTAGACCAATGCACAAGACCTCCAAGGATGGAGCTACCACAGCGCCTCTGGTAAGTCTATTTCAGGGCCGTAGCTCCCTCCCAGGGAAGAAATTTTCTTGAAGTTCAATTGGAAACTCCAAAAGTACAGTGTGATATTATCACCCACTGGTGTATTATCTACTGCTACTGAGATGAGTTGATCCCTGCTAGTTTTGTAACTTCCCCACCAAGTAGTTGTGGACCTCTAGGCCTTCTCTTCCCTAGATTATCCCAGCTCTTTCTACCTTTCCTTGTAACCATGTCCCCCAGGCCCAGGATCACCCTGACTGGCCTTTGCTGGACCTTATTTCCTCAACGTTCTTTCTGAATGTTGACCGCAAACCATATCTTACATGATATTGCTAATGTTGACAAGCTCTTCTGAAGCTTCTTTCACAAAAATTATGAGATGGTGTTGAAAGCCTCCCTGAAGCCAAGCATCCACAGTTAGTCCACTCCCAGTCCCCACAGGAGGCATTTCATCACAGAAGGCAATTTTGTCACAGGCCAAGTTGGATTTCATGAATCTTTGACCATTCCCTAGTGCCTTCCTGCCCTATTATGTATTTGGAGTGGCCTCAAGGGGCTGCACTTCCTGCACCTCCGCAGGATTTGAGACAAGGCTGACTGTACCCTTTTCTCCACCTCAAAGACAGGCACAACTCTGGCCCAGTCCCCAAGACCTTCCAAGTCACTGTGGTTATTCCCAGCTGAATCTGTCCATCACTGTCAGCTTCTCAGAGTGAATCCCATCCAGCTGTATGGATCTGTACATCCAACCTCCCTGAGCAGTCCCTGGCTGGCTGCCTGCCTCCATCCCAAGCTGTTGGGGCACACCCTGAGCTCTGGGACAGGCAGAGAAGAGTACACATTAGTGTTTCCTCATCTCTCATGCCACTTGGTTGTCTCTCTCACTTTCAGACCCACAGTGCTCACTATGTGCTGCCTCATCTGGAAACACCACACATGATGCTGCCTCATGAACCTGATGGATCCCCAGGGCTGAGAGAGGGAAGCCCACGGACATGAGGCTCCTAGCCTTGGAGAAGGGAAGAGCCTGGGAGTAGAGCAGCCCCCACGGCAGCCTTGACAGTTGGCTGCAGATCTGAAACAGGCAAGTGGCAAACCTGCAGAGCCCTGGGCAGCTCAGAGACATTGACGTGGGAGAGCTGGGACTCATTTGACTGTATAAGCAAAGAGCTGAGGATCAAGCAGAACTAAACCTCATTCATTACTGCAACCCACAGGGTTTCGGAACTCCTTTCTGTACTGCTGATGAACAGAGCCTGCAAGACACACTAAAAGCAGCATAGTCACCAAACTGCTTGTACCTCTAGCTATCTCTGAAGCAATTACCTTCAGAAGACACACTTCAATTAAGGCTGCTGTTTCTCTCTATTGCTGTGCAGAGAAATTGAAAATGTGCCAGACATATCTGCTGCTTGTGGCTCACAAATCCTTAACCCTTGTGCTGGCTGCCAGCCATATGTGATCTTGGCAGCAGGTCTTGTCCATTCCATCCAGAAGAACCTAAAATTTTTAAAAAGGATACTTCAGTACAATCAAAAGACAACTTTGTCTCCTCTTAAAAGATAATGTTAGGAGCTGGTTCAAATGTCTATAAATGCTGTGTGCAAATTTCTTTGCCTATCAGTACTGCTTGTACATTCTGATGTTTTTGGCTGAGCATCTCAGATTTGGGTATATTAAAATGTGTGCAAATCTTCAGCTGGATCTCAGAAGGAAGCTCTCAATAGCTAGCGCCTACCATCAGGCAACATCCTTGCAGCAAGGCACCTACTATGCAACGAATTTAGCTCCATTTCCTGTTTGCAACGTATCCAACAAACAGACCCCAGCTGTTATTATGTGTTTATAATTGCATTTTATTTTAGGCCTGATTTATTTGTACATATTCCAGCCTGAGGAAGGTCACACACACTCCCTCGTTTCAAGCAGAGCCCTTGTGACATGGCACTTTCCTCCATGAGCAGTGGCTGCTCCCTCCCACGCAGGCACAGCCGCAGCCCCAGACACATCTGCAGCATGTTCACTGGTGGGCACGAGCCAGACTCTCACTGCACGGCTCCCTCACCTCCTCTGTTGAGCCCAAGGGATAAATCCCCAGCCCCAGAGGTCTCCCTGGCACACAGAGTGGGACCGCTGGGACAGCAGGCTCCAGGGGAGGAAGCTCATGGCCTGGCTGGACGGAGACTGGCTCCCACATCACCTGCAAGGCACCAAGTGTTCCTGGCCTCTGGCCCACAGCCAATGCCAATTGCACTGGGAGCGAAGAGAAATGAAGCATGTATCCCTGCAAGGTCTTCATTAGGAACACTGAGAAAGGGTTATGATCGGAGGAATCCCAAATCTTTCCAGTACAGGAAGGTCCCTTAGACCAGTTTTTGTTCAGGCACCAGTGTGATTCTTCTGCCAAGGACTCTGCTTACTGCTATTGCTGAAGTGGGTTACCATAAAATTCCTGCTCAGAAAAATGATCTGGCTTTGACAAATTTCTTCTGCAAGTTCTCTGAAAACACAAGGTCTGAGACTTTTTATAATGTATAGAAGTTGTTCTGTTTAGCACTGCAAAATCTATTAATGACTTAGATAGATTGTATTTTTCAGAAGTGTCTGAGGTCCTGAGAAGCTTAAAGAGTCAAAGCAGGATTTTAAAAGCTGGTTGAGACATGATTTGGTTTCATTTAAACAGTCTGGAAACAAAGAAGGACCTAAAAAGACAGTCTGGCAGTAGCAAAGAAAGCTTGTAAACTGCCTGTCATTCACTCTATAACCACCAAAGTCTTCTCTAACATCTACCTTCAAGATCAATCCCATGTTGAAGGTAGAAAAAAAAGCCAAAGTTTGAATAAATGCAAAAAAGAAAGGGGCAACAGAATACAGATCTTGAGGGACTAGTGCATTAAATGATGGCAAACCCTTTTGGAGCAGATAAGAATTAACAATCATTAGCAATCAATTGGTAATCAAGAAAAAAAAATGAAAGACCAAAACATTTTAGTACACTGTGCCACAAAAATGGCTTATTTGATCACACTGTAAGTGTAACTATACCGTTTTCTTCTCCCACTGGTCCCTTTTAATCACATAATATACACATAAAGAAACCTTGTAAATAGTGTGTGTCTACAACTTTGGAAAAATAAATAGCCAAACAGAGCTGCTTCTTCAAGCTGCAACACAAACTCAACTCTTTTAACAGAGAGCCCAAAAGAGAAAATTACTGTTGTATAGAACAATCTCACTGTAGGAAAAGCGTGAGTGAGAGATAGCAAGTCCTTGAAGCACTGGCTCACAAGATCTACCTAGAGAACTAGTAAAATCACCACCTTCATCTGCAAGTTCTCCATGAACGTGGATGAACAATAATTTGCTTTAGAAGCTGGCAAAGAGAAGGGTCAAGGTAAATTAGCACCAGGTTTTGTTCACCTTAACAAACCAGGTGTGAGCTGCAGCAGGCCACCAGCTGCTTCAGTTCAGCCATCAAGGCAGCTACTTTTGACAAACCCATCTGCTGAAAAAGAGAAGGCTCCTTGAGGCTGTGATGGGAAATCAAATCAGAGAGGAAAGTGTTTTAATCAAACACCACCTAAGGCACAGGACTAAGTGCCACATCCATTTGTTTCCTGAACACTTCCAGGAACGATGACTCCACCATCTCCCTAGTCAGTCCATTCCAGTGCTTAATCACCCTTTCAACGAAAAATTGTTCCTGATGTCTAACCCAAACTTTCTGTGGCACAACTAGAGGCCATTTCCCCTTGTCCTGTCACTTGTTCCGTGGGAGAAGAGCCTGACCTCCACCTGGCTACACCCTCCTTTCAGGGAGTTGTAGAGTGACAAGGTCACCCCTGAGCCTCCTTTTCTCCAGGATAAACATCCCCAGCTCCCTCCACTGCTCCTCAGAAAATTTATGTCCCAGACCCTTCCCCAGCTGTGTTCCCCTACTCTGGACATGCTCCAGACCCTCAAATGTCCCCACAGAATTAAGGGGCTGAGGACTGGATACAGAACTCCAGGTGTGGCCTCACCAGTGCTGAGCACAGGGGGACAATCACTGCCCTGATCCTTCTGGCAACACTGTTGCTGAAGTCACCAAGCAACAAGACAAGAAACAGAGAAGACTAGAGCCCAAAGTCAGGGGGGAAAATGTGGAAACACCAAACTCTATATATCTGGAAGTACAGAATGATGGAGGTTAGGGCGAAAGCCAAAGGCAACTATTTATCAGCATTCCTTTCCCTATTTCTGCCTGCTGTTCTGGGACCCAGGTTTTCCTGTGTTTCTACAGCAGCTTTCTCCTGGGTCAGAAGGCATTTCTTACCATCAACTTTCCACAGGCTTGATGCTGCTGGTCAGTGGGCAGGAGAAAACACAACCCACTGTGAGGAAACTCCAGATCTTATTCAAAGATTAACAAGGACAACAGCTTTGACCAGGCTTCTTCCTCATCCACTGCCCCAAGGCAGCCACCCCATACACACACCTGAGATCCCAATGTATATTTAACTTACATAGCACCTGACAGCATCCCATTTTCTAAATAATTAAGTTGTTAAATGCATTAAGCATTTCCACAGAATAAACATATTTTTTCAAAAATTATTTTCAAAAATAAATTACTTTAAAAAAAATTTCACACTTCTCTGAAGCGGGAACACACACCCCCCTCCCCCCCTCCCCCATCCACAGAGAAAGACAGACGGACAATAGGGATAACTGGGACATAACAGACTCTGGCTGCCTGAAGTGCTTGAAGCCCACCTTAGGCAGAGCTAAGGCTTTAATAAAAACCTTTAAAAAAAGTTGTTTCTCAAACTGGTGAATAATGCAGCCTGAGGAAAAACTGGAAATTACTGAGCAAATGAAAAAAAATATCCTTTAGGTATTACATCTGATACGTAGTAACCACCTGCAGCTGATAGCATGAAAGAGTGCTTTATTTTGTTACAGTACAGATTCAGTCCAGTTCACAGAGAACACATCAGTTAATACGTATCTTCACTTTGTAGGAGAAAGGGGCATGAATGCACGAGAACACCGTCAGCAGCCTTTTATCGCCACTTATGCAAATTTTGCCTCAAAAGCATCATTTATGGTACACGTTTCACTACCAGTCCATGTAACAGCACTGTAACGCCAGCTCTAGAAACACAGGGGAGGAGGATGTCAATCTCAAGGACTGTGAAAATGTGTGTGTATATATATATGAATATATATATATATACCACTTGGTGATTTAACTTTCAAAATTTCGGTTTTGACTTGAAAGTTTGTTTTAAAAGAATGTGTCCCTGAATAATACATGTTGTTCCTTGGTGTTCATGTTCAGGCTCTAGGGAAGAGCCTGAAGCTTCTACTTGAAGTAGCCACTGAGAACTGAGGGTTTGGAGCAGACAGAACTGTCTGGAAACCAGGTAGGTCCCCAGGAACCGCAGTAGCAGCCCACAGGTAGAAGAGTACCTGCATCTCAACAAAGCAGTCTCCCATGTTTAACTATTTTATTA
Organism: Illadopsis cleaveri; assembly: GCA_013399915.1. Taxonomy (NCBI): domain Eukaryota; kingdom Metazoa; phylum Chordata; class Aves; order Passeriformes; family Timaliidae; genus Illadopsis; species Illadopsis cleaveri. The sequence goes on from VXBB01006925.1 coordinate 12,083, forward strand.
AAATTAAAAAGTAAAATAGCAATGAAGGCAACAATGTCAGCCAAACCAGTTCCTGTTAACCTACCAAACTTACCTTCCTGGAGGCTTTGGGCTTTTTGAAGCATAATTTTAGGACTCAAGACTCCAAAAGCTCATCTATTTCCCCTGTACATCCAGGTTTACACCAGGTGGTCCAGCAAAGACACTGTTGCTCTTCCCAAACCCTTCCCCACTTACATCCAATTTATTTGAGATGCCCAGCAGAGACTCTCCGCATCATGGTCAGAGATGCTATCTAAGCAAAAAATAAAGCTGATAAATATTGTGTGCAGTTATCTTCTGTGTGAAAAAAAAAAAAATAATCAAAAACCCCCAAATCATCTTTCAAGGGGGGGATTAAAAAAGGATGGCTCCTTCTAAACCATGCAAGGCTGTAAGGCTGATAAAACTCCAATATCCCCCACAACCAAACAGGAAACCAGCAGGAAAACGGAAAACACAGAATGAAGAAGAGAGGCCAGAAAAAGGACTGTGAAAGATACTTTCAGTATGAAGCATGCTTCAAGTAGCTCAGATTTTCAAAGTCATTTTAAAAGTTTTGTGCACATAACTTGCTTCTGCATACTCCACCATTTTTCTGACCTTTCCGCCTAATTACTTTTCCTCCCCTCAAAGAGCAACAGAAAATGAGAAAACAGATCACATGAGAGAGACAATGAAAGCTGTGAGCTGCACCCACTACCAAGTATACAGAAAATATTCCATAAGCTGTCAAATATAAGAGCAACACAGCAATTTTCATTTTTCTTCCACTTAAAAGCAATCACAGCTTGAAATGTTTAAAAGACAATGTCCCAAGTTATGCCCAAGCCCCTCGAAGTTTTCAACACAGCATCTAACAAGTGAGAGAACACTGTTTATCTTTTTATTTGTAAACCAGAGTTTGAAATACTTTACAATATACTTTTAATTTCATTTGTCTAAAGAAATAGCATTAAGAACTGAAAGAACAGTGTGCTATTAAATGTTAAGGACCATATTTTTAAAAACCTTTCTTAAAAAAGGTTATAGAGGTATGATGAATTTAAGTTGCATTTTAAAGTCAACTACTTAAGCATCTCAATGATTGAAAATGAAGTGTAAAATTGGAAGTCCAGTCACAGATGAGGCTGTAGACCTGTGCTCAAGACTGAAGAGGTCTACCTAGGGCAGGCACAGCTGCACAATTCCCAAATTAACTCAGCCTGTCTCAGCCATGAATTCTGCAGATCAGAGCAACACCACTGATTAAGTCAGTTTGAACTACTTAACATAAAATCTCCCTTTCTAATAAGAAGGATATTAACTAAAGCTTTCAGTTAGACAATAAAACCTTTCTAATTAGCAACAAAAAAGCAAAAGTGACATGCTTACTCTGTTTCAGGCACTTTCAAGATCATAGTTTATTTACTGTAGGTAAAAAGCTAGTATACAGATTAAGGGATCTCTTTAATTTCAACTCTACAGTTATACATCATCTAGTATTCTTGCTCTGAATATTAACCAAAAGGTTTCTAAACACCTGTAAGCCCCACTATAAATCTGCATTGTTATGATGAAAAAAAGTATAGAAATCAATGCTTAATTTTTTCAATGCATAATATTTACACTGTGAAACCAATGGGAAATAACAAGCAGTGGCAAAGAGGCAATAAATCTTAAAAAGCCAGAGTTTTATATACGTTTTGGATTTTTTTACAATAGTGTGCTAATCAGCATAATTGTATATATAAAAATTAAAATATAGCAGAGCATCCCATTACAGATATCTGAATTGTCTGAACTGCTGCCATTACTTGCTAACTCTTTACATGCAACACCTGTTAGGACTGACTTTCTGTTTCTGAAGTGTAAAATAGTTCAAGGTTGAAGAGACAAACATTAATTTGTGTACAAAACTGAAAACTGCACTCAAGAATTGTACTGGTCATGAGTCTCTTCCATACAGAAGCGGAGGGAAAGGAAAAAGTACAAATGATAGAAAGCAGTCTCTTTCTATTCACTGATTTTCAAAGGCAATGCATAGACTGAGAATACCTGAATGGCAAACTCCAAAGACCCTGGAAACAAACACCTTTCACACACAGGACCACTGCAGGAGGCCTTTCTTTGCATCAGATGGCAATGGCTGAGAGCAAATAAGGGGCACCAGGTGTACAAGTAAGTTGATCTTGCAAAATACTAAGATGGGGCAGTTGTTAATATGCAATTTGAACTATATATACAATATAATGGAATGTATCCCCTCCCAAAACTGGTTTATGAAACAATTGGACCTTTCCATACTAGCCTTATGACTCAGCTATCGTTCTAAAGAAAATATAAGTACACAAGAGACTTGCATGAAAATTAAAATTTATGTGGCATTTTACAGGAACTATTGACAAAGCTGCTTAATGGCATTTCTGGTTTTTAAGTAATTTTGTTAGATATAATTGAAAACATCTGTGTATAAAATGTCCTGACAGACACTTCAACATGGAGCTTTGGTGACAAACCACTTCAATAACAATGAGGTGAGAAATTAAACAAAGTATTTAAGGTAACTCAAACTGAATAGGAAATGGAATGCCAATATGGCAGTTAACCCTTTTTCTGTTGTTTTAAACAGGAAAGTCTCTTGTACCAGCGGAATTCTGTACACAGATAGAGAAGTAGGGAATACACCACTTATAATTCCCATTAAACAAAAGCTGAGAAGGTACAAATTACAGAAAACATGAATAGTCAATAAAAGAGAAACAACTGGTTTACATGAAAAAAGAGAGAACACTTCAGTCTGAATGCAGTTACTTTGTGAAAGCTGCTACAACAGCCCACAGAACCTCATTCGTGTTGGTTTTCATACATTCAACCTCAGGGTCTAAATCCAGGAGCTGCCGCACTCTCTTTGTGGCTAAATCATACTGCTCATCCAGGAGAGGGGCAAAAGCGTTCTCCAGCACATCCGAGGCGTGGGCCAAGTACACCAGTGCCAGCAGGCGCTTGTCCATGCGGTGGGGGTCGTTCACCCACTTGTCAAGAACCGCCTCCTGAACCTTCTTGATGAGGCGCTGTTTGATGTTGTTGTTGGTGAGAGGGTGTGTAGTCATGTCAAAAAGAAGGAAGTTCTGTTTTTCTGTTGTCAGTACACCTTTTTCCACTAGATTTTTAGCTAACCGCTCACGGACATTTCGCAGTTGGTAGTGCAACTTCAGTGGGTTCCATGTTTCACCTAAACCAGCAAAAAAAACACACAACAGTCAGACAAAATTTAAGCTGTACTGCTGCAGTGATTTCCACCCCCCCTCTCTGTGGAGCAGAATGAGCTGTCAAAATCATACAGCAGACTACAAGACACTGTGCTCCTGTCAGCACTTCACTGATTCCTGGCATGGAGACAGAGACCAGGAGAACCTTCTTGGAGAAGCTCTGGGGTACACTGAAAGTTTGGATGAAATTATAACCAAGCCACGTCTTGATTACAGATATGAAAAATAAACAAAAATTGTAAAACAAAAACCAAACCAGTTTTGCAAAACAAATGTACTTCCAGTAACAATAAAAGTAAAGTAAAATCAAGCACCTTCTACAGTCTTTGTGCATTTTCCTGAGTCCAGCCTTTTACCATGTCAGAGACTGGAAGAAGTGTTACTGCCTTTCTTCTGCACAGAGACAAGCTAATGCACCCAGTGCATTTCTTTATTTCTGCATGTTTCCACTCTTCTCCCCCTTCCTGCCTCCACCAGATGAAACAGTGACCATGTACTGTGAGAGTGTGCACGGCACAGGAGTGCACACATGAAGCACATGTTGAGCAGAGCCTTTAAAGCTTCCATATAAATTATTTCTAATGCCTTTTTTTAAGGCAGAAAAACTGGGCCCTTCAGCGTGTGTGACTGTGTGGGCATAGAGGAAATTGATAAAAGCATAAAATCAGCATCAACAGCTCCAACTAAAATTGTTTAGCAGTGAGAAGTCTACCTTTGCTTAAGAGCTTACTTAACAGGCTAAAAATTTTAATTCCAGCTTACTAAAGCATTTATCATAATCCCCTCCTGATGTAAAAGACTATGCATTTTAAGGGGCAAGAAAAGGAACAGCATTAAGCATTTCTTACACAGATGGAGATTTTCTATAAATGATATGAGAATTTCTGTATCAAACTTCTGAAAAATTTATTGGTTAGCATAAAATAACAACAACAGTAAGCCATAGGTGACATCGAGGTTTCTCCCACTGCAATGGAGGCTGACACACACACACACACTATCCAAGTAACAGCCAACTGCAGAGGGAAAGGCAGAAAATCAACCAGGCCTGAACTATACAAGTCCAACTACACATCACTGAATGCGATTCCCCAGTTTGATCATGAATGGAACTATCATACAAACACAAAAAAGGCGGTTTCCTTACTACCTTTCACAGGGCAAAGGCTATTTCTTAGATTTTTGTACAGTTGCCACGTGGCTGAAAGTCAGTGCTGTGGTGACACCTTGTGACCAAGCTCGTCAATTACACAGACACTTTCAGACACAGAGAGGTTTGCTACATTTACAAGAAACTTGACATTTTGATCCAAACTTCTATATTCCCCACCTTGCTTTTCTTAGAGGCTACCTTATAAACTTCAGCCTGGCAAATATCACCTTACATGCCTGTATACTTATTTACATGATGGCTTTGAACTCACATGCACTGTAACTCCAAGCAGCAATTCTGCACCACTGATAATCATGGATAGAATAGATTTTTTCCAGGATTGACCTGGTCCCCAAAGCAAAATTTTAACAGAGTTTATTAATTTATTAAATGAAAAAAAAACAAAAC
>VXBB01006925.1:16918-44705 GCA_013399915.1 Illadopsis cleaveri
AAAAAAAAAAAAAAAAAAAAAAAAAAAAAAAAAAAAAAAAAAAAAACCAAAGAAAAACTAACCAACCAATAAAAATAAAACCCCCCCAAATATTTTTCTTCAGAAGGACAGATCTCTAAAAATCTCTCTGCAGTCCTAAACCACAGAAAAATACAAAGAACACTAATGCCATCCCAGAATTAGTAATTAATAAACCTATGTTAGTAAAAATGATGGAATCAAGCCTTAGCCACAGCACTGATGATAACTATCTTCTCAGAACCAAAGCTCAGCAGGGTCAGAAAAATCTTAGCTTAGCTCAAAGGAAACCTGTAACACTAGTTCATTCATTCATTAGCTGACCTTTTTTGAGCCAGTCCTAACTTGATATGCACTGCACTGGGAGAGGAGGTGAAATGTCAGCACAAATTATGTATTTGGGGCAAGAAAAATGAATTGTTCTTGCTGGCTGTAAGAGGGAAGCGGAGCTGAATGAGAACTGAACTGCACATCTCTGCAGTTGCATGACGTGGGCTGCTCTGTAGTCCAGTCTCCCTGCTGCCTGACAGCCAAGGAGCATGAGAAGAGGGGTGGCAAGGACTTAAGAACGAATTGGTGTGCAAAGAAGGCTGTTTAAGGTGGTGCAGAATGAATGGCACGAACAAAGAAAACAGGAAAGCAGAGAGAAAGGCAAAGAGATTTTGCTCATTTCTGCAGCTCCTCAGTTTTAAGAAGTAGCAGATTTTACACAGGCTACTTCCAAGTCTCATTATCCCCAACCTCCCAGTCAAATTGTAAAAAAAATAGGGTTTTTTCCTGTGCTGTTTCCACAACTGAAATACAGCTCTGATTTATCCCAGGAAGCTGCATTTATGTGCTTTGTGAAAACAGATGAACGCTAGTGATCAATTCTGTCTGCAGTTCAGCCTGGAGAGGAGAAGGCAATAAGGAGACCTTGCTGCAGCCTTTCACTACTTAAAGGGGGACTGCAAGAAAGACAGGGTCAGACATTTTAGCAGGGCCTGGGACACAGAGTAATGGTTTCAAAGTGAAGAAGAGTTGGCTGGGATTAGATACAAGGAAGAAGTTTTTCACAATGAGACACCAGAATGGACTGCCCAGAGAGGTGGTGGATGCCCTGTGTCTGGAAACATCCAATGTCAGGTTGAATGACCCTCCAAATAACCTGGTCTAGTGGAAGATGTCCCTGCTGACTACAGAGGGGCTGGACTAGATGGCCTGTAAAAGTCCCTACCAACCAAATCCATTCATAATTCTATGATAATTGACATTTCATTTTTTCTCAACTATTCACTAGCTTTACAGGGAGGACTGTGTGCAAAGTACTCATCTTGAAGACTTTGTTTTGATCAATGAGAAGTATTGAACACTTCAAAATATTCATTACATTTCTTCAGTTAATGAAAAAATAAAACTCCTAACGCTTTCTTTTTTTCTTTATGATTAATGGCCAAGTCACCCTCAAGTTTTACATGTGAGCTATGAGCTCTTCATCCCCTTTCTTTATTGAAAAATCTGAATACGCAGTGCACACACTCAGGCTTCAAACTTCCACCAACCCTCATTTCCAAACATAGAGAAAGGCAATTACATCTCCAGGGTGCAGTCCTGATTTACTTCAGAGTCAGTGGAAGGCACCTCTCTTCCACCGAGTTGAGATGTCCTCTGACATTTCCATACAGATCCTTTCTGTACCAAGTTGAGTTAAAAGCAACAGTTACTTATATTTGATTAAAAGCTACAGTCGACAAGAGACTACCCTAGAGGACAGACTAATTAACTTTTTTGCATATTTTCTCTCAAAAAGCCTTGCAATATAATCTCTAGTGATGCCAGATAATTAGCTTTATTTGATAAAAAAAGCACGTTATGTGCAAGGCTTACCACTAAGCAGTTCAATCCAATTTTGTACTGTTTCAGGAGGTTGGGTCTCTTTTATGTGTTTCAGAGCTTCATCAAGCAGAACATCCCCTGTAGGAGCATCTGACTTGCAAATCACCTAAGAATGAATAAAACGCAGTCAGTATTTTGACATAACAAACACATCCACCAATAAAAAAACCTACCTGTTAAGAAAATCAAAAATAATTTTTTTAAAAATAACAAACTCTCTCTTACAAATATGCAACTTTGAAAAAACCCAAACCTTTGCTGTTAAAAAAATAAAACTATCTGTGTTTTAATTCAAAATACATTAAGTCTGAAGTTATTGGTAACTTAAATTAACCTTAATGAGCTAAAATTATAGTAGCAATAACAATCCTAAAACCTATTCTCTTGTAAGGAAAATAACTCACTTATCCAGCCAGGTCCTTTGCTACCTTCACAAAACAAAGTACATCACAGTAAATTAGTCTCTGAATACAGCCTATTTTACTGCTTCAAGTCAATTTATTCAAAATACTGAATTAAACAATCAGGCTGCATGAAAATAACAACAACAAAAAAAAGGAGAAGTACAAAACCTAGTTTTCTTCAATATACTAATGGATAAAAATAGGTTCATGACAACATCTGCAAGTTTTGCAGCTCTGAAGAACACACTGCCAGATGACTGAGTTTCATTTAATGCCAGTTAAACAACATGTGTCAGGGAAAATACACATGTACTAATAAAACCCCTTAACATGCAAGAATAAATACAATACTATTTAGGTCTGTTATTTAACAACTTTTAAAATTATTTGAGTTCTTCATTCAGGAAAGCACAACAAAAAATTGATTCAGAGTAACATAATAAAATTCAAAAATTTAAGTAACTGCTTGTTAACTTGTAACTGGTTTACGCAGTTATAGAAACCATGCACAAATACAATTTTTTTTGGAGAGAAAATCAAGAGCACCAAATGAAAACTTAGAGATTAAATTAGCTCAAGTCAGCATGTTTAAATAAAAACTTTATTTATTTATAGAAGAATTACTACAGTTGCTAATAATAGTAGTAGTTGTTATTGTTGTTGTTGTTATTATTATATCTGCCAATTTAAACAGTTTACAAGTTAGCACTTTACAAGCAGCAGGTGAAAGGTAGCAGGAGATTGACAGAAAAACGAATACATCAACACAATTCCATATATACATATATATGAAAAGCAGGAAGCAAAAGGTCTTATTTTTCCTAACACTTCACAGGAGTCAGAACAGTGTTCTGGAAAGGTCATACTGAAATATACTCCAAGTTTATTTATTTCTGTTCCATAGTTCTAATAATCCTTACTACAAACAACAGAGTGCAATGCATTTTCATAGGATCTATTGGTGACACTGAAATGAGCCGCAATGGTAAGACAACTTCAACCCCAGCAAGATGATCCCCAGCTGGTGTGCAAAAGTGTACAAAATCTGTGAGATTAAAATTGCTTAAGAGCTCTTCATGAGTACCTAACAGGTCATAGCTGGAATGGTATTTCCAATTCACATGTCCATATAAAGCACAGAAACAAAGATTTTCAATAAAAATCAGCAAAAATGAACAGGTCCACAATGCCAGGCTAAAAAGAACAAGGTATAATAGCTCTAGAAAGTGAGAATTATTTTTTTAAAAAAGGGTAATGAACAGTAGCATAAGGTGCTTACTTTGGGAAATATAAAAGATACCAACTTAGCTGGGAAACACAGAAGACTTCAACACGCAAATTAAACACCCATGGAGCTGCTGAACCACATTCAGTAGAGAATTTTAAGACTAAACATCTACCAGAGAGGGATCACAGAAATCTCACTATCTGTCACTCCATCACGATTAGATGGTCTCTTGAGATACTGTCTCCATTTTGGGGAGATCACTCCAACATGAACGTCACGTATTTGGTTTTATGAACACATCTACATTTTAATCCAGACAATCTCTGTTTGAAACTAAACACACAACAACACCTACTTATCTTTCTGATTTATAAGCTTTCACAGCGTAACTCAAAACCTTTATTAAACCCATATAATTATATTACACATCTTTCAGCTTTGTATCAAGATGCTGAATTTTTGCAAGTGTCTGCTTTTTCACTATACAGAAGCATACTTCATAATGAAATTTTAAGCAGCTACTAATAGTCAAGCCTCAGATAATCCTTTAATAATTAATTAATTTAATAATTAGCCTAAACACACCCAAATTACTCATATTCCCCTCTTTCCAAAACTGATGTTCACATAGCATTTTAGTTTCTTTCAAGTGCCCCATGTTTCGTTTCATAGTAACCTCATTTACACTGGATCATTCCAGCCTGTTGCAGTTGGGACCAGGTACACACCATCTCCCTTTAGCAGGCAAGATGTAAGATGGGAAGTCATCGTTTTAACCTGATGTATTATTAAAAACAAAGAAACAGAACATACCTCACTAAGGAGATAAAAAATGCTTTTATATCTAGGATGTAAGTAAAGAGGTTTTTAAGTTTAGAAAACAGATTTCCCTTCTTATTTGTGGTCAAAATACTTTTTTTCATACCACTGCAAAGCAGTTTAAGAACCTAGCATGAATATAACACACCACAACAGTGCCAGCCTAAACATACAGGCATTTAGAGGAAAGGAGCACAGAGGCCTCAGTTCAACTCAGCGAGGATCCATAAGCTCTCGTGAAGCCACAGTGCAGTGATTTTGCTCCCAAGTTTATGTCTCTATGCAGCCAGCAGTACTGCACTGTTTTTCCACTTCTCTGCTACACTGAATATCCATAGCACTGTTTCCTCAGACAAGATTATCTTTTCACTCAAATAAACGTATGTTGGTTCACACTTCCATAGTATTTCTCTCCCATCCCCTTCCAGCACATGGAGAGAGGACCAGCAGAAGCCCAGCCTCCTCTGAATCTTCAGAGATCTGCTCAAGGACCTAGTGTTGAATGCCTCTTGGCTAACTCTCTCCAGAGTGGGAAATTGGCTGGGTTTGGGATCTCATGAATTGAATCACCACAGAAGATTAAGCATTCAGAAGGGGGATCTTTTTTCTCTCTAACAGAGGGACTAAGACAGAAAAATGAGTGAACATCCTGGTTTTTCAGAGACGATGGTCCTTAGCCTGATTGCAAAAGAATATTCCTTATTCCAATTCTTCAGTGGTTGATCAGGTACTAGATTTGCCTGGTACTTATCAACTAAGGAAATTTCAATTACACAGAATATCTAATTTGCATTTTCCACAATGCACCTCTGAAATTAAGCAAAGGTAAGGATTAAGGACAGATTTTTAAATAAACTTAATTTTCTAGTTTTAATACAAAAATTCACTCTTGCATGAATTACTCAGAATCATTAGCAATAAAATACTGAAGTAAATCTGCCAAAGATTTGTTGGAATTCCTTTTGCTTTTAATAACTCTATTGATTTGATTTGCTCTCTGAGCCTGTAATGCAATGCAGAGTACCATCTTCTATTCTCAACAACCACTTGCAAACCTCAACATTCATTTATTTCTTTCTAATATTGATGCCGGTAGACAGAACTCCAAAATGATGCAACAATTACATATTCTTAAGCCACATTTACAAGGATGTTGCAATATGTAACACATCACATCCACCTACAAAGTTTCACTAAGGTCCATCAAGTCCTTGTCCACTCTTTTCTCAGTCTCATTTGACTCTGTTATGACATTCAATCATAGATTTAATGCACCTTGATCCATTCTGAAGTACAAAATATTATCAGCAGAGATCAACTTGATTTAAGGCTTTAAGTGGAAATCATTGTAGCTATCATTCTTTCAAGTTAATTATATGATCAAGGCCACAGCTGCTTGTATGTCTGTGCTACTGCCCAAAAACCTTGTTCTACCATCTTCTCGTCCTCACCTTATTACTTGTGCCCTACCTGATGACAAGACCAAGAGAGTGGTTCCAGTAAAAATTAAACTGATCACAGTAAATTAGTTTTTGCCCCTGAATCACAACTTTGGATGTATTACTAGACAGCTCTTTCCACTTATTAGGCACAGTATTTATTTCACAGCCAAAGCTAAGAGCATGGGGAGCAAAGCCTGCAGACGCAGAACAAGGAGGGCACTTGACAGAACAGAGACACTTAATCTGGCCAACACAGAAACAAGACTGAAATTTAGTGTTAATGAAAAACTTCAAATAAGGTGCAAAACAACACAAGTCATTCACAAGAATGACTTCTAAATTGATAGAAGTGGTGCAGTTAGCGATTTTATTTGCAGGAAAGTACTTAAGCAGAAAACCTACATTTAAATTTTACATTAATGCCTATTTTTATAGAACCCTCCTGCCTGAAAACTGAAAAGTATCTCAAATACCTTACAACAGCAGAAAAAGTAAACCTCTAAATTGCGAAGATTTTAGATCACCTTAAAAAACACATCTACCCAATCCCAAAAACCCATGATAAAATTTAACAAAAACGACCCAACCACAATCAAACAAAATCCAATTACAGCCCAGACCAATAATTTTGCTTGTATTCTTTAGTGAATATACATACAGGTTATTTTTCCATTTTCCAAAAAAACCCAGCAACCTCACAGTTAATATTTCGAGTAGATAGAACTGACAAGGTTTTCACAGAATGAAAATAACTCCTGACTGAATGCCTAAGAAGATTACTGAATGCCTAAGAAGCCAAGAGCTCTGGAGGAAAAAAAAAATGTGCGAACTAATCAATGCTGAATGTGCCTAAATTGAGGCTAAAAGAAGAAGGGACTGTTTGTTGGAACAGAGGTTTGATTTTTCTGAAGTGAAGGGAGCTTGGAGAAGGTAGAGGAATTCACAAGTTTGCCTTAAAATTTAGCAAAAGATAATATTGACAGGGAAATGTGCCATAAGAGTATTTATCTGTGGTGGACAGACAACATTTGACCAGGTTTTCAATAGGCTTATTTTACAAGTATCCTCTAATGCTGATGAAGTAAAAATTCTTCCAAGAGTGTGATTTTGCACATTTTGTACAAAGGCAAAAATTCAGTGGTAAAAGTAAAAAATAAAGGCCTCAAGTCTTCAGCCTGATTCTATAGAGAACCACAGAGATGTGGCCATCTTGAAGGCCAGAGAGGACAACCAATTTAACACACCAGCCTCATGCTTAAACTAGATAGTTTTGTGTTCTCAGGGGCCCCAAGAACAAGGATGGTTTCCTTCCCATGCAATGCACGCACAAACTGCAGCACTGTGTACACCAGAGAAGTAAACTGGTGGCTTGCAGGACACATCTGGCATCTGGCAGTTATTCATTCTTTCAGCCTTAGTCCACATCCCACCAGCATTGCAAAAGCCTGTTCCTTCAGCAGATTATTGCTGGTGCCACCAGCAGTAACTGCTGCCACCCCACCCCAGCCAGAGCCACTGTCAACAGACGGTTGGCAACAGCACCAGCAACACATCTGTAGAACACACACAGTCACGGAACAGGTACCAGAGATGTTCCAAGGCACTTCATCTCACCACTGAAACACTTATTAACTTCGCACATCCACCTTAGGTCATTACTCAGAATTGTCACCCTCAAGTAAAGAAAACCCCATTCTTTTTCTTAGAACCAGTTGTAATTCATAGCTCCTGTATTGTGTGTAGCATGACAAGTAAACGTGATCGTTTTCCTGCACTTGCCTTTCTTGTTAGCAGACTTTTGCGCCTCATTCCGCAGGCCTCCAGCTGGAGACGCCCCCGCAATGCCAATTCAATTAACATACAGCCACGCAATCCTGAGGAGATGCAATCGTTCCAGAACGACGTGTAACCCTGTGAAGAACGAAAGACAGTAAGATATCTCCAATTCCACCAGAAAGCAAACAGAAAATGGGCCTTGCTATGTGTTCTCTAAGCAGCTCTCCTGCTTTCACAATTTTTAAGTGGCATCACTAGTCACTATCATTCCTGTCCTGAAAAATGAGAGAAACAATCTCATCCTCTGTTATTTTTGACTCAGTCTCTGCCTTGTGAAGAACTGGGAATCCTCAGGAAAATGATACAGAATGAAAGAGGGCAATACCCAGAACTGTGAGGTATAAAGTGTAGTTTTATACTTAGTCAAAATAAACATGATATTTTTAAGACATCAAGCATTTGGCATTAGTGACATCACATGGCCTTATGAGTGACCGAGAAACATTAACATGATTTTACATATATAAACAACATGGCACTGAGAAAGCAATAATAAGCTAAAAATGCACATGAAGTTAACTATGGAGTATACTCAAAAACACAAACGTGGCAATCAGCACAAATCACAGAACGGATTCTTTTGACTTGAACTAAACTATCGTAAACTAAAAGACAAAAGCTTTCAAAGAAGTATTTATAACAGCTATTATTTTGTCATTGAAAACACATGCTATTAGAGCTTGAAGCACAGTTCTTATACAAATTGCAAAAGTGCAATCCACATTTATTCTACCAAGCACAACACATCACTACTGTGATTTATCTCTATTTCTGCATTGGCAGCTGTCTGCTTAAATGGCACAACAGACTACTTAACCCAATACATTTATTCATCAGTATCCAGAAACACAACTACAGACTTTAGTACTCCATTGTCCAACAGTTATGACCAAATAAATCTCACAAAATATGGAGTAGCAAACAATGTTCTTCCATATTTTTTAATATTTGAGTATCTAAGACAAAGCAAAATTATTGAGAAATGTCCTGAGAAATGTTTGATATGATTCATAAACATTTTTCCAAAAGTCCTCTAGTGAAGTGCTTCTGAAAACACCAACTTTGGGATACTTTAGAGAAAGGTGCTGTACACAAGACAAGGTGGGGCAAGAGCAGAAGAGAGCTCTGCTTTTCATAAATTTGTCTTAACCAATAACCACGACTAGCTTAAAACAAGAACAAGTCAATCTTACTATTTTTGTAGATGAAAGCTGCCAATATATAAAGATGTAAGATGCACATATCCTAAGTCCACTAAATTTACAAACCACTTTCTAACTATTGCCATCAATTACAGATTTCCAGGACTGTGAGAATACTTGCTTCAATTTTGCACTTAGGTATTTTCAAGAGCTGTATTATATAGATGACCAATACTTATGAAAAGTCTACAGAAGCCCTGAATCTCTAAGGTAACTACCGAAATAGGTCCCATATATTTATTTAAAACACCATAAATATAAGTCTGGAAAGACATTTGAGAAGTTATCTAACCAGACTTTTACTCTAGAGCTGATACGTTGCTAGTATCAGCTATTCCTACAATGCCATTCTGTAGTTAAGATTTTGGTTGGCACCAGACATTTTTTGCCAAATAACACAGATGATAAAGTCCAGTATTTGCTTGAGTGGGAAGAGATATGACTCCCACGTTCTATTTCCGATGTCTCTTTACATAGTAATTTCTGAAGTCAGACAATACGTACGCAAACTAAAAATCTATCGCACAAACTCACAGGCACAATAAATTTACACTTCTTTATATTCATAGAAAGTTTCATATTATTATGCAAACAATTAAAATGCTGATGCCTTTTCCCCTTTTTTTAGCAATGAAAGCTGAATTTATTTTTAAAATTACTATTTTTCAATGAAGTAATATTAACTACACCACTTCCAGCACCAACTACCAGATGTAAATGCCTCTGTTCCAGTAGTTAACAAGGATGGCTATAGGCTGAGGGGGGCAGAGAAATACACGCTTGTAAGATAATTCAGGTCAAAAGTGACCACATGAGTCTCTAGTCCAACCTCCTGCTGCAAGCAGGTTCACTTATGAAGTCAGGTCAAGTTGCTCAGGGTGCTTTCTATTCAAGCATGTCTCAAGAACGTCCAAGGATGGAGACTGCATAACCACTCAACAGTTTTCAACCAAGTAATCCTTAAAGACAGCTCAAAAAGATTATATCCTTCATAAATGGAGCTGCTTGTTTTGGTGGGTTAGATGACAGTAAAGTCATGAGAATGTATCCTGTTGCCACCATCTTCTTATTTTCCTTCCGTCCCCCAGGCCCAGAGTTCACAGGTGATCCTCTAGAGAAGGAACATTATATTTCCACACACAGAAATTGCATAGCTATTAACAGAGTTAGGAAAGAGATTCTTTTCAATCCATTAAACTGATCTTTCCAGATTGTTCTGGGAGATGAACTGGTCAGTTTTGACACCTACTGCAAAATATCAAACAATCGAAGGAACCTTCACAGAATATCAGTTTAGCACACACCAGTCTAACTAAATCATCCTTTAAAGTAACTCCATCTTCCTGGAGTAACTAGAACTGAATGGGAGACGCTTATCTTTGACATTCCAAACACTCTCTTGACACCTACTTTAAATGGCATACAACATAACTAGAAAAGGTGCATAAGAAACAAAGGGGTAGAGATAAACAAAGGGGTAAAGATAAATAATTCATGGAGAGGTGGAATGGCAATATAGAATAATGCACTATTTGTAAAGGAAACAAGGGCTAAAAGATGACAAACAAAGCTAGCCCACAGGTTATGAGTCAGTAGTCAATTTCTTTTGTTTTTCCATTTAATTGTTTTAATAGGAAGGCAGAAGTTTTTTAAAAATCCTTTAAATAACAAGATCAATAATGAAGTTTGACAGACAGCAATGGATCTGTAAACCACACGTGTATGAGGATGAAATCAATGTTCACTGGGGGAATTGTCATCCTGATCCCATCTTCTCCCTGAATGCGACCTGGCCACTGCTCATTTCAGCACATGGACAAGACAGGGATTTGGTTTTCAAAACTTCATTTATTCCTAATTCCTAGCAGTCTCAAAACACTTGACTGAAGATCAAACACCACTACCCAGAAATGCAACTCATTCTACTATTTAATGCTCTTACACAGCACCAGTTTTCTCACAAATACAATACCAAGTATTTTTACTTCATCCATCTTCCGGCAAGTCTTATACTTTATAAACTTTCTAACTTGAAGAAATATCATTGAAGTTGCTAAGCAGTAGGGGGTAAGACTTACAAAGCAGAAGATTATTTTTATCTGACAGCAATCACACGAGAATAGCACTTTAAGCTATAAATAGCTTGCAAGAGAAAAATTTAAATCTACTATGACTCAAAGATCAAAAGACTGTTTACAATTGTCATGTTTATTTACACAAACACAGCACAAAAGCATTTTTCATCAGACCTGACCTAGAAACTTTCAGCTAAAAACTAGTTTTGCTAGACAAGCAAAAAGGGAAATAAGAATAAAGTTTACACCAAATACTTGTTACCATATTAACTTTGCAAGCTCAGACTTTCCACCCAGGTATGACAAACCACAGAGCTGAGACTAAGATTCTCTTTCCACTTTAAGAATAAGTTATTTAAAATCCATGTTCATTAGGCCATTTCTTTCCCACCAGCTCCTATGGCATTTATGCATTTTCTCCTATTCCCTTGCCTTTTATCCACTTTCAGCTCACACAGGTATTCCTGTTCAGTTATTCATTAATCACTTCAAACTCTCACCTATTAAATAGAGCATTGTATAACAAAGGCCAATTACCAAAACTACCTTACCTTCCACTTCCTGCTTCTACTTAGTCTCTTTAGAGCCATTAAATTACTTGAGAGATTTTAAAATTCAAAAGGTTGTTTGCATTTTTTTTTCTTTAAAAATATTGCTAACACCTTATCTCTGATCCAACAAGGCACTGCAGCCATCACCACTATAATTTCCTAAGTATGTAAAAAAATCAGAGTGAGAAGACAGACATGATCAGATGTGCCTGAAGATACTTGGTGCCAAGTATGTTGGTGATTTTTACAGAATTAAGGCTGCTTTAAGACTTGCAAAAAACTTCAAAATCGTATCACTTAAGCACAAAACAGCCAACCTTCAAAGAGCAATGATTCTCACAGCTTCCAGGCTACTGTCACACTAACTCGATCTGAAACAAACAAAAAATAACCAAAAGAAAACCAAACAGAAAGACCCCACTCAATGAACATCACTATTTTCTGTTTCCCAAGCGAAATTTAAAGTTACCCAGCAGTAACAGTCCAAAAAATGCAATTAAGTTGTAGATGTCATCTCACATTTATGTAGACAGAGAAATAATCACTAATGGATTTTAAAAAAAGAGAGAAAACTTCCTTAAAAAAACCACAGAACAAAAGACTCAGAAAAGACTGGGTAATCTTACCCAAGAATAGTTTGTTTTATATGTCAGAGTTGCTAAAAATCTCTTCGCACTACAGAAATACACATTCTCTCTCCACTTCCTCAGTTAACTCAGACCAGGTGAACAGCAGTTCTACTATACCTGGCACAGACAATGAGAAGGGCAGAGTAAAAAAATCCATGGAAACACCTCAGATTCAAGAGAAAGGAAAGAAAAATGCTTGCAGAGTTACAACTCTGAGGCTTCAAAATACACACATGGTAGTATGTGTGTAAATGAATATGTGTTTAACTCATGTGGTTAAGGGCAGCTGTTTACAGAACACAGACTGTAGCTGCCAAAGCATTCTAATCCAAAGAGTCTCAAGCTATTGCAGATTACTTTGCAGATCACAGAGCCATTGCAGCTGGAAATCAGCTTCTTTTAAAAAAGCATCATAAAGTCATGTAATGGAATATAACTTCTGGGTTCCTGAGGCCTACTCACCAAAAAAATTAAGTATTTCTTTATTTTAGCACGACAGACCCCTCAGGCCCATCCTCAGATCCACACAGCCTCATATTTAGTGTCACACGTCAGTGTTAGGTCTAAGTTTTGGCCCTGACTCAGACTCAACTTCCATTTATGAGGCACCACAACAGAAGTTTCTCTGGGATAATGCACATAACACTGCCCAGTCTATGCTTCTCTTACTAAAAGGCTTTTCATTTTATATTCAAACTTAATAGTACTACTTAGACCCTCACCTAGCACCCTCTACCAAAACACAAAACTAAAACATCTATAATAAACAACTGAACTTAACTGAACAACTGAAGGGAACCTTCTAAAGGAGAAACACCACTACAGCTACCCAAACCCCTGAATTCTTGTTCTCAGGAAATTCCAATTTTTTCTTTTATGAAAGACACAAACAAAGGACTTTGAAATTTGGTAAATAATGCAATTTCTGAAATTTCATGTACAGAAAAAACAAAGAAAACATTGGTTACACTCTTTCCAGCCATGGCAGCTCAATCAGAAGGGAATCTGGCCAACTAACAGAAAACAGAAGTGAACAATTACAACTCCTGAGGAGTTCGGGGGTCCCAGCTCTGAGGTAACACACCTTACAGTCTTGTCAGAAGACATCAAATCCTCAGCTTCTGGGTTCCTCAGTGTCCTGGTTTGTAGTATGGGATGCACACAAAGTATTCTATCACCATCTTCATGAACTGTTGAATTCAATTGTTGGAGTAGTCTTTCCCCTAGGCCCTGCCTCCCTCCCTTTTCTGTTAATGTGTCTTCTGTTAATGGCCCATCAATGCCTTGCCCATGACTCATAGNAGGAGACACAATCCAGGTTAAAGAAAGCTTTCACCTAAGTAAACAGTAAATTATGAATTTACAGGTACCCTGTTCTCTATTAGAATAGTATTTCAGGAAAAAAAACTGTAACAACCTCTACTTAGATGATGATGAAAGATAAGAAAAATTAGACTTCCCAAACTTGCTGGAGTTTGCTGTTACTTTTATTACTTCTGCATAGATGGCACACAAACAGTCTGTTTTTGGCAAACAAACTACAACATAAAAGCTCTGAGACACAAAACAGTTGGTTTGTTTGCATACAAACAAGCGTTGAGCTTTCCCAAACAGGTGTTTCCTTCTTGCTATCTATTCTTTCCAATGTGTGGCAGACTATGTATATGTTCTCACAACTCACAGGTGACAAACATTCTGGAAAATACTCTGTGCTTGCTGGCATCAGAGGAAGTGATTGAGGACAATTATCTGCAGGCCCAATTAGGGGCCCTTGCCAAATACACATGCTGGAATAATAAATACGCAGTTTGGAGACACATAAAACACACAACGTACACTTCTGCTGTTCAGATGAGCACAAGAGGAAACAGCTGTCAAGAGATGTAAGCCTGAGATGGACTAACTAAAGTGAATGTGGAACTTGGAAAAAAAAATTTTCAAAGTCAGTTCACATCACCTGTAGGACTGGACAAGCTAAATTGAGTTATCTGCTGGTATAAATTTTATAGGAGCTGCTTTTCATTTTGAATAGCACAATTAACAAAGAGTCTACTTACATCTAGCATTTACACAGCAGTGTCATGGAGGAAAAATATACCTACATGCTCACTGTGTGCAGTTAATGCTGAGAAAGACTCATGTTCTATATATACACAAATTCAGATTTCTTTTCTTAGAGGTACTAAGAGTGGGAGAGAGAAACACTAGGGAAAAACACGAGGAAAAGAAACAGGACAAAATGATACCCAAGTGTTCAATTACTTTCCCAGCACAAGCAACCCTTGTGAATCACTACTTTTTACCTTGGAGAGATTAATTTCAGTTTTACTGACCTTTCAAATCAATGTTGTCACATCTCATTTTAGCCTTGCACAAAACTTTGCATGTAATTGGAGAAGGTACGTCCTTCCCCACATCTTCATTTTTAGCCATTTGAGGACTAAACCAAAGGAAGCAGCCCAAAGCCTGAACTGCTGCTGAAGACAAAGTATTTCTTCACTCCGTGGAAGCACATTGCTGTTCTCTCTCCTGACCCCATAGCAGCATTTGTATGGTCAGCCAGATGAGCAAGGGGTCTTCCTGAGAGCTAATGGCCAGTTTTCTCACCTGATTCACCATGCAGGTACACAAATTTCAGAGACAGCATGGAAAACAGAACGAATGTGGTTGGGACAGACAGCAAAATGTAACAGCATCCTATTCCGTGACAACCCACACTTCAATAGATAAACTGCATTCAAACCCTGAATAGTTTTTATAACCCGAATAGTTTCAGCTAGAACTTAGTCTCTCGGACAAAGAATAGAGGAAAAAAATTGTACCTTATTGGGATATCTGTGCAAAAGCCATTCATGACCAAAATATGCTCAGAAAAGACAAAATGCATAAAGCTTAAGGTATCATGCACTATTCATCATTACCTTCAGCTCCCCATTTTGGACTTCAGCAATGACTAACCTGATGATCATAAATTGGAAGTTATATTATTTAAATTGGACAAGGCAGCAATAGCATCCCTTTCTGATTCTCCGAAGGAACAGCAAGCTCTTTCAGAGGCGCCTACTAGCCTATTATTAGTCAACACAAAGCACAGAGAGAACATAATAATATAAAATCATCTGTGACCCACTGGAAACCTAGTGCAAAATACAAGCAGAGATAATTTATCTGGAAATAGAGGCTGTGGCAAGTTATATTTCATAACGGACTTAATCACGGAATTGTCACTGTTTTAAGTCAACTAGTTCCTCCCTGACTTAGTAGTTTTGTGATGACAGAAAGACAGCTGGGGAGAACAGAAGGGAAAGGTTTAACAGCATACACTGTCCAGGTGCTCTGCAGCAGGTGAAGAGCTATTAGGAACTTTGGTCTGCCACACTTTTCATGTCAGAGATGTCTGTTTCCTTCTCCCTGCATCCTATCTCTCCAATGTAAGAATCAGGCACAAGCAACTTTACAACTTTAATCTGCTTCACAGCTATGATTGCTCATGAAACAAACACTGCCTAAAAGTATTTTGGTTTTAATGAAGAGCACGAGTGGAGTAAAGACATTGGGCTATCATATTCCCAAATAAGACAACCACAATCTTAATACACTCTTTCCCTTATGTAGTCTCTTTTCAGCTAATAACATTACTTTGAATTTTTGAAAGCACTCACATCACCTGAAGAACTTCTACAACACATCTCCTTAAAGCCACTCTCAAATCCAAACCGACAAAGTACAAAATATAAGCAGAACATATAGAGAAAGGATAACAAAAGTACTTGGTTTATTATAAATAATGTTTTAACATAGAATTTCAGTTCATTCTGTTGACTCAAAAGCCTAATTTTAAGCATTCCAAATGCATCTATTACCAGCATTCTTCTATAACAGAAACACTACATCCACTTGGATTAAATGGAGATACCAGCTGACAGCACTAGAAGAGAACAAAGAAGTATGGAGCATTGTCTTCTAACACCTGTACATGATTCTGTTCCTATCCTTTCTAGCTGAAGGTGAAACCGCTGATTGGAACGGCTGATTGCAGTAAGACAAATGGTCAGACACTGCTGCAGGAAGGGAAACCTCTACTTTGTGATAACACAACTACAAGCAGAAATCCCAGGCAAACCAAAGTCAGTAACTGAGTTACTGAAAAATAAAACAGCAGTAAGTTCATGGATTCTTTAGCTGCAAGTTAAATGAAAAGCTGTTAAATTTAGTAATTTATTTAGGAACATCATCGCTCTATAAGGAACAACTAATACACTTTTGCATCTCTCAAATGGGGTCGGAGTCAACAAGACTGATGCCATAGATGCTTAACCTAATACTGAGCATATTTGATAAAGTATTTGTCCAACAAATCTGACACCTGACTTTTTCAGTCAAAAATTTCAATTACATAATTTTTAGATTACCCCTTAGAAATAAGGAACCCTTAAAAAAAAAAAGAAGTCTTTTCCTCCAGCATACTGTTAACAAGAAGTGTCACAGTGTAATAGCAGGCAAATTGGTCTTGTAACACAAGAACACAAAATTCAAAAAAGTCCACAAACTTTTCCTAGTTTTCAATGACAAACAGAAATGCTGGTCAATACTAGAACTCCTCTTCTGCAGCGAGCCACCACTTGTTCCACCTCAGCTAGGTCACTGAACCTCTGTGAACCTCTGATTCAGCTTCGGTAGCCTTAGATGGACTAAACATATAAAGCACCTCGAAATCCAGTGAGAACCAATTAAAAGTCTTTCTGCCAGCCTAACTAAACATATTTATAAGAATGTGGGGAAAATTCAAATATCAGAAAACAATTACAGAAGACATGGAAAAGGAAAAACTATTGCAACATTCATTGAGGACAGGCTGAAATGTCCAAAATTACTTGAATTCTCAAGGTAAAACTAGACTGCTCTCACCATAGGTATCTTACATGAACTGATCCATTTTCATCTTCAGGGAACCAAAAAGATCTGTTCTTTTCTTTCCAATGCAAGTTACTGTAATTTATACCAACCTGAATGTAATCATAGGGCAGAAGCTGCAACAGGCAGTACACCTCAAACAAGACAAGGTGACATAGTCAAATTATGCATATACTTTAATTACCCAGCAAATCTTACTTTCTAATATACATTCAATATATATATATTTTATAAGGTTTATTAACTCTTAACAGTTATCAACTTATTACCCCTAAGACAACACTTAGTCGACACTACACAACACTACAGTACTGCTCAATGCCAGACAGATTTAAACAAAAAAACAAGTCCAGCTTCTCTGGCAGCATTCTTTGTTAAGTCCCAAATCAATTTCTTTTGGCAACAAACTGTGTGAAAATAAAATGTTCAGGGTTAGGGTGTCTTGCTTGAATAACTCTCCAATAATAGTTTCAATATTCTCCCCCATCAATTGACTTATCAAACAAGAGAGACAGAAAACCTCCACAATTCTGGAATACAAGAATGATGATTAAGATGAGAACATGTTCCATTTTTTCCTCATGTTTAGATTCCAAGAGACCAAGCAATCCTGAAATACAAAACTGAATTTTGGTTCAGACAAAAACATGGTTCAATAAAATTCTTAGTTATTACCAAATTACTAGAAGACAAACCCTCCATTTTCCTTACTAAATGGTTTTCACACATACTGTCTGTCATATATTGATTTTCACTGCTTCTACAGACCAACCCATTTTCAAACATTTGGTTAAAGACATGACCCAGCTTCACCTGACATGAGTGCATTCAGGGAACGCTATTTTCTATGTATTATATAGACAAAAACCAGATTTAATAACCAAAAGTGGGAGTTTAATTTTTCCGATATCTCTAAAATGGGTAACAAAGGAATTTCACATCCAGTAAAAGAAATAGTTAGACAAAACATTTTGAAGACATTCCGAAGACAAAATAATTTTAGGAGATATTCACCCCTTTCACCAGTCATCCCTCAGAATAGAATCATAACCTATCATATCCTGTATCCATAACCTCATGTGGAAGGGAATCACAAGGATCATCAAGCCCAACTTCTGGCCCTGCACAGGACACCACAAACAATCCTTCCGTGTGCCTGAGGCATCTCCAGAATCTCACTCTCTCCCCATAACCAGGGTTGCCCCATCCCAACCGCAGAATCTGGCACCTGCCCGCATTTAACTTCATGTAGTTGGTGATATCCAGCCCAAGGTCTCTCTGCTGGGCCTCTATGACTTCAAGCAGTCAACAGCTCCTCTCAAGTTGGTGCCGTCAGGAAACATAGCAATAATACTAAAAAGATAAAAACAACATGCCCGAAACTCATAAATGCTAAAAAAATATTCAAGTAAAACACTGCTATAAGAATACTCTGGATTTTCTCATGTGTCAAAGGAAAAATATTTAATCATGTGCAGTTCAAATAAACTGGATTCTTCTCCACATTAGATTAGGTCTTTTTCAACCTATACCTAGACAGTTCCTTCCTGCAAATCTGACCTTTCAAGTAAGCCAACACCTTTTCAACCCGGAAACTTGCAGGAATACCTAATGATATATCCTAACCTACAAAACTTCTGAAAATTAAGAAGAAAAAGTCAAGCCAGAGTGCAGGAGTGTTTATTATTGGAATACTACAAGGCAAGGACTTTTGATGTTTGACTCCAGTCCCTCTTGATTTCCTCTTTTCATGCAAATGAAATCATTAGCTATTTTACTGAAACATAAATTGTACTCTAGTTATAAATAGAAGATAAGCTAGTGGAGGAAATCTCTGAAATGTTCTGACAGTCAAACACGGAAATGCTTTAGGAAAGCATACTTACATATTCTACAAAGCACAGAATTCTTGACAAGGAACTTGTCAGGTATTTGATTAACCTGCCACTGTATTTAGGAATAAATAACACACAGCAACAGCTGTCAGGCGCTGAAAGCACTAAAGTCAAACGTTACTGCCCATGTTTTCCAGCAGGTACACACGCATGTGTTACACAGGCACATCTCTCATTAAAATGAAGATTACAAAAAACCTTAAATTTGCTAAAGGGGAGGCAACTAGCACACACACACTGCTGAACCCTTATGAGACCTCTGATTAAATCAACATTTAAGAGTCTGACTGCTCATTTAGAAATGAAAAGACAAACTTAGAAGCCTAACTTTCTTTATGATTAACTGTATACATAAGCACATAATGATTTCAAATATTTGCATGACTCTTGAAAAGTCACCTTCCATCAGTGTCCAATCTCTACTCTCCATATTGGTGCAAAATTAAGATGTAATTAGTTTGTTCAATAACCTTTGATTTCAACAAACTGACTTCTACTCTACCTCCTATTGTCACTGAACATAAAATATGACATTTATATGAAAGAAATATTTAATTAGAATTTAGTGTCTCCTAGTGCTGGGGCTGAGCCTGGGTGGCAGCTAAGTCCCACATAACTGTTCCCTCAGTCATTTTGGCATGGGGCAGAGAAAAGGAAGACCTTAAGTGAAAAAACAAAAGTAAGTGATGCCAAACACTTGCTTACCACCTCCCACAAGCAGGCTGATGCCCAAAGTGGTCCCCTGGCTATGACTCCCTACCCCGCTCTCTCCACTCTCTTTTTACTGCTGACCATGGCACTGCACAGCTCAGGGTTCCCCTCTGGTCATTTGGGGTCTGCTGTCCTGGCTGTCCCCGCTCCCAGCCTCTTGCACCCCCACTGAATGGGTGGGCAGAGTGAGAAACAGAGGTGGCCTTGATGCTGTGCAAACACTGCCCAGCAACAGAAAGCACAAGGTGCGTGTTATCACCACTGTTTTGTGTTATCTACATTGTTTTGGTCAAAAATAAAAAACATGGCACCATACTGGCTGCTATGACAAAAATTAACTCTAACCCAGACAGGTCCAGTACATTTCTCTTAAAAACAACAGGAAAAACCTGAATCTAGTATGTCTTTCTAATACCGACAAAGCAGGCCCCTTATAGGCTGACTAAATAAGAGGTAGAAGTTTCACTATGACTAACTAGGCCACATTGATTAAAATTATAATTTCATTCTCCAGGTTTATAAATACCGTGTATCTGCACCCAAATAAAACATCTACCCCTCTCTTCTACCTTTTCTTTTACAGCAGTCACAATTAAAAACACTATGCAAAATTCTGTATTATTTCAAACTGGAGAGCTGCACAGCGCTTATTTTTGAATAATCTGCATCTGGTCATTAATGTGGATGGAATTCTAGAGTCGAGTTTTGGGTCTTTAAAAAACTGTGTACGTAAGGGAGAAAGATTACTCTGTTCTCAGTCTAAATCTCATCCATCTTGCTTTCAGTTCTTTTCAGAACAAGCTTCTAGTTCCTCACTTGTTTCATATGTCCAGGTGCAAACAATTTTCAAGACACAGAGTACCTCATAATAATGCCATTTCAACATCTTAGTTATGAGGTTAAATAAGAAGTCCACCCATTGCACTGTTCTCGCATTGAAAGGCACAAGTTCCTCCATTCAGTATTTAACATATACTAACTGTAAACTGAAAGTCTCAGCCATAGTTTGCAGAAGCTGCTAAAGCAGGACTTCCATTTAAATATCCAGCTCAGGCAACGCAGTTGCAGTTCCCCCTTTCTGGGCGATCAGTACACACAGAACATCCACCTGACATTTACGTCAAGCAACACAGTGAGTGTCATATACCTGCCTTGGTCACTGTGCACTGCAGAAGACAGAATACTGGAATTACAATACAGTGCATACAGAATGCTTCTCTCCTGGTAGACACTGCCCAGTGTGCAAGTGCCACAGTAAAATCAAGTCTATTGAAACAAAAAAAATGAAAGTGCAATGTGCTGTGCTGTATAAGAATGACAAGCTAAATACAAACCTCCTAGTTAAAACCATGTACAAAAGATAGTCTAGCAGCTAAGGACTCTAAATAACACAACTACATGATGCTATCTAGTAAGACCATAAAGGCAGATGACTAGAAAGCATATTGCAAAAAGCAGCTTACAAGTGCTTAAAATAGTATCAGCAACAGAAAGATATGCAAAAAGCCTGACAACTAATTTCCCAATGTGATGAATAATTCCTGTAATATCCACAAATAAAAAGAGAGCTTTGAATATGACACCTCTCCCATTAAAAAGACCTATCTTATAGGCTGTATTACCTCAATGGTCCATCACAAATATGGGAAGGGGAAAAAAAAAAAAAACGGGGGGGGGGGAAATGCAGTAGTTTAGTATAGGTTGGGCTGGGGGGGCTGGGACAGATTTGGCATGCACAATGCTGGTTCAGACCCAGACCAACAGCCCAGTGATTTTGTGGTGCTACTCACTTGTGCTCCTACTTATCCAGGCTTACATACATTGTACCTGGAGGAAGAGGGCAGTTGAGAACTATTTTATGTGCAGTCTCATAATTCTTATGTCTGAAATGCACATGTGAAATCGTTCTGCAGTAACATTTTATCAATATTTCTGAGAGAAGGCAAGGTACTGAAATTTATCTAAGACCTGTTTGCAAGCCAGAAAAAAATAACAGTTAAAAGTGAAACATGGCTAGTTAACTAATTCTTTTATTCTTTTACTAAAACATATGAAAAAATGGACTGAGAATGTTGTGCAGAGGAAATCAAGCCACACATTTACTTCANCAATGTGCTGTGCTGTATAAGAATGACAAGCTAAATACAAACCTCCTAGTTAAAACCATGTACAAAAGATAGTCTAGCAGCTAAGGACTCTAAATAACACAACTACATGATGCTATCTAGTAAGACCATAAAGGCAGATGACTAGAAAGCATATTGCAAAAAGCAGCTTACAAGTGCTTAAAATAGTATCAGCAACAGAAAGATATGCAAAAANGTGAAATGCAGTAGTTTAGTATAGGTTGTGCTGGGGGAGCTGGGACAGATTTGGCATGCACAATGCTGGTTCAGACCCAGACCAACAGCCCAGTGATTTTGTGGTGCTACTCACTTGTGCTCCTACTTATCCAGGCTTACATACATTGTACCTGGAGGAAGAGGGCAGTTGAGAACTATTTTATGTGCAGTCTCATAATTCTTATGTCTGAAATGCACATGTGAAATCGTTCTGCAGTAACATTTTATCAATATTTCTGAGAGAAGGCAAGGTACTGAAATTTATCTAAGACCTGTTTGCAAGCCAGAAAAAAATAACAGTTAAAAGTGAAACATGGCTAGTTAACTAATTCTTTTATTCTTTTACTAAAACATATGAAAAAATGGACTGAGAATGTTGTGCAGAGGAAATCAAGCCACACATTTACTTCAGCTTCCCCTCTTCCCAGTAATGTAACACAGAGATGAGTATGTGCTGTAGTAATTATCCGATCTGTTAGAAAGTAATTCTTAAATATACTGTCTGCAATACCTGGTCTGGTCAATTTACCCTTGCAAAGAAGTTCATTACACGGACCTTGACTAACTGAAATAAATGCTGCAATACGTTATCTACATTAGGACCAAAGAACACCTGAAAAAAATACACTACTTCTTTAATATAAAATATTATTTTCAGTTTCATGATTATTTCTCTTCTAGCAGTAAAGAGCGAAACTTTCTTACATATATACTTCATTCAAAATGTTTAATAAAAGCAACTTGCTAAAGGGAGAAGAAGAAGAGTTATGGCACATTTTTAAGAGTGCTCAAGAAAGCTTCATTTAAGAGCACTTAAAAAACTGAAAAGCACTACTAAAAAGACTCTGACAATGTTTTTGTCCTTGCCATATACCAAACAGCTTCCCGTAAAAAGGGGACTTTGCCACACTCAAAGTTATCCATAGAAAAATAATATAGATTACATATTAACCATGCTATGAAAGCAGGGATAACCACAGGAACTGCATGCAAATGATTCAAAATCAGCATATCCTCAAAAGCGCCCAAAAGCAGAATATACCCAGCAGCACAGTAAAGAGGCACTTTACTCATCTTGTAGCAAAGAGAATTAAGAGTACTCCTCCTCCCACACCTCCTATCTTCTCCTAGTCTGTAATTTATCTGTAGACATGAAATAAAAAAGACCAAAAAGGTAGGCAACTATGAAAGAAAGAATTTTTCACCACAGACATTACACACTTGGTTATTAGGCCCTGAACATTTGAGAAAAAGCATGGCTTTGTCCAGGTTTCAACACATTCATACATCACTCCTCAACTGCAATGCGAATGAATTCCCAGTAGACGCCTCTTCAAGTTACAGTTGTTTGTCTCAGAAATTTTCCAGCAAAACTTGGGCACTTCTAAATTGACATTCAGCCTCTTGCCGAAACTGTTTTCATGAGACAAAAAAAGACTAAAAGGATACAAAGAAGACTTTTCAAAACTTGTTAATTTCTTACAAAGGCAAATCCCCTCCAGACTCCTGCATCACAGTATCCATTTCACTAAGTCAAATCTTAAGAGCAGGAAAAACATCACCCACATTTTGAACGTTTTCAAAATTCCTATGTCAACCTTTCACGCAAGTACCTTCTGGAATAAAATATAAAATTCAGAAACCAATTGAGACACTCATATTTGTAAGAATAATAAAGAAATTACATTTTAATACTAATCTGATCAATACAAAATAGCCCATCTGAAGCAGGCACGCTAATTCCCAAATATCTCATTTCAATACAGTGAAAAATATCACAAGCTGGAGACTTTCACGTGACCTATTTGGACACAAAGCTATGCTGCAATTTTTCGCAATAAATGAAATTTTTGAAGGACAAACATAAGCAACAAAGATCCAAGATAATTTCTGCACCTAATGATGTGATTTAACGTTACTTCACTCACACAAATGACATTTTAGCCTTCAGCTACAAAAGGGTAAAAAATCTAAGAAATATTTAATGTTGCAGTAGACTGCAGTAGCCAGCTATTTTTTAGCATACTTTACATGAGTATTCTTTCAGCAAGTGATGAATTAGTTACAGACCAAACAAATATTTTATCTTGGTGGGTGCCAGGTCTCTCTAGCTGCTTCAATTTGTTTAGTTGTGGCAATTGTATAAAGGATAACATAGCAGTGCTGAGTGCACTGCTATATTTGAATAGATTCCCAACAAATAACAAAAGAAAATTTCAAAAAGAAGGGGGGGAAAAAACCACCAAACCCACAACCAGAAAAAACCCTGCAAGGACGAAATTCAGTGGAGCAAGTTACAAGCAGGATTGCCTCACAACCTCTCCATTTTTATGGGACTGAATTACAAGATGCCAGGAGGACCTGTAATGAAAGGGCTACCCTGTACTCATCTCTAAGCTATCATTTTTAAATAAGTTAGACTATAACTTCCAGTATTTATCACACCCTTCTTTTGCTTCAGTAGTTCCACACTGTAACTCCCTTTTGCTGTGACTTTGACCTATGCAATCACAATACTGTTTTTTTACCTAATACAGCGCTGGTTTACTTCAGTGCATGCTTTCCATTCCTATAGCAACTGGCTATTGCTCAGCTTTAAATGGATGAACCTGACTCTCTTTCCCAGACATGCTTCTGAAGGATTTCCAATACATTCAGGTATTGTGATGGTTTCCTGAAAAATTTTAGTAATGTATTTTCTTCCAGTTTATTACCTGTTCCTCCAAGGACACAGCATCTCTCATGTTATGCAAGCATGCACATATTTCAGCACATAGCCCTTACAACCTGTCTTGACTTTGGAATACAGAAATAATTATGCGTACACAGAAAATATAGATTGAAGAAGAACTGTTGGTGGAAAACAGCAACCAGAACACATACATTAGGTACAACTTAATTAGGCCAAACTGGTGGGGGATACAACATTAACAAACAAAAAGGCCATGTCCAAGAAACATTTACAAATGCAGTTAACTGTGTTCAGACATCAGGAGGAGGACTGACAGGTGGTGTGTTTATTTTACGGCAGCCAGAAATTCCCATCACTGAATCCATACTGCAGCAGCAACC
The DNA here is from genome assembly GCA_013399915.1 of Illadopsis cleaveri. Taxonomy (NCBI): domain Eukaryota; kingdom Metazoa; phylum Chordata; class Aves; order Passeriformes; family Timaliidae; genus Illadopsis; species Illadopsis cleaveri. The sequence continues at coordinate 41,932 of VXBB01006925.1, forward strand.
AGACAACAACTCAAAAGTCTGGCTGTGGTTGTTTATAACCATTGCACCACCCTGAAAACAGGATTCACATGAGCATCTAACAGTCTCCTGGAAACTCATCAATGCATCACTAAATGCATCTTCCTGAAAAACTGTTTCCTAATAGCAAAGACTCTTCCATGCACACTTAGAAATTATAAAGGTAGCTCCATACATGTGAGGTATTTTGTATACAATTTACATGATGTTAAGCCACATCCACTAGTGTTTAAAATTACCTAAAAATCTGAAAGCTATGTTATCAATACATGTATCAGTGAGTGTTCTGAGAAAGCAGCCATTTTTAGGGAAACATGTTCTTTGGCCAAAAGAGAGTCCTTGTTTTTATATTTTTTATTTATATGTTCTTTGGCCAATCCAATCTACTTTTCGGGATTTTCTTCTTATTTTAAAATAAACATTAAATTGCTTTATCTTGTTGGAATAAACAGGAAGGATATTCTCAGCTTTAAATTTACAGGCTTTCAATCAAGCTTGTATCTCATAAACTTGCCTTTGCCTGTCCCTTAGACTTCATATAATTTCAAAATTACACTTTACAGACCCTATATTGCTCTTCTTTGCTTGCTCTCTTGAGAAAGTCTCACTCAAATGCTACAGTAAATCAGTTCTACTGGAAGCAAAGACTTTGTAGAAAACATTTCCATATGTAATGTAAGTTAGTTCTGCTTACTAATCATTAGAACAGAGAACAAAAAATATTCATACTGGAAAACAAGCCTATAGTTTTATTACCAGTTTTGGGAAGAAAACACATGACAAATGGTTTAAACCGTGTACCCCATACACACGGGCACAAGCAGGCCCAAAACCAAAGTCCAAATCCCAAAGCTTCATGTCAAACAAGGCTCACAAAGAGGGTATGCTACAGCTCCTGCATTTAAGCTCCCTGCCCTAGAGATGACATTATAATTCTTTTTGTCTGATGTCTCCACTGCAAAATCCCAAGGGAGTTACGGATATCCATGCCACTGTAACCATTTAGTTCCTTTTTCTATACAAAGGAATATTAGATCATCTGCAATGTATGTCACTGCTGTGCTTAGCAAAGTCAGATAATTTACAACACTGATGCACATCGTTGCAAAGGTAGATTTTTAGACACAATGTTAACTACTGTCTTTTGATACACCATGAAGACTTGCGCCACATATTGCTCCCGGGCAGACACAATGCTCCCTACCTTGAAATCTTTACTGCATAATGCCCACTGATTCAGCAGATTTAGCACACAATCTTGGTTAAAAAACAGGCTGAAAGATCACCCAGTTTATACAAACTTCCTCAAGGTAAGGTATCCTAAGCCAATCCTGCCAAGAATCACTCTTGCCGCTTCTAACTTACTTTCCCCCAACTATTCAGGCGTGTAGAAGGAGAAATGCTCATATGCACACAATTCAACAAGCCTTCAATTTCACACGTAGAAGCAGAGATCATCATCTACTGAGGTTATCAGTACACCATGGCAAGGTCCACCTGAAAAAATGGGACTACAAGAATATGCACCAAAACACACAGTCTGAGAGAGAAAGAAAATGCTATTGTAGCAGGTGTACACACAGATCATAGTCACAGAATAAACTGGGTTGGAATGGATCCACAAGGATCACTGAGTCCCACTCCTGGCCCTGCACAGCATCATCCCCAAGAGTCACACCATGTCCCCCAAGAGTATTGTCCAAACACTGCTTGAACTCAGTCAGGCTTGCTGTTATGACGTGTTAAAAAGCAAATTTTAATCAAGAAAACCACTCTTCATTCACTATCAACCAGTAAATTTATTTTAGACGCAATGCCCTGTCAAAGAACAAATAACTTACCATCTTCCCCCCCAAAATTATCTTGTTTATCTTGTTCTCCTGAACAGGCACAGTTTCAAGAGACTTCCATTCAAATCAATGAACTGGATTAAATTACTTACTTGTCACACAAATTAAAAAACAAAAGTAAGTTTACTTGACAAAAAAGAAAAGCTAGTTGCTTAATCAAATCCATACTATACCTCATATCTAAACTAAAGGTGTATTATGAATCATACATCACATCAAAATAAACTGCTTCCCTGATAGAACTCATTCTGCAATGTGTGTGCTTTCTGTATTGACTGCCTTTTTCAAACAAAAAACATCCAACACACTGATGGAGGTACACCTTCCTCAATGACTTACAGTATCATGGCAAACTATCAAGCAATGGAATCAGTAAAAACACAGAATTATACAATAATGCCATTTCTTCATTTTGACACACTTCTCATTACTCACAGCCCATTTTTGTCATACAACCCGTCCCCCAATTTCAATATATTTTTCACATGCATTACTCTGCAAAGTCTTAATAGAAAAGGGCTGTTCAGCATCCTAGAGCACTTGAGGACCTCGTCTAAGTACCAGAGTTCTGTCTGACAAAACCCACAGAGCAGAGGAGTCTCCCACATGAGAGCCAAGGATAAGCTGAAGGATAAATATGCGAGGTTCACCCAGGCCTTCAAGTCCAACCCTGGTCTGAAGCCCTATCCATATCCAGGTCTCTATATTACCCCAGGCCCTCTATAGTCCCTCTCATATGTATTCGTATGACAGCCCTTCCGCGAACCCCGCAACCTAAGGGCTACAAACTCTGCCGGGTCCCCCCTCCCCAAAATCTGTGCACCTTTTCCCCACCTCCTCCAAAACACCAAGCCTGTTCCAGACACATCACGTCTCCCATCCCCCCTGTCCCCAAGCCCACAGCCA
>VXBB01006925.1:44734-58109 GCA_013399915.1 Illadopsis cleaveri
CGCTCGCTTCCCCAGCCGCAAGTCCGCTTGGTTTCGTACAGTCATTAAAGTTGGAAGAGACCTTCGAGACAATCCAGTACAACGGTCCGCCCACAACTGCCCCTGTAACCCGTAAACCACATCAACCAGGGCCGGATCCAGACGGCTCTTGACCTCCAGGGATAATGACTCCACGTCCCTGGGCAGCCTGTTCCAATGACTGACCGTTCGAGTTCAACCATAAAACCATGTCTGACTGCTGGCGCAGCGCCCCCAGCCCCTTTCCCCCCACATGGAAAGCGTTGGAGGCCGGGTGGATGTGGCGAGGAGCCGGGGCTGGTGGTAGGTGTGCGGCTCCAGGACCAGGGCAGTGACCGTACCCTTGGGTTCGACACTCGAGGCCACACCTCGAGCGTCCAGTGAGCAGCCCTCACAAGACATTGAGGAGTGAGTCCAGAGAACGGCAACGGAGCTGGGAAAGGCTCTGGAGCACAAGTGTGATGAGGAGCAGCTGAGGGAGCCGGGGGTGTTTAGCGAAAAGGAGGGTCAAAGGGGTGGCCATAATATCACTCTTTGCAACTCCCTGAAAGGAGGTTGTAGCCAGGTGAGGACCCACCTCTTGTCTTGACAGGACAAGAGGATACAGACTCAAGCTATGCCAGAGAAGGTTCAGGATGACCATTAGGAAGCATTTCTTCGCAGAAAGGGTGATTAGACATTGGGCTGGACTGCTCAGGGAGGTAGGGGAGTCACTATCCGTGGAGGTGTCTAAGGACAGATAGATGTGGCTCTCAGTGCCATGGTCTGGTTGACATGATGGTGTTCTGTCACAGGTTGGACTCAAAGATCTCAGAGGTCTTTTCCAACCTGATTGATTCTGTGATTCTGTGTCCCTGTCCATGGCAGAGCTTTGGAACAAGATGATCTTTAAGATCTCTTCCAACCCAAATTCTGTGATTCCATGATTCTATGTATATATTCACGTACCCACCAGGTGAACTCAGGTGAGCTCTCAACAGTTTTCACTTCAGATTTTGGAGGTGAACTCCCTCAGCTCTGCTGTCGATAGGCACCTTTTCAAACCTTGAGCCCTTTTGTATGTGGCACACCAAAAACTCAAAAAAATTCCTATCAAGGAAAAAAATTCCAATCCATGTAAGTTTTCAGGCTGTGTAATTTATTGCAGAATAAGGGTATTTATGGTGCAGGCAAGGATGGCTTACACTTTTTAGTTCACAGTCAGAATATTGCATTTAGCCATAGTGAGATACATAAATACAAATATATGTAAATAGGTATTATATGTAATATATGTAAAATAGGTATTTAATGTATAAATAAAATATGTGAATAAATAGAGGGTTGGTTTTAGTGAGTTCCTTGTTTTAATTTGTTGTTGTTTTGTTTGTTTGTTTGTTTTTTAACTGGACCCTGACAACCAAGAGCTCTCAGTAACTCTGTAAGTGGCTTTAGCTTTCATTATTTTCCACACTCCCAGTTCTTGCATCCTCTGCTATTGTGACTCGGTGACAATTTGGTACAGCATAAGAAAGAATAGCAGATGGACAGTCCTGATCCCCAGAGGATCTGAATCATCACACAAGCATTTGCTGTTTGTTCCTCTTCTGGTTTTTGAGGCCTGCTGATTATTCACAGTCCATTTATTATGTGATGTTCTGATTTTTTTAAAAAAATCTGAGTTTTTTGTTAATTAAAATGTACTGCTGTACCAGCTCAAGTGCCAAACCAAAGCTGAAGGATATAGCATCACTGTTATTTTTATCAAATTAACGTTTGCTCGAAGAAGAGATACCACAATAATACTACAAGATGTGTTTCCTGGAAATATCATTTCTGAATTGTAATTAAACTCGAACATTTATTAATTTAGTCCATTCTGAGCAACTTGGATATTTTCCTGAGGATTACAGTCCAGGTGACAGGCATGTAATTAACCTGAATCATTCCTTTTGCCTTCTTTTAACATAGTCACTGTATTAACTTTCCTTCCTGTTATTTGGAGCTCTCAAGGTTTATTGAGAATCATATTTAGTGATCAAAAAGAGGTTCCAAAAAGCTATTTCAAAAACCTGTATGCAAGCTATCCTGGCTTACTGATACAAATTACTTAGCTGTAGTGCTGCTGTTTAAATTTTTTTAAGTACTGTTACTGTAAAGAATTTAATCTTTGTCAAGTCTGATAATATTTAAATATTTTCCCAGAATGCAAAGCTATTTGTTGAATACATTTTCTGACAGAACTGTTAACACTTCTTACATTTCACTTTAGTAATATCATTGGTATAATTTGCCTTTTACCTACATTCAATTCACATTCAAGCACGACTTACATTTTCTCTAATTCCTATCTTAAAGCAATTTTATTATCTCCATTTTTATCAATAGAATGCACTGTTTGGGCTGTTACAATTATTTTCACTTTCTCACTAGATTACTGTGGCATTGAAGTACATTTTCATTTTGTCCTGATTCCATTTTAAAAGTTAAGTAATGGAATGTCCATTATCAGCTCATTTTTTTTTCTTTTGGTGTTTTTTTTGTTTTGTTTTGTTTTGTTTGTTTGTTTGTTTGTTTGTGGGTTTTTTGGATCCTTTCCTGAAGGGCCTCAAAGGACTTGTCATTACTTTCAGTATTGTAAAAATACAGCCTATTAAAATAGTCGGTAATTATATTATTTATTTGCCCTCTTTTCTGTATTTTGTTACAAAAAAGGAAACAAATTAGGATCACTTATAGGTTAATAATTTTTTGTTGATCAGTTTCATTTTTATTAGGATAAGGTGTCCAGTGAAGTTCCTTATACTTAACAGTCACTTTTTTGACTTAGAAATTCATGTGTTTGCACAAATTGAAGGGTATAATTTCAAACAAATGTATTTCTTCATTATGAATTTCAGTTCTGACTCATTACCTGATGAACATAAACTAAGAAGTTCGGTGTAAATCAAATTAAGAACACATATACTTGAATTTTGCGCAAATTAATTTTTTTTACACCTGTGCAACACTGATGTACAAAACCAAAATCTGAATGAAAAGGGGATAGTAAACAAGACATGTTTCACCACATGATTTTGTTGTTGTTGATCCTTTCTGCACAGCAGAGAGTTGGTGTGCCAGAGATGAGCACCCTCTGGATACTCAGATAGGAGATCCTTCATCATGACCATTATAACTGAAATTTGTTTTACAGTGCCAAGAAGTATTTGGAAAGTATTTCTGAGTCCTGCATGGCTTTATCAGGAGTTCAGATGGCTGTAGCCCCCAACACTGTAATGTGTGGTTGACATTGTTTGAATTGTCACTGGACATCTTCTTGGGTACAGACTCCCCTTCCTCCCCCATCCCAGTGCCAGTGGTATCCAGAGAGCTGAGGCCCAAAGTCTTCAAAACACTCTGTTAAGAAATAATAACACAAAAGCACAGGCTGTGGTCTATAAATAGTTTTGTTCATCTTGCAGTAAATTGACCTTGTAATGCATCCTCGTTTGCTCTTAAGCCCATCTCCGGCAAAATGCAATAGCCTTCTGAAGTAGCTAGGATATTTTTTATTGCCGCTAGCCAATTGGGAGGTTGAAATAAAAGGGGAAAGAGCAAAGGAATGAATCTGAAACTCTTACTTTCTGTTGTGCTAGTTGCAGATTTGCATCCCCATGGGAGCAGGGATTACCTCAGTGATGTCAGCAGGAAAAGTGAGTTGCAAACTGATTGCAAGTGTGTGTTGGGACAGCAGGTCAGGAAAAGAGTAACTTTATTTAACACCTGAGGTAGGGGCTCACATTCTTGTAGCTACAAACAAGTGTTTCACAACTTAAACATCAGGAGCATGACACACAGCTGGTTGAAGTGAGAAATTGCAGACTCCTCAGCTTAACAGGTGTGCCAGGTTGTGGAATTTCAGATACAAAGGGTGAATCCTACTGCTGCTGTCACACCAACATCACAAGATATAGGTGGGCAGATTTTCTCCTGAAGAACAGTTAGATTAATAGGATGTGCATGTTTTGAAGCTGACAACAAGATAACAGGAGTTGTTTTCCAGAAGAGGGCTGCTGGCCCTGTTATGGCTCCATCATCTAGCAGTTTCACCAGTCAAGCTTGTTTACATTCCTGCCTGTGTCTTCCATTCCCTTCCAGTGAAAGTCTGACACTCCCAATTAGGCCACTAAAAACAAGTGTCAGGTGGAGCCATCGGCTGAATCCCTGTGAGGATCTGACTTAAAAACAGTCAAGAAAAAGACTATGTTCCCCTGTATGGTTTCAGGGATCTATTGACAGGTTGGTCTCATATATAGGCGCAGGATCATTGCTGAATGAGCACTGTGCTGAAGTACCAAGTATGGAAACCCAAGGACCAGGGCCAAATGGTGATAGGAATTCCTTAAGGCCAAAAAGTCTTCAATACCATTCTTGATTACAGGCATGCTGCTTGAGTGCTAGACTAGACATTAATGCCAGCAAAGAATTGGAAATGAACTGTTTTGAGATTTGTTCTATCCAATATTATCAGTGTGATCTCCAAGAATAGGATTTTCACTGCCAAGAAGGATCAAGATGGTGAAAGGTACAGAGTGATGAAAGAAGGAGAAGATCCGAGATAAGAGACAAGACAAAGTGAGTGGGCTTGTGTATGATACTGTATGTGGGAAGAAACCAGAGTCAATGATCAACTGACCATAGGTGTTGTGTCTGGTACACAGTGATCATGTAATATTGTCTCTTTCAGTGTCAGCTGCACCTGTTTTACTCATGCTGTTGTTTTGGTTACTAAATAAATCCTTCAGTAGCCTGTGCGGACCAGCTGGGTTTTTCTTCTGGGTTTTAGGAAAGCATTTTCCAACATTAACAGCAAAATATTCTAAGCAAAAAACCACGTATTGATGCCTCTTTCTAGCTGTACAGCAAACTCTCATTTGGCTTTTAGTGTCCAACTGTTTGGACATTTTTTAAATTGTCAATTTGTGAAGTCCAAATTTGCCAATGTACCTTTTCCAATATTCATTTTTTAAGCTTCACCCTTAGGATGATTCAAGGACAATGTTCTAGGCTTCTCAAAAATGTGTATTTAATTAATACTTTCAGCAGCATAAATTCCAGCATTTAACACTGAGCTCATATAAAATCAGATGCAGCCACTTAGTAATAACATTTATCTTCAAAGGACTTTGAGTTAAAAACCAGCACATGCTGCTTTTAAGTTTTGTATCTACAAATACAGTAAATTGTGGATTTTTAGAAAAAGAGTGACTGGCATTTTAGGAAGACCAAATGCAGACATGAGAAAGTGCTGTGCACATTTGCTCATTTTAAAAGCTTTTTTAAAATTTTGAATATTTCCAGACACTCTAATTTTCTTATCTCCAGGAGAGTTCAAATTAGTGTGGTTCCTGAAATCTTTGAATTGTAATAGCATCTTCCTCCTTGTATCTGAGTGAAATTCTTGAGCAGCAGGGATCTCTATTAGTTAATTTAATATTACAATTACAGTGCTGAAATCATAAGGACAAAATTATCAGTCAAAGTGCTGTTTGTAATTGAGATGTCTTTTCATTTCTACACAGGGGTCCTGTTCAACCAGCATTCCTATGAAAAATGTGCAGTTTTCTTGACAGATGTTCATTGTGCAAAATGAGTCCTATGAAACCTTCACCAAAGCTGTCTTTGGTATTTCAGCAAAATATAAAACATTTAATGCAGTGAATTTTTACAAGTTCAGCTTTGGAAAGTCTTTACTTCACATGCTAGTGTAACAAATGCTTTACTATCTGTTCCTTGTAACATATAAAAATACTCATCAACTGATTAAAAAATACATCAAGCCAGATGGCGCAAAGAAAATGTTTCCACAGAGTTGTAATTTACAAGATAAATGGTGATTAGAGCAGCATTCATGTTGTCTAAATAGAGAGTACTTGTGTGCATTCAGAGTGTGTGTAGAATAAATGTCGAATACTCTTGTTAGGTTTACACCCTCTTGTTATGACCAAAGATCCATGCGGAGAGAATCAAATAATGAGTGGTAATTTTAGAACTGTAAATATGAGGCAAACAGAGCCATGGGGTCAGTGAGGGAGAAAAGTACAGATTCCAGGAACTAGTAGTCACACTAACTCAGAAAACGTGTGTGAGCAGCTGGGAAATAAAGGAAAAATGTAGAAGCATTTGGTAATGGCCATCTCTGAGCCTCTATAATAATTGTTGGAAGGTAGATGAGGCTGCATTTCCAAGTTACCTTGCTCCTGAGAAATCAGCCAAGTGCATTGCACTCTCTGTGCTGCTCCTGGCAGAGGTGTCACACCCTGCTTGTGTGGCAGTTTGTACTCCTGATGGCAGACAGGAGGTTGTGATCACCACCCACCACAAGGGAATGCCAGGAGGTTTTTAAGTCTGGCACAGATGTCAATACCTTCCATAGTACCTTCTACGCAGGGAGCAAAACACACTGATAAACATTTTTAGATTAAATATACCAACATCTCTGGAAGCACGTCAAGTTAGTTTGCTGAAGTTAGCTTTGAAAACATGGAAGAATACAATACAGGTCAAGTCCTAGGGAGCACTCTGTCTCACCCTCTTGCGGTGAACTGCCTTGCATGGTTGACTATGACAATGGGAGAAAATTCCAGAAGATGTTTTGGAGGGGATGTACTTGCTGTTAGCTGGAAGTTCAGACGTGAGACTCAGCATCAGAGCATTCCATGGCACTGGCACCTTTCTGTGTTGACCCGTAATCCAGATGCCTCTGCTGACTGCAAGGCAGAGAGCCAGAGTATATCCTGTAAACTGATCCCCAAAGGACTAAAACAAGTCAAACATGAATTGGTGTTTTGGAGGGTTAATTCTGCACTGAATCATATCTGTGAAAAAACATCTATCTTCTGTATTGTAAAATTATATTATTGCTATATCATTACATGCGGTGGCTTTTAAAGCAATTTCACTGGCAAGGACTTTACCATCTATGCAAATATATAAATCTGCTGCAAAAGAGCTTCTATTCAAACAGAAATATCTTCATAGGGGATCTAGAAAGAATTTTGTAAGTGAATCTACACTGCAGAGCACATTCCTAATTAAAATTGGCATGATAATTTGAATGGTTGGGACAAAGGCTGTTTAGGACGTTAACTGTGTAACACAGATTGATGAGCATGTTAGCACTAATTCTAAGGTTAGCCAGTTATTAAAAAATTATTGCTGTGCAGTTGAATAAGTACATTTTCGTAAGTCCTGACTGCATTTAGGAGTTCATTAATGAGCTACAAATGTGTAAGAACTCCTGCTATGTACTAATATAGCATCAAACATAAGGCTACATGTACAGAACTAAGTAAAGATCACAGAATCACAGAATATTCCATGCTGGAAGAGACCCACAAGGATCATCAAGTGAATGGCCCATATGGAGATCAAACCCACAACCCTGGCATTATTAGCACCATGCTCTAACCAACTCAGCTCATCTCAGTGTTTAGAAGTAAAACATTTAACTGTGAGACACAGAGCGAGGTGATTCTAGAATGTCTCCTGTCTTTTAAAATTAGTATTTGTAGCTATCACAATGAATTCAGAGCAGAAACCTGACTAGTAGTCAGGGACTGTCAGAAAACTCAGAAAAAAAGAAAATTTTACCATCAGCCTTGTACCTCCATAGTATGCTCGTGTTTCTGCCTGTTAGTGTATTTTTTTCTCTCCCTGAAAGCTAGATTGAGAAAAAAAATGGGGAATTTGAAATTTCACTGTTGAAGTCAAAGAGAGCTAAAACAACACCAGAAATACATGGCAGAGCTGGAAAAGTTACAGCACTCCTTTTCTAGGGGTGCTGGTACAGGGAAGGAGGACTCCCTATCCAGAAGCCTCACTGGCTGCAGAGTGAACTGGCGGCTTGGTGCATTTCCCTGCATGCCCAGACATGCCGCAGCTCGTATGTCAGTGAGCCTGACAAAAACAGTGTTGAAAAACTTGGCAAGAGAACAGTTCCCCAAAACTCCTTTCTGTATCTGGAAGGAAAAGGAAAGGAAGTGTGAAAAAGCGCTTGCATCGCTTGTTCGGTTTGGTGCACTGGTGTCTCGCTGAGAGCCACTTACTTCTGTCGTATTTATTGTATTTATTTTTTTTCTAAAGGTATAAAGTTCTTGCAAATGTTACCTTGATTTGGCCAGAAGAAGCTTTCCTTTCCTCTTGAATCCGCTGACATTAAAAGTCCAAGCCAGAACAATCTGTCTGCCTCAGAGCCTCAGGCTTAGAGCAGCAGCAGCGTTTGGCAGGTGACCCTCAGATCATTTTCTTGTGCAGCTTCAGAACTGGCTGCACAACACAGCCTCCCAGAAATCTGCCTCCCACAGCTCCTGGGGGCAGTGGGATGCTCACAGCAATAAGGTAGCCAGGATTAGACCTTCAGGACTCAAATGACTTCTCCAGGGAGGAGAGACGAAGAAGGATTAGCAGCTAAATTATCACTGGTTGCAAATTAAGATGGAAATTGGAAACAAAATCTTAGTGGAGAAATTCAGCTGATAACTAATAATAAAAATACACCCAGCAGTCTGAAAATGTGGCCCTGGAGTGTTGCAGGAACCTCCAAACAACAGGGATGCATCTGTGAGGGAGGCCCTTGGCTGCAGCAGAGGAATGAGAAGAGCTGCACAGTGTATCAGTGTTTCCACCTGCATAGCCAGTAAACTCTGCCCGGTTTGCAAGGCATCTTTGGAAGAAAAAAAATAAAATAGATTTCCTTCTGCTCTTGCTGAGGTACAGTAAATGACATCTCAGCTTTCCATATTTAACACAGAGTATGTCACACTGATGAGTCAGCTATCTGCATCAAGGTGGCCTACTTTGGTATGTATGGCCTTTTCTCACTAAGTGTTTTCCCTAATATTTACATAGGTACCAGCTTAATTATCTTTGCCAAGGGACAAAACTGTGGTTTTAATTAACAGCTGTTTACTACACAGTTAAGCCCTTCAGAAAGAAAATTTTAAAAAAACCTAACCAAAGCAACAAATGCAGAAGCAGAACAAATTCATGAGCAGAAGACACAAGATTTTACTGGCCTTAATGGTCAAAACACACCTGTGGCTGAAATCCAGTAAGATGATCTTCCACTGCTCAGAGCAGGACAGCAGGACCAGGTACAATGCCAAAGCAAAGAAAGCTTATCCTGGAAACATGGTCCCACTCTGAAACACAGCTCTGAAAAAAAAAACAAAACAAAACCAAACAATCCAAAACCCAAAATTAGGACTTTCCCTCTTCTTTAAATCAAATCTGTTCTGTTTCCCTCACTGCAAACTCAGCCTGGAACTGGAGAACCATCTTGGCCCTTCACCATCAGTTATAAACATCCTGCAGCCAAAACCAAAGCATTACTTACATCTGCACGACCCCAAGGTTATAAATTTGCCTTAGATAAGAATGTCACATTTGAATATGTGTTTGTTCATCATTGTTAACACAAGGCTAATACAAAGTGCTAAGTGTTTCTGACATCCTGTTTTATTACAGGTGCTATTTCTGATGCTTTGCAAGGCCATGTTGCTCTTAGCTATACTACTGTACCAAAAGTAAAACTTCAGTAAATGATTTTTATGAAGGTGTGCTTCAAGCAGACAGTAGCAGGGACTTAATTTTGCCATTAACATCAGGAAATATGGCATAGAATATGAAGGACCAAGACTGTTTAGGGAAGAAGATGACATTTTTGCCACTTTCCATTGTTTTGAAAGATGATGTTGCATAGAAATTGCTCTAAAATTTGAAAATACATAGGCAGATAAACCTATTTCAAAGTAGACTTTTTACTATGGCTCTTCAGCACAGCTGATGAAAATAAAAAATACCAAGACTCCTAATTCTGCTTCATCTGCCAGCTTTCCCTTCTACAGGAAGGGATCTTTCTTGATCTAGGCAGTTGGCCAATAGGTTACTCCAGTTAGGAATAAAGCATCTTTGATGCAGTTTGGTTTATTTACAAAAATGTAGGAAGACCTGCTGCTTTGAGCACAGGATAAATCAAACAGCTGGGGACAGCTTCTTCAACACAGCTCTTTGAGCCAGCACCTGACCCAAGCACCATTTTCAAGGCTTCTCCTCTGCCAGCTCTCCACAGAGCAATTCTTCACTTCATGCTCCTCACCGCCATCAAATACATCTCAAAAATCTGATGGAATTGGCCCACTAAAGTGGCCAGTGAGTGGTGGCACAGCTACTCCCTTCCCCATATGACACAGACTGCTTAGACTGTCATAACTCAGCAGTGAGGATTTGGTGGTAGCCAGCAACACTGACATAACTTGCTTATTAATGCCACTTGTACCTTGCCCTAGCAGGCCCAGAGAAACATTCAAGAGGCTCAGAAGATATGAATCAGTGGGTGATTCTCACTAAACCAGAAAATCCTGCAAGTATGGCTGCGTGGGTGGCCCCTACTGGCAGACCAATAGTTAAACTAATTGAACAAAGGCTAATAGAGACACATGAAATGTTGTCAACACTTTTTAAACTCAGCCATACCTAAAGGGACTGAAAATCCTGCTATAAATGCTTTCCAAAGGCTCATACAGTAAAAGAGATGCTGTTAAAGGGTGCAGTTGTGTTTAAGTGTTTGTGGTGGGTTGGCCTTGGCTGGATAGCAGGCACCTGCCAAGGCCACTCTGTCACTCCTCTCCCCAACAGGGCAGGCACAGAACACAAAATGAAAGGCTCATGGTTTGGGATAAGGACAGAGAGAGGCAACTCAGGTGAAACAGGCTCGACTCGCAGGTGTCAATTTAACTTACTGTCAATTAAATCTGAGTAGATTATTGAGAAGTAAGAATGAATCTTAAAAAGGCCTTCTCCTTTGGGGCACAAGGGGAGCATGCCCCACTCTTTTCCCAGGCTCAGCTTCATTCCTCGTTTCCCTACCTCCAGTCCCCCAATGGCACAAGGGGACAGGGAACTGAGGATGCAATCAGTTCATCATGTATTGTCCCTGCTGCTCCTTCCTCCTGGGGAGGACTCATCACACTCTTCCACTGCTCCAGTGTGGGGTTCCTTCCAGTCCTCCATAGACTTCTCCAAGGTCAGTCCTTCCCAGAGGCTGCAGTTCTTCATGGGATGTTCCAGCATGGNCACAGGCTTCCCAGGGGGTCACAGCCTCCTTCAGGCAGCCACCTGCTTCAGTGTGGGATTTTCTGTGGGCTGCAGGTGTATCTCTGCTCCCCTGTGGAGCTCCAGGGGCTGCAGGATCACAGCCAGCCAGTGTGTCTTTTCCTCTGTCCATGGAAAGAGTTAATTCTTCTTTCTTCTCTTCAGCTCAGGTGTATTAAAGAATTCCTTTTCATTCCTATGGTTAAATTTACTGTTTTTCAACTCTAGTTTGGCACGCTCAGGTGTTATTTTACTGACTAAATGTAACTTTTCAAGAGAAATTTCTTGGCAGGGAGCAGCCATTTACAATGCTCCTCTGACAAATACAAAGATGTCAGTCAACTTTTCCCTCAGTGTGTTGCAGCTGGGGAGACATTTGCCTTCTGAGGCTGGAGCTGGAAGGCAGCAAATTATACATTAATAACTGAGAGGGAAAATGTTCAAGGAGGAGAAGGATGTCCATCAGGATAGACGAATATTAATGTCAGCAACCAGCACAAGGAGGGCTATTACTACTTTAGTAAGAACCAAAGATTAGGAAAAAAGTTTATGTTCAGTCATTTCCTGCTGCCTAAATCATTCTGGGTCCTTGGTAATTGTATTTCAGCTGTTTCTAGCCTTCGTCATTGCCTGCAGAATTCCAGAGGTTTGCCATATTCATGCAGCCTCTACTTAATATCAAGCCATTGAGCAATGGTTTTACTATTACTGTATTTCATTTCACTAACTTGCCCTTTTTATCATCATTTCTGCTAGACAGCTATTCAGCTGCAATTTGAAACATAAAAAGGGCCATTGCTTTCAGAACAACATTAGGTAGATAAATTTTCATGGAAAATTAAGAGAAAGTACTAGATTCTACACCTGAGAGACATAATGGGTAGATTATAGACAGAGCAGATAACCTGCATTAAATCAAAATACAAATGAAAAGTAAGTAAAATATGCTAAAGGAGTGTCCGGGAGTAACCAATCAGCTCACCTATGTGTGGCTGAAGCTTTGAAGAGAACAGTAGGAATGCACCAGGAATCCAAAACCGCTTTCCAAGCAATGGCTGTTTTTAGATTACAAGTCAGAACACGATATTTGCTTTTCAGCAGCTGCCCTCAATCCCTGCTTAATCACAGCCCAGGCAGCAGGATGGTATTTAAGACTCTACCAGCCCAACTAAAGCACAGCCTAAGGAACGACAGGCCTAAAGAGCATCAGAACATGTTTAATGACCATAGACTGAGTTCACTGGGTTTGCTCACATTACTTACCTTCCTGCTGTGGCAAACAGGTCAGATCCAATGCAGCTGTACTTTAAATCATCTTGTAAGTCTTCTACATGCAACCTCAAAACACAGCTGGTTTGGGTTGTGTATTTTTCTTCTCTGTCTTTTTGTTTTCCCTCACAAGTGTTAAATAGTTTGGAGTTGGCCATGCATGCTATTTACAGCATTTCAGCTTGCTGCACATTAGAGGTGGCTCCCAGGATTTATCTCTTTTTCAGCAGCACAGCAGCTGGAGAGTGACTTTTCCTACACCTGTGGGTTCACCTTTCACCTCATCTGCTCCAACTGGGGGCTGCCAAGTGAGAGGGGTATCCTCAGACAATCTGCTCCTGCATCCCCACAGGGTGATTGGGATCAACAAGCTGATCTGATGGAAAGCTAATCCACAAAAGCAAAACACCAATTTCCATAAAATCAGCTGTCAAGCAGCAACGGTGGGTAGTGATTAGCAGCACTCCTTCTGGCAGCTCCCTGCATTTGCTGCACATGAGGTGTAATCCAATCCCAAATCTGCTGGGAGAACAGACCATCGTTCTGCTGTCACTTGTAACGGCACCGTCACAGCAAAGTGCTGAATCTACAGGAGATATTCTGCACTAGAAAACACATTTTGGGATTATCACCCTGCTTTTTCTTTGATGCAGTTTTTGTTTGTGAAAAAGTGCTGTGCAGGAGGAGTTTTCTCATGCTAAATAATAGTAACAACAACAACAACAACAACAACAACAACAACAGGACAACTTCCAGAACAACTACGCTCTGTGTTGGTGAGGAAGTTAGAGACCTTGTANACTGCTCCAGTGTGGGGTTCCTTCCAGTCCTCCATAGACTTCTCCAAGGTCAGTCCTTCCCAGAGGCTGCAGTTCTTCATGGGATGTTCCAGCATGGGTCCCATCCACAGGGTGCAGTCCCTCAGGAACAGGCTCCACTGTGGGGTCACAAGTCCTGCCAGCAAACCTGCTCC
>VXBB01006925.1:59181-72073 GCA_013399915.1 Illadopsis cleaveri
AGCAACGGTGGGTAGTGATTAGCATCACTCCTTCTGGCAGCTCCCTGCATTTGCTGCACATGAGGTGTAATCCAATCCCAAATCTGCTGGGAGAACAGACCATCGTTCTGCTGTCACTTGTAACGGCACCGTCACAGCAAAGTGCTGAATCTACAGGAGATATTCTGCACTAGAAAACACATTTTGGGATTATCACCCTGCTTTTTCTTTGATGCAGTTTTTGTTTGTGAAAAAGTGCTGTGCAGGAGGAGTTTTCTCATGCTAAATAATAGTAACAACAACAACAACAACAACAACAACAACAACAGGACAACTTCCAGAACAACTACGCTCTGTGTTGGTGAGGAAGTTAGAGACCTTGTACTTTGAGAACTTTTAGAGTAATCTATGGTGCTTCTTGTCTGGCTTTCAAATATTCCCACCACCTCCTGCAACGGGAAAAACTAAGTACAGCTGCAGGTATAAAACCAGTCTTTTCCAAAGTTAAATGAACCACCATAAGAAAAGCAAGAAATATTTTCTAATGGTGAATCCACAGTGGAAAGTCTGGAATGGGAAACAGGAAAATGCAAGAAGTGACTTGTAGGATACAAACTGGGTTCATGTGTGTAGTACACTCAAGGAGGGTGGTGAGAAACCTCCTTTTTTGATTTATGAATTGGGGTCAGAGTGAGAGTGGAAATGTATTCTTGCATCATCAAAACATGATGCAATGAGCACTTAACACCCTCTACATAAAATTAGCATCTCTGTCATCACACTCATGCATAAACATACTTTCGATTAATGTCTCTAAAACAAAAGGAAACTAGTCCCACTGATTGCAAAGTGAGCCCACAGAGTTCTGATTTTCAAGGTCCTAAGACGACTTGAAAGTTTACATTCTATTAGCAAAACTGTACATTAGTTCTAGTAGTGTTAGCTGTTCTTAATTGGGAATTTTCTTCAGATAGTAACAGCAATAAGGTTTTTAAGTTTCAGAACTCATAGAAATATCAGCTGGTTTCCAGGAAATTCAGTGGTTCCATAGACTGAATTTTGACTCCTACAATATAATGAAAATTGTATTTCAGGACCCAGAAACAGACAAAATGCAAGATTTTTAAAAAGTTGCTTTAAGAGAAAACTAGGATACCTGACTTGATTGTAAATGAGCAGATTTTCCTATTTGAGAGAAGTATTGCTTTTAGCTTGAGAACTGCAGATTTGGATCATGCCTGAGCTGCAGGTACAGAGGTTTCTTTCTGTTGCGTTTTCCTGCCCTGATTTCCTTACTAACAACACAGGGCATCGAATCAATGTTCTGTCTATCCACTTGCTTTGAAAACTAGTAAATAATTTTGATGGTATTTGACAAAAAATTATTTCAGAAGTTTCTAGATTCCAGCAGGCAATCTAATCTGGAGGCTACATGGCCAGGTTGTGCCAAGTTGTGAGCATTTACCTGGTTCCCCAGGAACCAAATCACAGTTTGAATTGTCCAGCAGGTCAGCAGCAGTGACAAACGTATAAACTGTGGGAACAGCACATGACTTAGGAACAGGAAGGAGATGGATGGAGACCAAAGGTGTTCTGGCATAAGCAAGGGCAGGAAATGCCAGAAGAAAGGACAAAAGGGAGTGGTACGGCCAGACAAGCCAAGGCTACAGTAAATCAGTCTTCCTAGATCTGTTGGTCACAAAGTAAATTTATAAATGCATTTCCTAGGCATGTCTTATTCTCCTTCTTTAAGCATCAAGCGATAACATTAAGGTAAGTGCCTATTTCATTTTACTGGGTTCTACATGAAGCCAGGGAAATCAAATGCTTGCTGGAAGCAGAGTAACATGCTGCAATTGAGCACCAGCATTTACAGGGCTCCACAGCAGCCAGACCATGGCAGCACTGAGCATGCACTGACCATCCAAACGCTTGCGAAGATAGTAGCAGTCCTCTATTACATCTTCTCAGCCTCCAGAGCACATTTAAAGCTGTGACCCCAGTGAAACTTACCTCCCAAGCCGAGGGAGTCCTCTGAGGCTCAGAACTGTGAGTAAATGTCTACCCATGTTCTTCTAACAAAGGCTGCAGAACCCCATTGCTACTTCCTTGGCACTCAATGTTGTGGTGCCCTCCCCACAGAACTGTCTCCCCAGCTCAAGTTTCAGCTCTCCTTATCTTCTATGTCCACTCCTCTCCAAGTTAACTCTATCATCCCACCAAGCTCTGCCATCCTGGAAATGCTAGCAAAAACATTTGTCATGTTGACTTTATTACAAACCAAGAAAAAGGGCAAGACCCTAAGAAGGGCTTTGCCCCTCCACTCCCCACACCTCCCCAGTTCACCCTGGAAGAGCATGTACAGTTTTGTACACATAATGCTCTTTTCAGACTCACTAAGTTCATTACTCAAATCTGCTTCCTGTCCCAAGAAATCTAGTCCTTCACACGATTTTTAAATGGAGTTTTATGCAAAACCTAGCTCTTTGTGAAGGAGCACCCAACCATAAATACTGCATGAGGTCAGGAGGTAGTTTAGAATGAAAGTGACCTGTGCTGTGACAAAATTAATCCATTGTAAGAAATCATCAGCAGAAAGTATTCACCTACCTCTGAAAGAAGTTATGCTTCCATGCTTCAAGCACAAATGGAAAAGGCTTTAGCTGGAGCAAAAGATCAGAAGGGCAAGCTGGCTGTAACCACCTTAATAAAGTACATGTTTGCATTCCATTATGCTGCACATCAACAGCTGAACCATTTCAAGGGTGAATACAGTCTTAAATCAAAGCCAAGTGGTCAAAGTACAATCACTGGTCTTTAGCAGGTGTGGGTGAGGCAGAGGTACACCTTGTGGTACGACGTGACCCACAGCTATTGCTGTGTAGGGCTTCAAAAACAAAGCTGGCACAGTCTTGTAACGTTCATGGGTTTTTAATGTGTGATTTACACTAGTGCTGCCTTTGACCAGGGGCTTGCAAGTTGTAGTGTCTTGAAAAAAGCTGAATTTTTAAATCTGTACTCCACAGCTTACTGTGGCTACCTCAGTCCATCTCAAACACACATCTGGTTTGAGAAACACCCCCCTATGGCAATTTCAAGAAGTTGCTTAGTGTAACAATGCAAGAACAAACTTCACCTTGGGCATGAGGGAAGTCTATTGCTAGGACAGAAACAAAAACTGTTTAATAATCCCCCCAACACAGATACTCAGCAGACAATTTCTAGATCACCTTTATCTTCCCACAGCCATCCTACTTCACTGCATTGTACTGTCTCCTCTCCTGCATTGGCAGCATCTCTCCAGAAGTACAGCCAGATCAAAACTGCACAGCTTTCCCACAACAGTCTGCAAAAATCAGGATATAACCAGGAAAGCCTTGCCACTGCACATTGTCAAGTCTGCTGTGATTTAGTGCATCAGTTGCAAAGTGGACCTTAAACATACATTCTTATTTCAGGACAAATAGTTCAAAGTATATTTTATTGACACTCTTTCAACAGCCTGTTAGAGAAAAGTAACAGTATTTAACAAAAATTTAACAAAAAGAAGGAAAAAAGGAAGATAAAAACCTGCAAAACTGCTAGCTTGCATTCAGTGTTAAAACTTGGAGGTATAAACAGAAGCCTGGAGTAAAAATAAGAAGTATATTTCCAATCCTTCAGTGCAGAAAACCAGCAACAATGGTATTTACTCTACATTAGAAGTGTTCCCATGTTCAATTCCAGATATATGCTTCTCTTCTATATATATTTCTGGTAACTTATGTACAAATAAGATGTCCAACATCTGTTCTTTAATACAAATATGTAATCTTCATGACTAAAATATTACAACAGTTAGATCAAAAGTATAGAAAAATCATTTTAATATCTTTTTTTAATGGCAGTGTTTAAAAAACCCCACCCTTGAATCCAAATTACCTTAGAATGACAAGTATTTCTTCACCATAATAATACACTGCTCATTCAACATGCAAAGTATTGCATACATGAGTCATATGAATTACAACTAAATCTGAAGGAAATGTGCTGTACAGCCCATTCTAGCAAGTGCTAGCTGTAAAGATCATACATATCACAGAAGAACGCGTAAGTACTAGTGTATTTTTAAATAAAACACTACAAACTCAAGTATTGTCCTCGCACTAAGACTTTAAGGCAATTAAGAGCTGGGAAGCTTCAGTTTGGCATAGCTGCATCAAGCTCTCCCTTTTACCAGTTATGAGAATTTCTTTTTAGAGGGCTGCTGATGAATTGTTGCTATACATTAATACAACTCAGTATGAAGTGATAAGTCAGTAACAAAAGTTTAATATCCCCAGTTTCACTGAGCTGATCAAATTTAAGCAACAGTTTATCCACCAGCTAAGTTTTCCAGCATGGATTTCTAAATTGTTACAAGAACAGAGAAAATATTCAATGTATAACCTCTTCGTGTAACTGATTTTATGTCTTGAATCTGTTCTTGGGGTATTACAGAATTTAAGGGTTCAAAACATATCTAACAGTCAAATAATATTCAGCTTTACAAAGGATAATTATTTGCAGTAAAAATTTGTATAAACATACACACAGTAGATCCAAGTCAACAGGCATTTCTTTATGGCTTTTTTCACTGAGGTACTGTTATAACATCCAGCAACAGGACACAAGTGTTCTATAAACACCACATTCATAAGCTGTACCACCAACTCATGACAAGTGGTAACAGACTACAAATCCTGCTTCACTGCAGGACTACAGGAAAGAGTCTTCCCTGCTATGTGGAGAGTCTCAGTGCAAGCTACAGAAAGCCTTAAAGGCAACTGGCATCAATGGGAGAAAGTTAAAATGAAAGTCTCACTCTACTTAAATAGAGAAAAAAATACTCATGGCAAATTGAAATCTCATTCCTTAAAACTAAGAGCAAACTTAATATTCCAAGGCAGCAAGGGCATGTAGCAGAGCAGCCATACATTAAGACTCGAAATGTGTCATTAAGCTCTTGCATCTGGCCCTTGAGCTAAGTGCATGCACAGGCTCACAGCAGCCAACCTGTGACTGTGACACCACACAGACCAACACTGACAAAGGGGAAGGGGCAAGCACATGACTTCTGTTGATCCAACAGCAGATAGAAAACCCCTGGTGACCACGAGTGTATTCCTCAACTGTCAACAGCTAATTTGTGAGTGCACAGTTAGTTGCATCTTTCACTGTTTATGTGTGGGGGGAAAATGCAAATCACAGTACTCCACTCCCAGTACTCTTAGCAAAAGGGTAAAGAGATGTTCTGTTACGATACCACGATTGTTGCCATATGCATTTATCATCCCACCTTTAAAGCAGAAAGTACTCTGTTGCTGTTTTTTCTTTTAACAGTGGCCATATGGTTACTCCAGCCAAGACTCCCATTTTTATTACACCTATGCTAAAAATATGATTCTGCAATAAATATTGTTAAAGTGAAATGGAAGTTCAAAACATGCTCAGTTAATTACAGCAAGTAGTTCTTTCCAATCAAGGATTTTTAATCCCACAAACTCATTGAACAGGTCGCAGATGCTCAAGTTCCTTATATGAAGATACCGCACAACATTTAAAACTCAGTGCTTAGCCACATACAATTCCTACTGTAATCTATATACACGTTATAACATATCCCCACTTAGATCAACAAATTCATCATCCCTCTTGACCAAGTCATCTTCATCTTCCAAGTCTTTCCAGGTGCTAGTAGGTAAAGCTGGTTTGACAGACTGTCTCTGCAGTAAAGCAAATGGAAACAAGGATGACAAACGGGCAGAATTTCTCAGCATGGGAACAGAATGTAAGTCTCCAGAAACAGCCTGACTGTGTTCTTCATCCATTTTCACCTGCAGGCTTTGCACTTCCTCCATCAAGTCCAAAATCTTGGCAGCTGTAGCTATTGTTCCACCCCCATGAAGCTGGGCCTCAGGAATCCATCGCAGGTACCGCTGTGCCCAGACTTTGATGTCGGGGCCATCGATGCGCGGCAACAGAAGACCGAGGTAGTCGACAGGTTTGCTGTGCCAGCTATCGTAAAACTCCCTTAAGCTGTTAGGGGGTTCATCTGAAGAATTTATGAACTTGCCAATTCTTTTGCCCAGAATGTTTTTAATTAAATGATCTGTTTCCTCCCTGAAAAATCCTCTCTTCGTGGAAGGCTTTGCCTGTGTCAGTGGCAAAGAAAGTTGTCGTTGATGCTTTAAGAGAAAAAAAAAGGAAAATACTCAGGTAAGTATTAACGGAATGGAACTTCATAAAGCAGCTTTAAGAGGAAGAAAAACAAAGCTGTATTCAGAAACTTCTTACAAGCAGTAGTCACTTGAACTATATAGAAAAGCAGCTGTGTTTAAATTGTTAGTTTTCAATACATCACATACTTCACAGAGCATACTCAGTATTGCCAGCTTCCTTCCCTGCACTAACCAAAAGTAACACCAATAAAGCAATTTTCCTTGAAAAAGCCAAATCCTTTGCTTATATTCAAGTATTGCAAATGTCAATGTTTAGTTTAAGCTAGTTAGAAATTAGGGAGCACTTTTATTTAAAGGTTTTTGTCCAGTGGTCCCTCATTGCATCTCAGATTACTGCTGTAGATCATACTGGCAGTGTTGTCTCACAAGAGGATGCTTTATACAGGACAGAATTTAACCAATGAACTGGAACTGAAAGAGGTTACTCCAGATGATTTTCCCTGAGTGTGTGCTACGTGCCAGTAGTGAGGTGGTCCCTCCATAATCCTCCATACTCCAGACAGATTTTTTGCTGTTGTTGGTCCCCCTCCCACTCCAAGTGCACACACACACTCCAGTTACACTCAGACAAAATTAGGGAGGCAAACACTATGTATTTCAGTCAGGTACTCCATGGAACAACTAAATGAACTCCATTCAAACATGTCATTGCAACTCATCTGAATATTAAATCTCATGACTTACAACAGACTTGCATAGAAGCAGGAAGAAAAAGAATCCCTAACTTCATGACTGAACTATAAAAGAGTTATTTACAACTGAGGTGGATGCAAACTGGGTTCTTAAGATCCAGGAGGGTCTGAGGTACACGTGTATTTTGTCAATTAAAAAAAGTCTGCACCAATACTTTCACTGTGAGTACATTTGAAATAAGACGTGCAAAATATTTCTAGAATTAAAAAAACAGTTTAGCAGCACATATCTTACTTTGAACCGTGCAGTCTTCCGTTGACTTTTATCTGGTTTTGGTTTCTCTGCATAAAGAGGGTTGTTCAGAAAAGCCTGGGCCTTGGGGTCAAACTGCACAGCCCAGTCCCATACAGTAAGGAATCTGAAAGGACCACTTTGTGTCTTGAGGCTTTCCCCACTCTGCCAAAACAAACAGGTCACATTTAATACTGCTGGGAGGGAATTCTGACCAAGCCAAGGTGAAATTAAGAAACTGGCTTTTCAGAAAAAGCCAAAGAGTTGCAACAACACTTGTGCTTTCTATGTGTTCAGTAACTGAAAAACAACAGTGCAATTAGACTTTCACAGATGAAAATAAAGTTAAATATTCTCAGAAAAAAAAGTTTTGAAACTTGGGCCAGAGACAGACACTTGGATTCTTCAAACACAGGGGGCATGTTAGGATTCCAAACACCAAAAGTTATAACTGCAGTCATACTGTGCTACTGGTCTCGATTTTGTGATCAACAATTTATTTGTATGAAAGACGGTAAGCTTCACTTTTTCCTTTGGTCTCTGTACAGCCGTGCAGAGGCTCCCAGCTCCTTAGGCTAGAGAAGAACATGAACCAAATATAAATCAACATTCAGGAGATGCTGATTTTGGAATACAACAGAATATACTACACAAGAATTTCACAGATAACTTATTCTGCCAGGGAGATGGATATTCCTTGTAGATTAAGGAGCTCCAATTTCACTGAAGGGCATTAAAATGAAACTACAGCTAGATATTACAGATAATGTATTCCTTCTGTCATCATAAGCTCCTAAGTCCTGAACTTGACTCCTTATAGCCAAAATTGCACTCATTCACCCTTCAAGGCACTTCAATGAGTAACGAAAAACATGCTGTGGGGAATTAGCTTTTTTTTGAGTGTTCCTTGTTTGTTGGTCAAACTCATTCTCCAACACACTGCATCCACAAAATACCAAACCCTTACCTTATTAGTGTCTCTTTGATGTTGAGAGTTGAAGAAGAAAGTGCTAAAAATAGGCACATAGAGGCTGTCTGACAAGACAGTTAAGTAAGTTTCTGTGAACTCAAATGCTGGAGGATACTGTTGTACCAGCTGCCAAACACAATTTAGCAGGAGCAGAAAAACAGGTGCCTAAGTAAAGAAAATATTTCATCAGTTTCAAAAACATTAAAAATTGTTCCACCATGTTCCACCTATTTCTTTTATAGTATTTAGTGACTCCAAATACAAATCTTAAGGCAAGAAGCTTGATTAACTACAGAACTGTTGCATACATATTTGGCTGAAATCTGAAGTAGTATTACCTGAGCTACCCTTGGCCAACTATTGACAGAAGTGAGCACTTTCTACTCTGAATTTCAAAGTTGCCACTATGCAGCCTTTTAAAGGTGGCAAAGCAAAACTAGTTTATAGCAATTCTTAATCAGAATTAGTCATTTTACACCTATTACTTCCATTCAAATAGCAATCTGATCTAGTCCCAAAGCAAGACAGTATAAAGTTGATCTCCAGATGTGACAGGAATAAGCAATTAACTTGAGTTATTTCTATGGATGCTACTACCATTTAACAGTTTGCAAGGGCACAAGAGACATGACTTTCAAAAGACCCCAAGACTGGGAAATTTTACATTTCTTCTCTTTAAAGCTATTGCTGACCTCTAAACAGCAAAAATAGCGGCACTGTACAAACATCAACCCATAAAACAAAACACAAAAGATCCTCACAGTAACTGGAACTTCTGGACTAACTGCTAAATCCCTCCTCATGCTGAATAAGCTCATAAATATTAAGTAAGGAAAGCAATTTAAAAAATCATACCTCCTCTTTCTCACTTTTGTGTAAGTGGTTACAGCGATCCAAAAAGCCATGTCCTCCAATCACCCACTCCTTCTGAATAAGGCTCTGAAACCCTGACTTTGTTCTGCTGTATGAATCCATCATCACTTGAACCAGACTTGAGATTACACAGCACAGATCAGTAGCACTCTCTTCTACAAAGGAGAACAGAAACCACATTCTATACTGAGCCATTCCTCAAACTTTGTGTAAGAAAGCAAAGAATTGCCATGTTCACGTAAATAAAATCGTATTTCAGGATCAGAGCAGCACAGACATTTTTGCAAGTCGGAGAGAAGTTAATCCATGATTCCAAATTTAAGATTACTTACACACCTATCCTAGGAAAGCACTTTGACAATAAAACCTAGAAGTCCCAGACTTTACTAGCGTAACTTGCCTGTGCCCTTCAGTCTTCCACAAGCACACACTGCCTCTCAGCCCAGCTATTGTCTTTACCCTTCCTATCCTCCACACTTCTTTTCACAAGGTGGGAAATAGCCTCCTCATACAACATACTTTCTTCACCTTTCCAAAAGGTGCCTGCAGAAAACACCTCTTTCATGTGCTAGGTTTTTCAAAAGGCAATATGTGTGAAAAACCCAACTAAATTACCAATCCAAGAATCATTTAATGGTTAGCTTTAGGTTTGGTTTTACATGTGATTACTCCGTCTAGGAAAATAAACTGTTCAACATGTTTACAGTAAGCATATTCTTCCATGTACTTTTAATAAAGAGCCTGCAGAATATCCAGCATGTATCTAGAAAACATAAAACTTATTTTGCAAAGTTTTCATATTACTGGGCCTTTGTGTAGATATGGTTCCCCTGCCCCTTAAAGTACAGCAAAGAGTCTAGGAGACCTTAAATAAAATGAACTGGGAAACAGGAATGTTACCTCTTTTTTATGCAAGACTCTCCTGCCAATTTATCAGCAGCTTTTTCATTCATATCCTGGAACTCTGCTTACCATATTTGCTTTAACTACAAGAAGCATTTCCAGGAGTGTGAGGGATTTAGGTGCCTTACTTAAGTGCTATATGAGTTTCAGCAACTCTCTACCATAATGATAAACTTACAGCTTAAGCTACTTCAAAATGAATTTAAACAAATCAATATATAGGACTATCTCATTAAATTCTTACCTATGAGGAGAACATTTGTATGCTGTATTTCCAAACACTCAGCAACTTCTATTGCTTTCTTCAAGACTCTCCTGTTTTGGTAAAGAAAAAAGCTGAATGAAGTTTCTTATATTAGTTTCCCCTAGACATGGTTAGAATGCCATACTTGAAACTTGACTAGTTCTTTAAAACACAAAACCCATGCTCAGTTGGTGTAAATGAAGAACTGCTTAGCTTCAAGAACATTTTATTTGGCCATTAACCATGCATTTTCAGTTGCTATGATACAACACTTTATTCTGGATCAACAGCAGCCATCACACATTGAAGTATTAGAATTGCTAAGAACCAGATATTTATCCTGGAAAGAGTCAACATCACCACATTTATGTTCTAATGTACTACATACTACATTTCTTCCAAAATCTGTTTTTAAGAGGCAGAGGGAAAGATGAGCAATCAGCTCTTGTAAACACTCAGACAAAAGCTACGCAGAGAATGTTATTACACAAGGTAGACTGAGTGGAATTACAGGTCACAAAAAAACAGATGTAACACTGTTGGCTTCTAGATCTACATCTTCATAAAGTTAGTTATTTCTAGCAAAAGCCTGCAGACAAATTAGGATTCTTGCAATATCTTAGGTCACTAATAAAAGCTGATAGTTTATTTCTTAAGTGTGGAGTTGTCTGATTCTTCTTTGTTCTATCATCTATAACATGTGACAAGGCATTCCTACTAACTGCAAGAGCCAAGAATAGGCTGATCTAGGAACAAACTGGATCCAAGTATGGAAATGACCAATTTCAAAACAACCTACCGATAACCTAAGGAACCTGGCCTGGCTTTTAGTTTAAACTACTTGTGATCTTGTTTACGTCAATGAATTTCTCAACATGTATGGTCTTCACTAGGACCTTTCAATAAACACATACATTTAAATCCTGGATTTACAAGTTAATAATTATCAATATTTATTGATTGTTATTAAGACCAGAAGGGACTGAAGCTGACTGCAGAAGCACCCCATGGTAATTTAGCTGATCACAGAATAAACTGACAGACAAAAGAGCTAGCACAAAGTAACACTGAAAACAAAACTCCTCAACATTCCACTACAAGCAGCCTTAAGTTAGCCAACACCATTCCAACACCTACTCACTGTTGACTGCTGAAAGAAGAGAAATTAAGGAACAATCAGCACAGCAGGGGGACAAAACTGAGAAGTGTCTTTTATAAATCTTTGGTGGGCTAACATCTTGAACACTCCATCTCATCCTAAAGGGCGTTACAGAAATAGAGACTACACAGAAGAACGGCAAGGCCAGTCAGAGACACAGAATAGTTTCATACAAGAAAAGAACAGGATTCTTGAGTTTGGAAAGAAGGGGACAGTGCAGGATGGAAATTACTGGATCTGTATTTTTAAATGGCTCTCTGAAGAATTGTAATGGGAATGACCTGCTACTTCTCACATCCTTTGAAGTGGAAGGCTTTACACAAGTCTGCACTGTTAGAAACACTGTCTCAAGTTGCAGAAATAAGATATATAAATGGCACCATAAGCTTGTCCTAATTTTCCTACTGGCAGTAAAAAATGTCACTCAGTTTCAAGAAACTAGCTACAAAACCCACTACAAATGCAACTACCAACAATTTGAAACACAGAAAGCTGAAGATAGAGCAAACCTGATTATTTCTAGCCAGTTTGTGCTCTCCAGTAATGAAAACCATTTCACATCAGTTGCCCAGAAGTCGGTACTGCTATCTGCAAAAAGAAGAGAAAAACAAAAAATTAGTTTGTTCACATGTACACAGTGATAATTAACAGCCATCGATTGAATTACCCTTCAGTTATGAACAGGTACAAAACAACCCATCAGTCAGCAAATCTCAATCACTATTAAAGCTGACACCCTTTAACTAAATAAGGAAGTGAAGTAGTCCTACAAACACCAGCAGAGTTTTATAGTACCACAGTTTTTTAGAGAAAGTATGTTGAAGGTTATGGCAATGAAACCAGGTAAATAAATCTGTTGACAAGATGGAAAAGGAATAAGAAAGTTTAATCAGAGATGATGATCTACATAAAGCTTAACGTAAAGGTTTTGAAAATCATTACCATCAAAGCCACAAACATCAATGGGTTTTAGAAGTAGGTTATAAAAATTTACGGAACGTAAGACTTCCTGAAAAACATTTTCAACAGTTTTTGCTACAACTAAAAAAAGGCATTAAAATACATAAATGGGGAGGCCAAGATCAATACCACAGTCATTAAACCCCTATGAATTTCACTAGGACTTCTGTAGGTTTTTTCAAATGCTACCTAAGTGCCCACTGCTTTTATTTCTACCAAAGCCAGTTAACAAATATTGGAAAGCTTCCACAAGCTGATATAGCCAATTAAAACCAGAATAGATTACATTTCCTGCATGAGACAAACCTTGAAGCACAAGACCTGCAACAGTTCTACTAGTGAGAAACTAGATACACACATGTCCCTCCACTCCCCCATCCTTTCCACAATAGCTTCAATTCCATATGTTTCTGTGTAGCTGCTCACCTCCCAGAGTCTCTCCAAAAATGTTCAATTCCAGCACGTTTACACAGACTTCTGTCTCTGCTGCATCTTTCATCTATGCCTCAAATGCACAGGCATATACGTGTTTTATTCCTGTAGCTGTGCTGCCTCCATGCCTCCGCACCTCATCCTGTTCATTACACAATTTAAACTTCTCTCCCAATTTCTTTCACCCT
>VXBB01006925.1:72102-104920 GCA_013399915.1 Illadopsis cleaveri
GGCCATAGAAACTATTTCTCCACAAAAGTATTAGAATGCATCTTCAAAGCTCTGTTCCATTAGACATAGTTTTCACCAAATCCCACCACCCTCACAGCAAAGAAATGTTCCTAATACCTGATCTAAATTCGCCCATTTTCCCTTGTCCTGTGATTTCATGTTCTCATTCAAAGTTCCTCTCCAGTTCTCTTCTAGCCCCTTTAGGCACTGAAAGGTTCCATAAGGTCTCCCTGAAACCTTCTCTTCTCTAGGCTGAACAATCCTAATTCTCTCAGCCTCCAACCCTCTGATCACCTCCTCTGGACTCCAGCAGGTCCCTGTCCCTCCTGTGCTGGGACCCCAGAGCTGGATGCAGAGCTCCAGGTGGGTCTCACCAGAGCAGAGCAAAGGGGCAGAATCCCCTCCCTCCCCTGCTGCCCACGGGGCTCTAGATGCAGCCCAGGACACGTTTTGGCTCTCTGGGCTGTGAGTGCCATGGCCAGGACAAGTTGTCTGTACCATATTAACTAGCCAGGTACAAGACTAGAGTAATGCTTAATGTGTTCAGACTTTAAAAGATGGTAATAAGGTCAAAAAATTCTGTAATATCTTAGTACTGCTGCAAAAGGTTACCTGAATGTTTTTCTCAGACTGAAAGTGCATAGTGCTATACTCAGTGAGGTACAGTCTACTAACAAACCTCATTTAAAAAACTGCAAGAAGAAACACTTCCTAGATGAGAGTTTCAACACATTCCCTTTTGCATGAATATAAGACAATGATACAATTACATCTTCGAAATACACAGTATTTCCTGAGACAGGTTAAATGACTTAAAATCAAGCTTCGGCCTTTTTCCTAGGAAGGGTAAGTTAGCAGAAATGGTAAGTTACCAGAAATCACATTAAAACGTAATTATTTTTAGTTCTTAAGATTCACTGTGGATTTCACAGTGTATTCTAGACAAAATCCTCAGTGTGAAACTCAAATACCTCATATTAAAAGTGGAGTGGAGCTTTTTTCATCTCAAGAGGTGAGGTCAAAGTGTTTCGTGACAACAAAATAGTTGGAAAGTCTCAGAAGAAAGAAGTCTGAAAGCCTAGAGCACTCTTTCACATTTTATTGCTTTCTAAAGCAGATAATTTAAACAGCTTCACGTTTTGAGATGTGACCAGTGTGTAACAAAACCTAGGGCAAAAATTAATTAGCATTTAGTCTCTATCCTTGACAGAGCCCAAAGGCTAAAAGGTTGGCCACCAAAGACTGAAAAATCTTCCCCACAAACTTCATTCCAGCTAGTGTATTCCAACTAACATTTAAGACTCCACTCCTTCAAAAGTAGTTTTCAGGTAATGTGGCAGCTTAGCAAAAGGTGGTTAAGTCAAAAAACTATAAACCTTTATTCACATCCCAGACATAAGCACAGTCTTCAGTTACATACTTTAAAATCTACTTTTAATCACCCTCAAAATGAAGACACCAATCAAGAAAATTACTGCACTCAGGAGACACAGCACATCGTTGTTATGCTTTGCCTTAAAGTCTGACTTACCTATCAAAAACAGCTGTTTAAATCTTGTGTATGCAGTCTGGATATCTTGTAGAGATGGAAGGCTGCTTGACAAGTCATCCAGTTTCAGGAGCTCATAGGGAGGTTTGCTAATTGTCTTATAGATTCTAAATCAAACCAATCAAGAGATTAAAGCCTTCTGCTTCACAAGTCAAATAATGCATCAACTACTACCACTGAAGACAAAGTTAACAGACATGATTTGTCAAAGAGCTGTAATACCAGAAGATAGACACTCCAGAAAGCTAGTGACCTCCATGCATTTTTAAGTACTATCTGGAAGCTTGCCTACAGGCTTATAACAAAATTTGATGCTTTTAAACATGATACCAATAAAATTATACTCGTGCCTATTTGTACAGTTATGAATATTACAAGCACTACTTGATTTTTACTACTGTCTCTTTAGTATTTTCTGCACTACACACACCAAAATCACT
Source organism: Illadopsis cleaveri (assembly GCA_013399915.1). Taxonomy (NCBI): domain Eukaryota; kingdom Metazoa; phylum Chordata; class Aves; order Passeriformes; family Timaliidae; genus Illadopsis; species Illadopsis cleaveri. The sequence continues at coordinate 74,092 of VXBB01006925.1, forward strand.
TTACTCAGAGGCTGCTAGAGCTGTATCCTGAAAGAAGAAGTGGATAGAAACACCCAAACCTCCCAGCAAAAGCTTACAATTTCTCTTGACTTTTGCCAACCAGATACCTAGCTGCCAGGTCCTCTAATGAAACACGCAAGTAAAGGAAATTATTTGGATTCAGAAAAGACAATGTATCTTGCACTTTCCTGTATATCTACTGGTTTTTTTTCTTTTGAAGGAGAGGGAAAAAATACCAGGCCAGATGATGTTTGGCTTGTACCCAGAACACTCCCTCTCATTCATGTTCCAGGGCTCAGATGAATATCAATTTAGTAACTACGTTTGGTGTCACACTGGCCTCTTTATTACCAAGACCTGGGAAAAGTTGCTCTAGCTCGTACTTCAGAAGTGAGGCCTTGTGGGCACTTTTCCAGGCAGGACAGAGTGCTTTGCTTCCTGCAGGCTGTAGCACAGAAACCTACTTTAGGTGAGAACTACAGGGGTCCACATCAGAAACATGGGTTACCAGACCTACTGGAAGATGCATCAGATCAGAGAAGTGAGGGAAAGCAATTGCTGGCTAAACACAATACTTCTTCCAAATGACGCAGTGAAGAACTTATGCTGGAAGATCAGGCTCTCAACAGCTTTTTTAAAAAAGACAAACTGCTAATTGTATATATCTGCTCTGTACCTGAGTTCAGAGTATTGCTATCATGGCACTTTAACACACCCTGACGGCCAATTTGTAGATATATTTCAGACTCCAGTGATTAAACTCCAGTACTGCACAGCAAAGAAAACCAGCAATACTGCCCCAAGTTCAAATGGCCACAGAGAAGGGATCAAAATATCAGAGGATACCTTGTTACAGCTTACTAATAGTTTTATTTACTTTTACATAATGAAATAGCATTAAAGACAGTTCTAAGTCATATAATCTTTCCCATTTCAGGGTAGAAATATTAGAGAATCTGCAGGATGGGCCACAACCCTTTCCAATGCAAGTATTATTAATTTTATAAACAAAAGCAGTATTAAGAGCCCAATCAGGCTGTTTTCTAGTTCTGTTTTGTTAGTTCTGTGTGATTAACAAGTCTCCATCTATGAGGAGCAAGGAGCTAATGTTCAATGTACAGATTGCACATATGAGTCTGATCTAACAAGTGGCTGCTCAGAGAGAAGTTCTGCCCAGGACAAACAACAGGTTGAAAAAAAAAAGCCATAATTAAAGGGCAAAAAGTCATTGCCATAACAGTCAGACAGCTGAGCTCCTTCCCTTAAGTTAAAGTCATAATTATTCAAACTACTGAACTAATTCAGCTCACTACCCCATCTGAAAAACTGCTGTCTGCCTTCACATCTGAAAGCTGCAGTAGTGAATTGCTTAGGCTGAGTCAGACATTTTAGATCACCTTTTCTCAAGTTATTTAAGAACATGAACCTAGCTCTCAGAAGGTAGCAGAGTCTTAAAATCTCAGTTTGCAAATGCACCTTTAGAGATGGAGTCTACATTTCTCTTACTTGCAAAACAATTAAGCCATTAAACCCTACAGGTTTTGCTGCTACTTTACCTAAATAACACATCAGAGTTTGTACAGATTCCTCAGAAATATGTCTTTATGTACTTCCACAGAAAAAGCCTTCAGTGAAGTTCCAACCCCGCACAAGTGACAAATGCCATTGGGTCAAGGGCTTAAACATATTCCACTACAGCAAACTACTTTCAGATATAGAACTTGTTTTCTGATGTGTGAAAGCTTAAAAGATATAGCATATATGGAAAAAGAGAAGCAAGGTCCATACCAAGCAAAGTGTTGTGGACAGAATAGCTATTACTGACCCATCCAAGAAGGCTTTTTGCATTTGTGAAGTGCTGTCATCCTGTTCTTTGGGAAATGTGGACATTTTGAGAAGAGCAGCACCGTTATGGCAAGACCAACACCAAATCTGCAGAAAGACATTTACCAGGTGAGAAAAATTAGTAAATTGTCCTATACAAGGTATTTGCTCAAGTGATTGAGTGAATTCAAAATTTCTCTCTGATTTTGCTTCACTGAGTTTTTAGTGTATTTAATAACACCATCAATAGAAGCAAACTCCTACACCTGCACCAAAATTACATGCCTGAGTACACTATGTAACTAATTGCAAGTTTTAAGTTAGGCTTTAAACACTTACAAAATGTCAAATTGTGCCAAAACATTACTTTCTCAACTTTCCTTGCAAGTAAAAAAAAATTGATCAAAAAGTCTATGGCCAAATTATGTTGGAATATATGCCACAGCAAGATGGAAATGGAACTTTTAACTTATATATATTCTCCATCAGTTTCTCCATGCAGATGGTAGGTTTTTTTAATAGTTCAGCCTTGAGATAACTCACAATAGTTGTACTGATGTTTTTCCATAGGAACTCTCCATAAAGAGTAGTCTAGGCATATGAAATAAAGTATTAAACACTCCACAGCTGAATCAGATGGTATGGTCACAGGTATTTCTTGTGACAAATCAGTCCTCAGAGCTTCTTACTTCCCTTTACACATAGCTTCCTCATTCATACTTACTCCTCGAAGCTCTCAAGATGATCTGTAAACTTGCATTGAAACAGGGAGTAAGAATCATTTTCATCAGGAATATTACACAAATGAAATCAGGAAGCTGAAGTTCTGCTACCAATTTACAGTAACCAAGACCTGCACCTCAGAAAGATACAGAAACCTCACAATCATCAAGAGTGGAAAAAAATACTATGCTGTCCTTCCATTGCCTTCTCAAACCAATTTAATATGGTCCAGCTACCTTGACACTAGCTTCACAGAAAAAGTTTGGAAATAATTCGAATAGTTCTACAAGGCCTCTGAACAGTGGACAGCTACAGATGTTGTCATGTATCTGGACATCTGTAAGACCTTTAACATGGTTACCCACAACATCCTTCTCTCAAAATTAGGGAGACAGAGATTTGATGCATGGACTGTTCAGGGATGAGGAACTGGTTGAATGGTCACATCCAGAGAATAGTGGTCAACATTCCAGCATCCAGATGAAGATCAGTGATGAGCAGTGTTCCTCAGGGGTCTGTACTAGGGCCAGGACTATTTAACACCTTCATCAATTACATCAGTCAGTGAGATCAAGTGCACCCTCAGCAAATTTCCAGACAACACCAAGCTGAGGTGGTTTGACAGGATGCCATCCAGAGGGACCTGGACAAGCTCGAGGAGAGGTCCACAGGAACATCANTGTGGCACTTCATTACTTAAAGGGGCCAATAAGAAAGATGGGGAAAGACTTTTTAATACGTCTTGCTACAACAGGACAAGGGGTAATGGCTTGAAACTAAAAGAGTATAGATTTAGGCCTACATATATGGAAGAAAGTTTTCACAAGAAGGGTGCTGGAACAGGATGCCTACAAAGGTGGTAGATGTCCTAGAAATATTCAAGGTCAAGTTGGACAGGACTCTGAAGATGCTTTGCTTCATTCCAGAGGGGGATTAGACTAGATGATGTTTAAAGGTCCAAATTATTCTACAGTTCTGTGAATGCAAGATGGAATAACCCCAAACATTTCTGTTTCTATGTAAGAGCCAGTGTAATAGTACTGATTCTCTGAGAAAAAGTGACCCAAACTACTCTGACCTTTAGGCAGGACAGTACAGTACAATCTCCTCCATGGACCAATTAACTTAAGAGACCAAAATGAACACTGTTTTCCTTGCCAAATTTAATGGACACACAGCAACTAAAGTAACTTCACAAGTGAGATTATTTTGCTCCTTGTTTCCATCTTCTCTGTCTTACTGGCTCTTGAACTACAAGGCAGGAAGCCAAACCCAGCTTGCTACAGGCTGCAAACCAGTATATTTAACTTCATTTTCTGTTGGACTGGTAGAACTAGTTTTTCAGTTGGGCTACCTGACTTTGTAAAAACACTGCATCATCACAGCCATAGCACTTACCAGAACCCAAGCCAGGTAACTGGATGTGTTCAGCTACACCTTACATGCACCATCTTCACCTCAATATCCAAATAGCATTTCAAGGCCTACATCTTGCCCCAGCCAGATGCCACTCAGCAGAGTCTCATGAAAAACAGGCTGATGGACACACAGGCTAGTAATATATGTAGGCTATAAGACATTAGTAAATGGGAACTGTGAACAGTAAATAATATTTTGCTGTTATGTTATGCATATGTTATATATACGTTTTGCCACATATTACACTGTTCAGTGAAATATGTATCAAGCATTTCAACATCTGTTTCCCTTCTGTAGATGAACACATATACATGTAAACTGTTCAAAACAAGTTCTGAAAATAATATGCAGTAACATCTGCAATGTTAATTGAAATTCTGCCATCTCAGTAAGAGTCTTACCCTCAGCCATGCACATATACTTACAGGAATGCCTCTGCCTTCATACTTCAAGATACTCTCTTCAGAAATGCATAAGGGAACAACAAAATACAAAGGCAGCCTAAGACAACAAAGAAGAGCTTCTTGGTCTCAAAAACTGAACAAAGAACAATCTCCAAGCTCCTTTTAATGATGGTGAGTGTTCTAGCTCAAATTCTAATAATATATTCACCCTGCTACAATAATCTTTTCTACTAGATAATTCTATTTTCCTCAAAGCTGTCCCTTTATTTTCAGCTGAATAAGGCTTTTTTCCCAACCTTGAGGTCTTAACTATTTTCATTGCAACACTCCCCTGCCTTTGCAAAGGTACAATTAACTGTAAACTCTAAGACTGGTTGCTAAGACCACCTTGGTTATCTCATGCTTTATTGTTTCATAAGATACCCTTGCAGTTTTAAATTACTAGTTCTGTTTCCATGCCTATTAAGCAGTTCACGTCCTAATTCAAGAATGCCATTTAATATAGCAAGCGTTTCCAGCATCAACCAACACTATTTATATTCAAGGCCCAGAGAAGCAACAAAGGTAGGTACTTAAACTCAATTTGGGTCCCCCAAGACAGAGTTCTAGAATAAATAGTTAAGACTCTGAAATACTATTTTCCAAGGTCTGTGAAATCGTGCAAGATTTGACTACGAAACAACAGTAGAAGTATACAATGCCTTGTATACATCCCAAAGGACTCCCCAATAAATGCTACCCAGCTAAACTGACAGCCAAGCTCAGCCAAACACAGCTGAAGCTGTTGCCTTCTCCTAAAAGCAACACAACTTAACTTTCACCAGCACATTTTGCAGATTTACTTTAAACCAGTTACCTTTTTGCCACCCAGCTCCCTCCCAACCAAAACCGTGGAAAATCTCTGGTGCACATAACTTGAAATTTTACCATAGTAAAGGTACAGGACTGAGAAAGTATCATCCACAAGTATGACAGAAGTGTAGGTCCCAGAAACATGTATTTTCTATTCTCCACTCCTAGATATACTTGATTTGACCAAGGTCCTGAGTAGTCTGAATCTAACGTGGAAGTTAACCCTGCTTGAACCAAGGGTTGTGCAGTCACCTGAGATTACAAACCAAATTATTCTATAAATAAAAATGGAAAACAGATCCTAAAAATAGTCCTAAAAAACTGTATAATCCCCAGTATCAAAGGTACCACTGATTTTTCACAAGTCCAAAGTTCACTATTAACTAGAGCAAGCTTACTTTTCAGAGACTCTGTAGCCTTCATTGGTGGTCACTGCTTTGTATTTCACATTCCCTTTGGTCCGCTCCAACTCATCACGCCAGTCCTCAAGGGTCTCAAACATCACAGTTTGGTTTCTCCCATCTGTCAGATCAATAAATTAACTTTGCAGACTGTCAGGAACTCTAACACAAAAGCTAAGTAAATCTATTAGTCACTATTAAGGTAAGCAAGCAGAACCTCTTATGTACAGAAAGCCTCAAGTCAAAGCCAAAATACCTTTGTACACCGCACTGCCTCTGTTTGATCTTTAAAATTAGCAATATTCTGTCAAATACTGCTGTAATTAATAATTTCAGAAACAGTTTCTCCTGCAGAAACTAATTAGTTGTTACAGAACTTCCATACAGCTGGGGCTGTCCTCACATCTAGCCTAAAATGCAGGATACTATGTAGCAAGTATCACTTTATACTAATAAAACTAGTAGCAGCTGACTGGTATCTAATCTGTAGTTTAAATGCAGAATTAACAATCATTCCAAAAATCTTTCTACAAAAATTTCAGATATTGCATTTCATTTAAGGTTCCTTTTTTTCTCATGAACAGTTTTGCATTGAATAGAACATCTCAGGCACTCAGTAAGGGCAGAAAATTAATTACACCAATTCAATCTCAATACTTTCAACTGAGACTCTTCCCTGTCACTCTACTTAACCACCTCAGAAGCAGTTAAGACAGCAGCTTGATTTAGCCTCAAATCTTGTACAATAACCATATAATTTATGGAGTAATGTCAATTGTTTTAAGCACACATCCTAATTAAGTAACATCCTACAACATCAGCTAACACTGAAATACCAAACAGAACTACAATTTCCATGGAAGATACAATGGCAACTTGAAACTTTCCACTGTAAGAAGATAAGGTAGATAAAAAATTTACAGCTCAGAACAGAACATTATTGATGAGCTCTTGAAGACAGGATTTTAGAGGTATCAGACTGTGAGATGCATAAAAAGCAATTTCTACAGTCTACTTGGCTTATCCTGTACTAATTTTATGAATAATGACACCTAGCCACTTACTACTGAAAACAGCTATTAAAACAGGAAAGAATTGTGGGACAGCACTTCAATGTTGCTTTAAAGAGTAGGCTTCTCCCAGGCTCAGTCCCTGCCTGGAAAAGCTTGCAGTCTTTCCATTGTTTGTAGCTGAAACAGAACACCAGCTTCAGGTGAAGCCTGCAGGAACTATCTGAGCCAGCAATGTGCCCTTCCTTGCAGCAAACAGATGGTGTGTCCCTGGTCTGCATCAGCAAAGCCACTGTGTACCAGCTGAATGAAGCCACCACTGCTCTCAGCTGGAGGGCTGTGGCAAGTGCTGGGCTCCCCTGGGAAGGCTCCTGAACCAGGCTCAGTGAAGGCCCTCTGTGATCATTAAAGGGCTCAATGCAGCTGATTCAGGAGAGATGGGATCATTCAGAAAAGAGGGTTCGGCAGGGGCCAATCTCTCTGTGTGTATAAGCACTGGGGGTGGAACAGGGCAGGAGAGTACAGAAGATGGATCCAAACTCAGTGACTTGACAAGAGGCAGTTATGCACAAGCTGAACTACAGCAAATCCCTCTTACACATAACAGTAACACTTTTCACTACAAGGAGGGTCAAACAATGAAACAGACTGTCCAGAAAGGCTGTGGAGTCTCAATACTTGGAGATACTCAAAACCCAACTGGACATGACTAAGCTTGATGCAGTTAACCCTACTCTGAAGAGGGGCATATGGACAAGAACATGACTAGATAATCTCCAGAGGCTTCTTCTAACTTCAATGATCCTGAAATTCCTTGATGTATTTTGGTAAGTGTTTGATTATACCTTGCATACATCAAAACCTCCCTCTGTGAAAGGAATTAGTGTTGCTGGTGCACTAAAGATCAAGTTCCTAATTCAAAACAGCATTATTATTTCAGCTTAAGTCTAAATTACTGTTAGAAAGTGCACCGACAATTTTTTACCCTGAATTTTGCAGCCTAATGTATTATTCAGCCAAGTTTGATCAAGTGGGAAGATTATGTAATAAGTCAGATATAAGAGGAAGTCAGATGCCTTGCAAACCTAGCTTTTTTTGCAATTGGCTGGAAGAAGCATATTGCTTGCAAGTAAGTGCAAAAGGGGAAATACTTTCTCATAGGATGCCACTGCAAATGCAGTAATTTCAGAATTAAGAGCAGGAAGTCTGGTTCACAGCTGTAATACAGAAAAAAAACCCACACTGATAAAATAAGCAAAGTATTTTGTTAGATGAACCACATGAAAAGCATATGCACATTTTAGTCATAGGAAGTTTCAGTCCAGGGATGCTACTCCTGCTTGGAAAATTTCTGTGCAACTTCCTGAAGGACACCAAAACCAACAGGAGACAATTTAGAGGGTTTTAGCAACATTCCTAACAATGTACTATAAAAGAAAAATTAATCTTTTGAGGCTACCTGCCGGCAGGACAGCACCATAACCTGAGGACAAACTCAACTACAGACCTCCCAGACTGCTTAACGAACTAACTGTGCAACAAGCAGATCAAAAAACCATTTACCTGTGTTGTTTGGAGCAGCTGATGCATAAGAGAACAGAAACAAACGTTTAAGCAGCTTAGGAGTCTGGCTATGATGAACTATACCACTGACGATCTAAAAAAGAACGAAAAATTAACTCCCAAACACACACCAAGACTGTCAGTGTAAAAAAAAGGTGGCTTTTTTGTTTTTGCTTTTTTTGGTTTGTTTTTTTTTACCAACCCCTCCATCCAGGTTTTAAACAAAACTGATGGCTTCTATCCCCAACAGCTGAAACCTTACTTTTAGGAAGGTTTCTCCGTTGTCTCCAAGACACTGTACCTACTTTGCCTAAGTAGTATTATATATGTTCAACCTCCAGAATTCTCTTATTTTAAAAAAGTTAGTTGACTCTTAGATTGGAGTTGAGACTAACTTGTCAAAAAACATGAAGTTATCAGGAAAGTAACACTATACTGAAGTCTAAAATATAATGAAATTACATGTCCCAAATACAACAGCTTTACAGATGGCCTGAGCTGAAGCTAATTTCCTGTAGCACCCCCAAGTTCCAGTTTTCTTTAAAGAGCCTCTGCCCCTATATTTTAACTGCTATGCATAATGAAATGTTTAATGAAATCAATCTTTTACTTTCTGTCTTACCTGAAAATGATCAAAAAACACTTCCAAGTTTCAGGGATCTCTCAGAGTGAATTTCATCCTTCCCTCATCCTCACAACACCCAACATCATGTTAAAAATAGAAAAGCAAATTAAGTTACTATACATACTCTTTTCACTTCCTCTTCTTTTGTGTATCTCAGGCAGAAGTTAAATACTCTAAGGTCTTTACAGTAGATAATTAACTTCTCTGGGTATTTTCTTAGCTGTCCTGTTAGAAGTTTCTTCTTCTCATCATAAACTGCAAAATTAAAAAGTGAAATAAATATCAAAAAGGTACTTGTATGTTGATAAAGCTGTCCCTGACTGACTTTCCAGAATTCTCAAGAAACCAATTCAAGCCCATGTTTTCTCAAGAGAAAAGAAGCATCCTGCAACACAGCCTGGTAAACTCTTGTGCTGATACACTCAACCTTTTCTTTTAAAATCCATCAAATTACTTCATACAAGGTAAAAGGCAAATTTGCAGCAAACCAGCTGCTCAGTGGTCATATCTGTTCACATTCTGACTGCACACTAAGTTTAAAGCTTCAAGATACACAAAGAACAATTTAGTAGTTTTACCCAAGGGGCAGTCCCCAGACATCTGAGATCATTCTAAGTTCCTTAAAAATTTTTTTTTTAACCAACATGAATTCCCCAAGGCAAACCTCTGCTCATTTCTCTTTGAGGATGTACCACTTCACAACTTCAAGTGCTGCCAGCTGGGCCACTGTACATAAAACTAAAGCATCTCATAACCATCTTCACTGGTCTGACTGAGTTCACTGCTTCACAAATCCACACCACCATTTATAAACACTATGAATACTCATAATTAGTCTAAGAACAGAATTTTTAATAAAGCCTTCCCCTACTTAAAATTATCAGCCCCGTTCTCATTTATCTTTTTTTAGCAATACTGGCACATCTCTAAGCCCTGATGGAAAGCACTCGATTTAGTAGGCAATTAAAACCTCCTTTTCTACTTCCTTTAATATGCTGAAGACATCATGAATCTCATAAAACAAAGTTCCCTTAGAAAAACAAAAAGAACTGTTTGAGAATCAGTACCTGTGCTGTTATTGCTCAAATGAAGTGAATACATCCATATTTACAGAAATAGTTGATACAGTGGAAGATCCTTGTCCACTAAATTTACAGACTTTTCATAGTACACTCTCTGCTTTGAACCATTGCACTTTGAAGCAATCATTTTTGTCTGTTGCAGCAGACAATTAATCAAATTAACTTAATCAAATAAACTAAAACTAGTTTGACAAACTTGAGGGATTAGACTGGGTTCTGATAAATTTCTTATCTGTCATTTCATCATTAAATATAACTGCAGCTGCTCTTTAAAAAACTATTCGTTTTCTAAAAAGGATGTACTTGTACAAGGAGCACCAGTACCCTAAGACTCTAAGGGGTACAAAGCTGACTTACCTCCATATATTTGATCTACGCATTGCAGAGTTATGTCATTTTCTCCTACAATCTTATTCTTAAATTGCGGCTCCTAGAAACACAAAAAAATTCGTAGAAATGTCATACTACTGTACCACCTGCTGCCAAGTAAAGGCTTTCCATACAATGTTTTAATATCAGCATTATTTCTAATTAGCTGTATAAGGCAGGACATTGAAGAATAGTTATTAAAATACAGACAGATGCAAGTTGCACACACAATATATTATTTAATTCTCAGCCATGCTTGAAATGTAGATACAGTTTTTACTTTTCAAATAGCTTCAAAGCATATATTTCTGTTGAGAGACACTTTTCAAACGAGAATCACTGCAGTAAACAGGAAATACAGTAACTTCATGTAATCCAAGCCCTTTTATGACAAGTTTCCTTGCTATGGGAACCTGGCAGGAAACACAAAGTCTCTTAAAAGAACAAGCATCCCAAGAACATTCCAACATTAAAGTCAGATTTATCACTGGGTAAAGTGAAGACACACACAACCCAATTACTTTATCTATTGTGCAACCAAACTTGAAGTGATTTGGAGTTCTCTTCACCTCTACCCTTCCATGAGTTCAGTTAAAATGGTATTTTAGTGATGTCACAATTAAACAATATTATTTTCAATATTATTACCAAATAGCTGATGTATCAGCAGCAGCAAATTATATTTACTGTGAACAGAGTTAACCATGTTCAAGTTACTTCCAAGCCTGCAGTACTCTGAAGCAGGTAGCTAATACTCAACTTTTGTTAAAAGAAATATAGTTGACTTGGCATGTTAGAACTCCAAGGTTCAAAGACAGCAGAGAACAGAAATTAGCATAGCCATTACCAACTTTCCACAGATCACTTGAGATTTACGTCAAAAGATTCTGCAGCTTTGTTTTAATTAATTCCAGAAGGTCCAATAATCTGTACTTGTCTGCAGAAGCCTTAGTTTAATGTTTAAATTTTGTGAAATTTTACCCCAAGAAACTTCTGACTACAATCAATGTGCGTCAAATCATATTATTTTCATTGTCCTTAACTGTCAGGATCACCTTAAACTTGGGAACCACTAGACTCTCTTTTCTCTTCTAACACCTAAATGGACTAAACTATTTCAATGCTTAAGCTTATCAAAAGCACTGTGGCATAACCATTCTCCTCTGACAGCTCAATTTGAGCACCTAAACCAAAGGAAAAAAGATAGAAATAACTTTTAAGATTTGGGGAGTTTTAATTTTTTCAGTGTTTCCAAGGTCAACAGCACTAGGTTTAAAATCTTTTCAGTAAACACTAGATTTTGAATGAAAAATTTCAAAGCTTTACTGAGCCACATAAATTTTCCGAGCATTTCCGCTGAGTATTAGCTTACTCAGTCTTGTACAGCCTGAAATGATTCTGCAGATGTAGGCCAAAGTCAAATCAGGCAGATGTTATCCATCATCAGAGACATTTACACTTCCACAAACTCTACCAAGACAAAGAGTCAGAAATCAGCTTTAAACAAACTGTTGATTAGTTTTCAAAACAATGGGTTCTTTTAACTTTAGCTTCACCAACTCACAAAATATAAAGAGTTATAAACTATGTCTAATCTAAGTGTCCACATAAATGCTCGCATTGCCTTTGCTTAAAATAGATATTAGATCTTGAGGAAGGATCAAGCAGATGCAGACTGATTCAAGTTATTCTACATCCATTAAGAAATTTTATACATTTATGTTCATTCTGCATCTTTATGTAAGGGAAGATTATTTATGCAGAGCCTGTTTAGTCATAATTAGAAGACTTGTTTTCTTACATTATCATCTGAAGCAGAATCATCATCAAGGAAAGAAATTTTAAAGTTTGTGCACACGAGTTTCCCATAAGTGCCACGATTTGACCCATCTTCTTGCATATACTTGTACACTGTGCTGGCTTCACAAAGCAGCAGTTCACCTGTAGAGAAGAAACACTGACTTGCAACATTAACTGACATTTACAATTGAATTATTTCAATTGTTATCTCAAAAGCAGCAATAACTTCCTGACAGTTTATCAGAACTGTATGCCTAAAGATAGTTCATCTCTGTTTCACAAAGCCACTACGAGGCAGCTCCTGGAATCAGCACATTGAGAGCCTTCCAGGTTACTAACTTTATTCCAGAAGGCTTGAACTGCAGATGTTTGGGAGTTCTGTAACCAGAGGTACCTGTGTCATGGCCTACTCCAAATGGCAAGAGAACAGCAACCATTCAAGTGGGTATTTGAAAAAAACACAAAACACAGCAAGAGTAGTTTGTATAGGCAATAAACAAGTCGAAAATTATTCCAATCTTCCTTACTGTTAAACTTTAAGAATGCTGAAACATTTGAATTAGTTGTTTCAGGTTCATCATAATTATTTTTTCATAGCTTTGACTATTTTACAGGTCCCAAGGCTATTCTGAAAGTCTCAAACACAAGTTTGCATAAATAATAGTCAATTAAGTTCTCATGTTAGAATTCACAGGAACTGAAAATCAAATTTAAGAAAGTGAAGTTTTAGTAGGTGTGATCAGACAGACTACTGGTTCTTCCTAAAAAGTGTAGGAAACTCAATGGAAGAATAATAGTTTATTGTGAATTTTACATGTATTTTGTCTTTCCTTATCTTGGAAAATAATTTTTTAAAGAAATATTTGTAAATAATAGAAGATAATCTTAACAGTAAATGAAACACTGGAAGGCTCAAGTATCTCACAGTAGAGGCAAAGCCACTAGAAGGTAAATTTCCTCTAGTTCTTGTCTTCAGTTCCATACAAACAAAACCCACCCAACTTTAACTTCTAAGAAACAGGGCAAACTCGAATACTGACAGTTCTCCACATGCAGCTTACCTGAGGTCACTGTACTCTGTAAAAAATTTGTTTTTATAGAGTTTGCAAAATCCCATGCTGACAGAGATGTTAAAAACATTTCAACCTGCATGGGTTGTTAAACCAAACCCTGTATTTTACTACTTGTGCCAATGACGTCACATGAGTGTTTGCTGCAGACATGGAAATACTTAAGTATTGTTCATTAGTCACTAATATTTATTACTTAAGTCTAGTAATATACAACGGTTACCTGGTAATAAGTGAGGATTTACTTCCTTTTCTATGGGTTCCTTTATGTGTATTTCCTAAAGAGGGAAAGAGTAATTATTACTTTGCAAAGATCACACCTTCAACAGACGCTGTAAACAGCTACACCCTCCCACTTTAATTCCTCACATTCTGGCAAATTAAAATTAAGTAAAAAAGCCTCCTAAACGAAAGGAGTGTGCGTCTGCAATTTGATCTTTCCACCTAATGTCGGAAGTCTATTTGATAAGTCATTAAGTGTTTTGACATCCACAGTGTCAGTTACATGCATTTGTGGACACACAAAAAATTGCACTATCTGTGTAACAGACAGAAATAAAACATTGGCAGTATTTTTTAAGTTCTCTCAGCACACCTAAATGGATAAGCACAAACTTAGTATTACAGCACCAGCACCCAGCTCATTCATAAGCTTTTCCATGTATGACTTGCAATAGCTTCTAATGTAGCCTCCAGTTTTCCAAGTTTTATCCATGACTCCCTGCTTCTCATTTTTTACACACTTCATTTCAACCAAAGTACAAAAGTTACTTAAACGGCACTAACATGACTATATAGAAAGGTAGTTCAGGATCTTGGAGCTAAGAGATAAAACCTGGTGACGGGATATCCTTCAGTTTGGACCCAAATGGCACAAAACAAACATACTAAATTAAATTCTCTGTGTCACTTATTCTAGCCCTTAGGAACTGACAAATTTTAGGGCTAAAATCTCCAGCCAAAAGACTATTAAACTAGAGGAGATGCTACACCCTTCCTGCTCAGCCTGTTCAGAACTTCCTCCTCCAAGTCCAAATCACTTTGCATGCATTGGAGTCTTTCTGGAAAACCATTAGTTAACTGGAAACTCCGCTGGGGGCACAGCAGTAAGCAAGCTAATTTTAGTTTGTCACCAGCATCCAGCATCCAGCAATTGCAGAGTCAGCTACTGCAATTTAAGGCAAACAATCTAAAGAAGACATAAGCAATAATAAATTTGCTGGATTAAATACAGAGTAACAAAAGCCCCTGAGAGTACAAAAATAAACAGTCTCTGCCATTCATATAAACACTTGCTCTCCACACTCAGAAGACTTAGAACTAAGTTTGAAGGCTGCACAGCAAAACTAAAACCACCAGGAAATCACGTCATGAGAACAGCAGAGATGTTCAAGATAGGCCGAAAAGAGAAAAAGGTTATAAAATGAAAGTGGTAGCAGTGTGAAGAAAGAAATCCATAACTACAGCTAATAGAGAAAACAAATCCCAGTTTGCTGCCTTTGTCTTCTAAGTGTGGATGCTGTAGAAGTAATATTTAATTGAAGTTCAGGTTTTTCAGCTAAAAAAGTTAGATAAAATGTTACTATGACTTAAGCCGAATACTTCTGCATTCAGAGGAACAATATATATACCTTTTCTTCCCCCAGTGTTGTCTCCTCACCACTGGTAGCTTTAAACTAAACACTGGGTCTACAAGTGCCCTTAACAGCTCTGCCTTATACAATCACTCTTTGTGTCCAACTACATGCAACCCTGCTCAGAAAACTGCATGCCAACAATCACTTCCATGGAACAGTAAAGCAGTTATACCAGCCAGGTGCTTTTCCACCACATCTGACTTTGGGAGGTGCCATAGAGAATGTAGTAACTACTGTTCTGTACACACACCGTTTGTACTTACTGCCATGAGTACCAGTTTATGCTAGTGTTGGAAGAACTGAACTGAAGAAAAAAAAATTTGACCCCAAAGAAGTTCTTTGAGCTTACACATATTTGTTAAAACACAATGAAGCTTTTATAACAGGCTTCAACAGCAAATAATCTTGAACAAGTGGTTTAGGTTTAGGTTTTGGTTACAAGTTAAAATTGGGTATCTTCTGAACAAAGTTATAAGTTTAATCAAATTGCATCACGGCAGATTGGAGACCACGAACACTGAGAACATCTTGTAAAATCCAGTTTCACTTTGTTGAAAAAAGTCTACAGACACTGAAGTGCTTATGATAGGCAGAAGTCCTATAACATTCAACAGATTCCAAGAGTTAAGCCTCCAGAAGTTCTATTCGAAATTCAACATTTACATTCCACAAAAAATTTATAAATGTATTAAAGGTGGTTTTGATACATATATACTAGAGATAGCTAGACCTCAAGCCATGAATTATGCTGAAGAATCCATGCTGCTGCACTCATTTTTCTAGAAAGGGTATTAAAATACACTAGATTTTACTATGGTCACATTTTGTATTTGCTTTTTTCAGCGCGAAGGTAAATATCTGCAAGAAAAACTAACTCACCATGAGTCAGTTCAAGTTGTGTAGGAACACACATGTAAATTCAGCTGTCATCTCCACTCTGTTTCAACTTTATTTTTATAATGAATGTAAGTTTTGGGGCAACACAGATCTTACAATTAACTGAAGAGCCTCCTGATACTTCAATTCATGCTGCTCAACTAATCAGTCACACATTCACAGTCACCCACCTTTATCCCTGGCTTTGCCCGACAACACCATGAGGTAATTTGGTTTGTAAAATCAGCTGGGAAGTATGTACCTGTCCTACATTTGGTTTTATTGTTAGTGCCTATTGTTAGCAGAACTGGCTCATCAACAGGTCAGATAAGCACAGAAACAAAAGAAAGGGAAGCAACAGAATTAAGTCTGCCCCTTTCTGCAAGCTACTGAATACATTTGGACCTCAGAAATCTTCACCCTCTGACCATTTGTTGAAGCTAAGCATGCAAGTACTTTACATAAGTGACCACTGAAAGCCATGCAAACCTCTAGATAGTTTTTCATCTGTAGCTCCCCTCTTCTGAATGCCACAAACAGGATTTTGTCACTTCTTATTTAAGATACAACACGGGAAGACCTACCACCAACCACAGTTAAAAACAGTCACCCATAGGGCACCATGCAAATGAGGAAAATTAACTTTGATTCTGTAATTTCTGAGGCAACTCTGCTGAAGGTTTTAGAAACTTCTTTCTAAGAGATGCTTCTCACCTCTGCACTTACCTAGTGCTACATTCTTTCTTCCAGGCTCTCAAACCGTGGTAGGAAATACAGCAATGCCCTTTAATTATCAGTTTTAACAGCAGAGTGTACCAAATCATGCCAAAACTTCAAGCTGACACATCACACCAAATTAATTCCTAATACATCCTCCTTCTTGGTAACAGAAAACCAAAAACTGTTTTTCTAAAGGAAAGTTCTCTTCTTGTTTTTTAGCCAAATATATGGAACAACTGCACAGTTTGCAATAACCAGAGACTACAGTCAGCTTTCTTGCAAAAAAAAAAAGTATTTAAAAGGGTTAAAATATCTTCCTTAAGTCTGTCTGGGGAGACAAGTCTTCCCCAAGTGCTGAAGGGATGAATGAGGCAACAGTTTAGGGCAACAGGGTCAGGTAGGAGCTATGTTATATTAACAGGGTCCAAATGGTTGGAGCAGGAAAGGAATCCCAAACGACTTCTGCTTTTTGTCCTACACTGTCGCCACAAGTGAGAGCAATTCCTCTCACTCCACAGGGAGGTAAACAACTGTGTACTGGAAATATGTAAAGAGAGAAAAACATTCCTTGCATGCCAGAATCCAGATCTTGATAGAGAATCTGTTTAGGGTTTTTTCATCATTACTGACATACAGATATATATGTGCCTATTGATACTGGATGTTGCTCATCACCCCAAGCACAGATACCATGCATACAGCATGCTGCTGCAAACTGTAAACTCTGAACCTACCTTACCCTGCAAGAAGGCTTCCACTGAGCCATAGGTGGACATCTGTGCTACAGGTATTTATGACAATGAAAAACAAGACTTTTACTAAACATGCTGAGAAAATATGTTTGAAAGATTCAAATAATGAATGAACAAGTTATCACTTCCAGGGTGTCAAGGGTACTGGCTGAAACAGTTGACAGCTTTCAAAACCAACAGCAAACAGTGCTGCAAGAACACTGAACACTTTGCTGTTTTTATATAGTTTTCCACAAGTAAGTTCTCCACGGGGAAGCTCTACATTCTGGTGAGGTTTGCTATGAGCATCTGTTTTTTTCATATTTACCTCACTAAAAGAGGGGTGAGATAAAGATAAATGTATACTTAAAAAAGTTATCAGTTGTGAACGTCAAACTGTGTACCAAAATACTTGCAAATTAGTTGTGGTGCTTCAACAAGTGAATACAGTGCTCCTGAGTAAAATAAACTTCTGTGGAGAAGTTCCACTGGAATTCCATGCAGAAGAGAAAACACCCATGCAAGTGCTGAGTATCTACTTTGCATCCAGAAACAAACTACATTACATACCTGGTACTTTCTGAAGGACCCCTTGTTGGTCAAACAAGCCTAATGCCGTGTTGTATGCCACGCAACCCAGAGCATATACTTACTACACTTCAATAACATTGCTGAGAATAATCTCTAACTGCTTGTTTTCCTTCCTTCCACAGCTCCATTATCCAGAAGTCTGTTAGATCATAGCACATGTTTTCCCTCTCCATTTCATCTCTTATCCTTTCCTCTTCCCTTACATTGTTCTGTCCATCTCCTCTGACATCAGCGCCTGGTTTCCCCCATGTCAGCCCAGCTGTCCACCAACTCCTATTCCTTATTCCACCCTTCAACTCCACCACTCCAATTGTGAAGGAGGTACGTACTTTTTTAAGACTGATCACTACAGAACACACAATATCGTATCAAGATTTACAAGCAAGAAGTATTCACAGTGGTTATGAGCTAACAACAGAGCAGAATCTGAGAGACAGGGCACACGAGGCATGAAAGTTACCCTCAGCCATCCATGGTGTATCCCAGGTTTCAGAGACAAGCAGCATGAAGCAGAACCTCTTTCATAGTTTAAAGGCTAACACAGGAAAAAACATCCCATAAGAATAAATATGAAGGATTTAGCTTTTCCATGTTTAAATACAGGGAAAAGCACCAACTTTAAGCTTGAAATCAAATTTGAAATCTAATTTTAAATGCAAATTAAGAGTTTTTTAGGAAAACATGATCTAGCTTGTTTGACCTCTAAATAACTTCATTTTTCAGTTTGAAAGAGTTAGAAATCTTGAAGTAATTCACTGGTTCTTGTTTTAGTGTCTCCACAGACACATATTCTGTGATCTGAAATGTCAAAACATTGACTTTATACCCTAGTATTCACCCCACTTCCTGCAGGGTAGCCAAGTCTGTCCTGAGGGGAAGTGTGTCATTAATATCAACATCCTACGGTCTCACTCTCAACAGACCACTGATTGATTTGCAGTTCCATACAGTAGAACTTAACTAGGTTATATTTAGTCAGATGTTAAAAACGCTGCTTTTCCAGACATTCTCGGGTTTCACAGCAGAAATTATTACTTCTGTTCCTTTAATAAACAGCATTTTCTTTTCACTCCTTGCTTCCATCTGGTCATATAATACCACGAACAGAGCTCCTGTTTCTTTTCATATTCAAATTAGCGCACACAGCAGGTTAAAGCTGACTTCATTTTATTTTTCAGAATACTGCCTACTGTGTCCCTCAGGTATCTGAAGATGGGCTAAATAAGGTGGGGCTGAACCAAAATTCAGCTCTGCCTATTAATTTCCCTATTGCAGGGCTCCCCTAACCTGAAAGCAGCAGTTTAAGGCTTTAAAACAGCTTCCCAAGCAAACCAGGACAAGACCACAGAAGCTGGAGGCTGCAAGCAAGGGAGGGCTACAGCTAACACAAGTCTATTGCCCTGTACTGCATAGTGATTGACTGGAATCTTGCCTCAGGCTGGATGCACAAAGAGATTCAAGGCAAGGCTCTGCAAATTCACGGAGAAGTCCACCATTAATTCCAATCCTACACAGCTGAAATCTCAAGCTCATGAAGTCCCTGAATTGCTGTTTCCCACCTTCTGACATGGCCTGCCAGAGGAAGCATCACACCTGTTGCTTCTTCCCCAAGCACCTGGAAGTTAAAATGCCTTGATGAAAGCTCCCAGTTGCCCAAATTATGTTCCACATAAGAGGAATTAGAATTTCCACTGTTGTATCAGTCTAGTTCCTTTTAAAACTCAACTACACGAAAGTTAACTTGTACAGGAAACCTGTGTTCAGGAAGTTGTTTTTCTTGGGTGCACACAGCTCTGTGAGAGATGCACATTTCTGCTTACTTTAGGATATTTAAGCAATACGCTTTTTCTAGACACCAAAATAGCCTCACAGTTTTCATCATATATCTAAAATTTTATTTTTAATCCTCATAAAAGCCACTAAAGTCTTCAGAACACGTAAAGAGTTAATGACTGCAATGTCTACTGAATTAGGATATTTCATAATATCGTCATCTTCCAGTGTTAAATACCTTAGTTACTCTTCCTACAACCATCAGGATCATATTTGAAGCATTACATCACTGCACTTAAAATCAAATTAAAGTACTCTTTTATTATTTGGTATCTTGCTGCACTATGTATATATTTACTTGTGCACTTTCCAACCAGCCATTTTTTCTAGCAAGCTTTAGTCACACACCACGCTCATTTAAATGGCGAAGTGTCTTCCAGTAAGTCCAACAAGTGAAATTGTTTCTTTCACAAAATCCAGTTCCTTGCATTTTTGTACAAGGTACTTTCCAAAGGTGAAAAGGAAAGACAGGGATATATTTGCTGACTCCAGAAATATTTGTACCCATCATTTACATCTATGTTGACTTGGAAATACAAGAAAGAGATAAAGCTTTTAAAGTAAACTGATGAAACTACAAGCCACGAGGACTGAAAAACATATGAAACCGGATTTGCTATCACCAAGGACATAAGTTTTAAATACCACAGCTGATTTTGGCCGTAATAACTCTGATTGTTCTTTCAGATCTAGTGTAAAATAAAACCAGCAGATTCACCAAGGTCCTATCAGTGACAGACTCTGCACTAACTAACAAGATTGACAAAAATCTCTCCCTTAAGAAACTCTCAGGAAAATTAACGATTAAGAAGAATCCGTTTGACACAGATTACAAAGAACTAGGAGGGGAAAAAAAACCCAACACTTATGGCCCATATTCATCAAATGTTTTTCCTAGAAAACAGCTGTTTACTAGGAATAAGAATGATGGACTACAGAATAACAATACTGACCTAATACCATGTGCTAACAAGATGACCTCAGTAAACTGAGCCTAAGTTCACTTTGATCAAACCGTCAACGTAAGTTTCAATAAATAAGTGAGACTAGGCAGAACAATATCAAAGATAGACAGAGAAATATACACACTGCCAAGAATTCATCGAGTTGTTAGGGAAGGATATCCAGGGCTTTCTAGCGGCGGAACTGATAGCAAGGAGCTCACTGAGCAGAATGTGAAGTGATGCTGTTCAGGGACAATAACAACAACAGGTTCGGAAAGTCCCACCTTACGGGCCGAACAGCCGCAGCCCGACACCTGGCCACGGCTTACAGAAACAACTCCGCTGACCAGCCAGCTCTATTTTTCAAGCTCTTTTCCACGCCGCTCCCCCTCGGGGCAGCCCAGGCAGGCTGAGCCCCGCCGTGCCGGCGGCAGCTCTGGCCCTGGCCCTGGCCCCGGCCCCGGCCCCGCTCTCCCGCCCGGCACAGCGNGCGTACCTTTGTGCATAGCTGCAGGGACCTCCCGCTCCTGGCCTGTTCTTTGATCACTTCCACAGAGTCATAAAATCGGAGAATGGTTTGGGCTGTAAAGCACCTTAAAGCTCATCGGGATCCAGCCCCCTGCCATTGGCAGGGACACCTTTCAGCAGGTTGCTCAGAGCAACATCCAACCTGGCCTTGAGCGCTCCCAGGGATGCGGCATCCACAGCTTCTCTGGGCAACCTCTGCCAGTGCCTGACCCACCTCACAGGGAAGACTTTCTTCCTAATAGCACATCGAAACTTCGTTTAACTCGTCTATTGCACTGTTTCTTAGTCGGCTGCCAAACACCTGTGTTGTATCTGTGCACACTTAGAAGGCAACTCAGCATTAAGGAAAGTCTAAACAAGACATTAAGATGCAGAGTGTTACTTATGGCAGGAGAATTGCAGGAAAAATGACATAAAATGTGTTTTCCATTAAATAATCCTCTAAACCCTCTAAAATGTGACTGCTGATATGCCCCGAGAAGTCCTTTGCCCAATGCCTATTTAATATGTTACAGGCATAGCCTCCCTGGAATGTCATCTTTGGACACTGTATAATCAGAGCTGTAAATATACACCAGGTTTAACTGGTATGCAGGTTACTTTTTAAAGCCTCATTCTTATATGAGTACAGAACAATGCAAATACTGTAAATGGCCTGTGGCAATGCAGCAAGACTACCCAGCAATTCAAATGGTGCATGGTAACCCAGGCGACAATTTGTGCATAGAGTAGACTTTATGGAAGTATTTTTACAAAAATAAAACATACTTGACAAACTTCAGTAGACCATAGGATGTGACTATCAACAGCTCCTTTGAATATTAGTGATAAGCACTTTTCTTATCATTCCCCCCGCTTTTTGTTTTAATACTTCACTTTATTTACCTTGCTCCAAACCCAGACCTAGGAAAACTACAGGAGGAAGAAAAATGATTACATGGAGTTATAAGACGGCATTTATAAAAATTAAATGGAGTAACTGTTTCAATTCAAAAATAAAGTGGTTTCCCTGTTTTCAGAGTCAAGGAATGAGAACTCTTTTGGATTTAATCACCTTCCTTCTGGGAAAAAAACCCAGAACAACTCAGAGATTTTCTTTCATTAGTAGTTTTACAACAAAGGCTATTCTGGTATGGAATCCCACGCTGAAGAGCTCTCATGTTTCACCCCACAGCTGCTTCCACATCATTTCTTACATCTCATCTGACCTCAGCTGCATAGGTCAAAAGTACACCCCATGGGATTAAACTGTTGCAAATCCAGGGTGTGGGGAAATGTGGGACACCACCTCTGTGCTCTCTAGTGTATTAAAGTACTTAAAAAAAGAAAACAGCATGTAAAAAAATCTTTTAAAGAACCTGAATTTAGAGTGGAAACAACATGAATACCTTAGCATACCATGAGGTTTACAGCACACTAAGGCAAAAACCAGCTACTTACTGTCATAGCATTTTTCAAAGAGGAAGGGATGTTTTGACACCAGGCCAGAGTCTTAACTCCAATGGGAAGGGCAAAAGGAGCCTTAATTCCCACATAGCACATGGGAATTCATTCTTCATCTTGTCATCAAAAAAGCCCTACATAAAAAATTCTGAATGTAACTTCTATTTTCCATCAGCAAAATACCCACATGGTGATGAACAGGGAATGCTTCGTCCTGGGGTTTGCTCTCCAGGATGCAAATTGTGCAGGACTGAACCCACTGCAGTCTTTTTGCTAGAATTTGATGGCTAGATTTGGATCCCCCCCTTAGTCAATACATTCAGCTTTTCTGGAATGGAAGAAATAAAGCTATCACAAGCAAGTTAACTTATTTAAGAGAAGAACATTAACTTCTGAAAGGGCCAGCTGCAATGCTGAGTCTGTGCTCAGCAGATTACCAACCACGTTCTTCCCTTTCCCCAGGAACAATGATGTACTGTCACTTTCTCTTCTAAAATCTGGAGTGTCTGTGGCGAATACTCATAAAAATCAACTTCAGCCCTGCCACCTCATCTCTGTAGATTCCTCCTGCAGACAGTGAAGAGAAATAGGTCCCTTCTGAAGGCAAATGGGGGCAGCAAATAAATTCCTTGTTCAGAAACAGCCTCAGAGACTGTCCAGTGCTCAGAGCGCCTCAGGATGTTGGCTTGGTCAAGCTGAAGTTGGCCTTTCAGAGTGCCATCCTTCCTGCCTTTGTCTTTGTATTCCCCCCATAGTCATCTACTGCCTCTCACATATGTATTTACATATTTATATTTTTGTAATTTTAATGTGGTCCCTCTCTTCAGCATTGTCACTCTGTAGTGTTGTTCCAAATTGCTCCATACTAATGAGGAAATAAGACAGTTCAATCATTTCGGATTGTTCTCTTCACTAATAAAGACTTTTAAAATAAAATTCCTACAACAAACTGAAGCTCCTCGAATGGTGTATTAATAGGATCTATCTTCCCATGTTTCTTCTGAATGGGAAGTGCTGTTTCATGCTGCCAATGACTTCCAATCCACTAAAAAACCCCCAGAGTATATCAAATAATGTAATTTATTTTGTTCAATTTTATATGCATATCAATGACAATCATGCAAATGTAAAAGAGTAAAACTATTCAAAAGCCAAGTTCTAGATTGTCTATAGTGGGTGAAGAACGTATGGCATTTAACTGTTTCCATTTCATCCTTACACTTTTCTTTTTCTAGAAGAATATTCACAGTATTTAATGCTGCCTGCAGGAGGGAAACTCACAGACCAGCTCTGCTCTTCCGATAAACAGAGATTACTTTGTTTAAAAAAATCACGTGCTATTAATTTGAATAATACTTTGGACTGAATTCTCAGCTGTGAGAATTCACTCTCAGGCTCAGTGGCACAACAGCTGATGGAAGGAAGACACAAAGGAGCTGTTTGCAGCTTCTCTATCAGTTTTCTTTCAGTGATCCTCTTAACTGCAAGTTGTATCTCATATTTTCCTTTGTGGCAGTCCTCCTTGTCAGCATTTCCTTGGCTATGGGAAGTAACTATCCTGGGTAAGGCATTATCCTAGGCAGTATCTGGAGCACAGTTGGTGAAGATCACTGAACACAGCTCTTTGTATGACATTTCAGCTTTTCTGAGCCTGGGCCTTTGTAAATCTCAATGTCTTGGGGAGTGCAAAGTTGTGCTTGGATGCTCAGAGGGTGCAGGGCACTGTGTGTTGTGGGTGCTTTGGTGTGGGTTGGACAAATGTAATAAATTTTTAAAGCCATTCATGAGTGTTGAGCAAACTTGCATGACTGTGTCTAATTTCTACTCCCCATTTCCTCTTTTTGAAGAAAACAGAGGGAGTCTTTGCTGTGCTGCAGACCTGCAAAGTCACAGGTGTGCGTAACTCCCATTCCAGAGTGGTAACTCAGAGGCAGGAATCTGCAGCTGTGCTCCCCTTTGAACTCTCATCATGGCTGGATCCAGGTCTGGACACTACTTTTAGTACATGCAACTCCAATGGTGTCATGGGTAAAGAATTTGAAGTAGCAGCTCAAAAGAGGATCTCAGAAGATTACCATTTGTCAAGGTTCAGTCTTTCTATTCAGAAAATCTACCTGGGTGTACAATCTGATTTTTCTTATTTTCACATTTATCTGAGTCTTACCAGAAGAACTGCACCTAGGTGTGCAAACCTAGGTATTTCTGTTGTACCTGTACAGTTACTCTGACATTTCACAGAGCATCGCAGATGCTCGTGTGTAACTCAGAAGGGAGGAGATGCCCCAAAAATGATGGATTTATCCAGAGTATACAGAGATCTTCCATGCTGGGTCTGATACTCCCTATTTATACTGCTCAATTAAGTAACTCTGTTTGGGACTTAAGTATTTCAAACATTTTAAGAGAACATATTAAAGTGGCTGAAATCAGCATCCAAGAAATACAGAAGACTAAGATGAAGCTGAAAGTCACATTACTGGGAACTATCAGGGAAAAAATCAGAAATGAGGAGTATACTGGGACGTCCTGTGGAAAAAGGTCACCAGATCAGTCTATAGACAGCCAGCAGCTACCTCTGCTTTACACAGACTAAGAGAATTTTCTGCGAAAAGTAATGAATATTAGTTTTCTGCAAATTAAGACAATTCTAAAAAAAAGAAAACAACCCAAAACCATAAAAAGGTTCTGCTGTAAGATACTACTCCTAATACTGTATTCACACTGACATTTTCATTTTCCAGTACTTTCCATGTCCTTCAGGAATTGGTTTCCAAACTTGGTTCAGATTGCAGTCTGTCACCTTTGAGGTGAGCTCAGTTTTGAAGTACATGATCAGAGACTGTGTAATGTTGTCTTATATAAACTTTTTATGTTTCATCTTGGTTGCGGTGGCCTTCCTCTACTGATTGTATTGTGTGTTTCAATTTTTAAGCAGTTTTCTACTCCTTGTTGTGAGAACCTAATCTCTGTGGGTAAAGGAAAAGCAGATCTACTCTAGCTTTCCTCAGCTGAAATATCTGGCTCTGATTCCTGTTCCATCCCACGTCTCAGTCCTGAGACACTATGTGCCCAGTTCCTCCCTGAAAGTGGTTGAAGAGATGCAATTTTTTCTTAAGCCATCAGGGATGTCCCTCATGGCCACACATCATGACTCAGATGGCAACCAGCAGGTCCTTCAGGGGTAGCAATGTACATCAGTGCCATTTTGTGTCCATCCCTTAATTACTGAATGCTTTTGTTCTACCAGGACCTTCCAGAGCTAACCTTCTGAACTCCTCTAACCAGGAAGGTTCATCTGCCATTTGGGACATACAGTTCCAAAACATGCACACAGAAGAGTGCAAAAACAAATTAACAACTACACCACAAAGAGTGGGACAGAGGCAGTAACTGCTGAGAACACACCCTGGACCAGAGTGTTTATTTCAGTCATAGAGATGCAGCTGGGGATTACATGTCTTAAACTTGAGGATGGAAAACAAAATATTGCTGTGAGAGTTGTGAAAACTCAGGAAACAAAGCACCTCACACTGAACAGGAAAATCACCTTCTCTTAATAGCTACAAGTGGGAGAAGAGGAAATGAGTAACTCCTTAATACCTCTACTCACCCAGGAAAGCATGGGTGTCACAAACAAGAATACAAGGGCTAGAGAGGTTCCCCACCTTTTCTTAGCACTTTTGAAGCAAACACAATTACTTGTTTGTGGGCACACACAGAGATTTCTTTGTCATGTGGTGAGCTTCTTTATTTTATTCTCCAAAATGCTGTGAATAGAAATAACTTCAGACTGGGTATTTCTTATCCTTAACAGTACACAAACAGTGAGCCAAGCCCCATCTGTATTGGGAAAAAGCCTACACCATGGCTGGATGTGAGGCAAAGTTAAGTCAGGGCTCTCCTCTCACCCTTGTTTCTTCTGAACCTGCAGTCCAAAGGGAGATTCTAAGGATCATGAGCTTGTAGATAATGAGAAGGATATATTTAAGTGTGGCCCTCCTGATATCAAAGGATGTGAATTGACCCTTCTGTCTTGAAATGAATCTCCCAAAAGAAAAAAAAGCAATGTTCAGCTCCCAATTTGATGGCAGTCCCTAAACTGGGTGGTGGGAAAAATCTGCCAAGGTGTCATTGGGCAGCCCTGATTCTTTCTTCCCAAGTCACTTCTCTGAATGCAATGTGGCTGAAAAGTCCTTGGGAAAGATGTCCAGCTGTCTGTCACTAGCTAGGAATCTGGTCCATCTAGATAAATAGCTTCTCCTGTGCTGGGCTCTTCCTGCTGGGCATGAGGAGAAGCAAAGCAAAGCTAGTGAGAACCATCCAGTGTCCAAATTACAGGGTACAGGATGGGTCAGTTCCAGCATATCCATGGGCAGAAATACTCATTATGAGGCCTACACAGTAACCTCTTATCTTTGGGAAGGACACATCCAGACTTCAAAGTTTTTGCTGGCTGTGTCCTGGCACTTCTGTTCTTTCCTTTAGCAGTGAAAATTGTATCTAGTACATGACTGCAGTGAAAAAATGTGTTCGTTTTACTTTGCCCACCTTGACTTACTCTTGGCTTAGATTTCCTAACCTAATCAAAATGCATGTGTGTGTCAGTAATCATGGATGTCAGGTAATGAAAGAAGCCATCCAGCTTGTGCTGTCATCCCCAACTCCCATATAACTGCTGCAACTAAAAAATCCAGCCCAGGTAATCTGAGAAACAGGCACAAACCTACCCCTTCAGGAAAGCTACATGCGCTTTAGCAGAAACTCATGGCAAAACACAAACATGAGTCTGGAGGCTTGCTTTAGCTTCCCTTTACTGTCCCTGACTTCAAAAAGGCCATTGTCTAAGCAAGGCACACTTTTATTTGGCTAAGACAAACGAGTTTTTGAAGCAGCAAACTTCATAGAAGCAGCAAATCTTGTAAAAGAAATCTCATAAATCCATGTATTCTTCCCTGTTAGCAAATGTTTCTGATTTACTAGAATGTTTTTCTCTGCAATTGCTGTGGTTTTCATTTTCAGGCCCTTGGAAAGTTTCTTGACCAAACTTTCTAGAATTAAAATGCATTCATGCTAGAATTAAAAGATTCAGGCTGATGTCCATATGGCAATCTGGCATGCCTGAATGTCAAGATGGGTATTTCGAAACATTTTTCTTGAGGATTCCAGAAGTCACCTCCACTTCCAGAACTCCAGGTTTTTCTAAGGAAATAAAATATATTTTTTATCTATTTTTTTCTGATGTGTGGGTGAAATTTGTAGAGGGACTTTTCCTCAGGCAGAATATATAAACCAGCAGAGGACTGGAGGAATTTTATTGCATGGACTTTGTCCCAAACCATTGGGTTTCATTTCTGTGTTCTCTGAATGCATCACTGCTTCTTGGGAAACACTTCAGCCCTGGCTACTTCTGTAACAGGAGCTCTGAACTGGTCCCATAGCTTGTAAATTGGCTCATCTTATGCCTTTGGATATGCTGGAGAACTTGCTGGGGATGTTAGTTAAAGCATCCAGAATCCTGATTTATGATTTACCACTGTCATATGAGGAATGGTTATCCTGGATCTATTGCCCTGAAATTACCCCTGGCAGCAGCTGCAAGAAATTTCCTAAGAAATGGATACAGGAAAGCAAAACCACACACTACCCCCTCACACAAAATTTTTAAAATGCCCCTCCTTCTCCTGTTCACAGTGATTTGACATATACAGTCTTTTGACACACATTTTATCAACTCTTTCCTTTATAACCTTTCTCAGGTTGCCTTCCTCAGTGGGAATCCTTACCTTGCAGAATTTCTCTTTTGCAGTCCTCAGTGACTCAAAATTGAATCACTCTTCTCCCTCCTGCTATGCCTACTCTGACTTGTGTAATTTCTTTACATCCCTTCTAATTTATTCATGAGATAGTCCTGGCTGTGTTTCTAACCATAGCTGTCTCCTAATTCAGTAGCAGATTTTATTTGGGGTTTTGTTGCCATGATGACTTTGGTGCATCGTTAAATAACTATTTTTGAATTATTTTAAAATGCATTCTTTGGCAATAGAGAGGAACACTGTAATAGCTAAAACATCACAGTTTTCCCTTCCTGCTTGTCACAGAAAGGTGAGAATGAACGCTGGCTTTCCAGTGGGAGCTGCTGCTGAGGACACAGCGCTCTCTGCTGCTGGGAGCTCACAGGGACACTTCAAACACAGCCCTGTGGATTTGCTGCATAAAACGGCACTTTTCTTTTTGGCTGTGGAGTATCCACTTAGGTTTCCAAGTGTTTGGGGAAGTATCCTCACACACTCTTTAACAGTCTCCATTCACGTGCAAGGGAGCAAGGCACGGACTACAGATGTAGTTCTGTCTGCGAAGCAGGAGAGATGCATGAAAAGTCAGTAAAAACTCTTTAGCTTTTCCTTTACCTTTTTGCCACAGCACACTTGCCGAACATGGCATGTAACTTATTTTAACACCTCAGTTCCACTGGCCTAAACCATTTCAGTCTTAAACTCCTCAATCACCCGGAGCTTCTTTTTTTCTTCTACGTTTTTATGGAGTGGTGCAGTTGCTGAATGAGTGGTCAATCATGCACTGGTCTCTGCTGAAAAAGAGCCTTTCTCTTTGATTTCCTACNAGGTGTCCCGAGGAGGAAAACAAAGCTGGTGGGAGGCTGGAAGGAACTTCCTGTGAGGAGCAGCTGAGGAATTTGGGCTTGTCAGGTTGGGAGAAAGGGAGGCTGAGGGGTGACCCCACTGCTCTCTGCAGCTTTCTGAAGAGGGGAAGGGCACCTGGAGGTGCTGAGCTCTCCTCCCCATAATCCAGGGAGAGGACATGAGGGATCCAGGAATCCAGCTGCACCAGGAAAGCTGTCAACAGGACATTAGGAGGCATTTCTATAAAGAGAAGGTGCTCAAGCACTGGAAGAGTTTCCTAGAGAAGTGGTTGTCGATGCCCCAGTCTGTCAGTGTTCAAAGGCACTTGGACCGTGCCCTTAACAACATGCTGGAACTTGGCCAGCCCTGAAGTGGGCAGGCAAGTGACTGGACAATGACTGTAGGCCCCTTCCAACTGGAAGAGTGTTCTATTTTATTTGCTTTCCACTTACAAATAAGATAAATTATGGAAGTTATTGATAAAAACTGGGGAGCATTTAATTACCACAAACACTTCTTGTGTGATGAGCACACTCTGCTGCTGATCCCACAATGATTACCCCACTTTCCTGAAGTTGCAGTTTCACATGACTATATTGGCAACATCCTGGATCACTCTGGCTCCAGTTCTTAAATGTATATTATGCTTTTCTCCCACGTGTGAAAATATGAAGTAGTTGCCTAAGCAGTGACATTCTTGACATCCTAAGCCATGCTGAGGTATCCATGTGGGACTGGCAGCTGTAGGCATGCACCTCTGCGAAACCCATCCCCTTCTGGAGCAGCACATACCCCAGGAGTGTGTAAAACATGACAGTAAACTCCTGTATTCAGGCACTTTCATCTCTCCATATTGTTCATTAACTTGTATAACCAGAAAATTACTGGCGAATTACTGTGCCAGAAGTGAAGTCTGTGATAAGGCTGTCTTACATAGTCTGATCATATAAGCATACTATTGTTCCAAACACAATACAGCATGCAGAAAATGAAAGAGGTTATATAAGGTGCAAGGTTTGTGATTCTTGTGTGGAAACAAGAGGCCTTTTGTCTCACTTTTAATGTTAAAGTAACCCTTTTACTGTAGAAAAAGCCATTTATTTTCTCTTAGTCAGCTACTCCATTCCACCGTCTTAAGATTTTTAAGTACAGGAAACTTAAAAAATCCACAAAGGTTTGTTGATGCCATTCTATGTTTATTGTGATTCAGGGTATTAACCTCAAACAGTACTGATGCAGAATATATGTGAAAGCATTTAAGCTAGTGGCTGAGCCTTTACAAGCTGGTAGGCTTTAAACTACCCTGCAATAAATACCGGTGGCCGTGGCTTTGCAAAACAGTTTAAGAAAACACAAGTTTAAAGATGTCTCTAAATTATGACCCTTACCAACACACATATGTAAGGACCATGACATGTGGGAAAGTGTGCACTGTGCAGGGTCAAGATCCCCAGCAGGAGCTGCCAGTCCCTGAAAAACAGTGACTTTTGCCCTTGGTAGTAACTGGACACATGTAGAGTATTATTAGGGCAGTGTTTCTTAAAATGCAAACTGTAAATAATCAGAAAGTTCAATAAACAACAGCAAGCTTCTCTCAGACTTTCATAATACAAGTGAAAAAAAATGGAATAAAATGTAAGAATACAGATTAACAGATATTTACAGAATGAAGTCTGATTTTCATTTGGATATAAATCAAAACTGTTATAGTAAGTCTATAGATAATACTCCTTGGATTTTTTTTTT
>VXBB01006926.1:0-12998 GCA_013399915.1 Illadopsis cleaveri
CGGGGGTCTGGGGTCACCCCAAGGTTGTCCCGTTCAACTGGGGCGAGTGGTGGCATCCCGGCCACTCCTGCCCTGGCTGTGGGCCGGGCAAGGGGGTCCCCCCTAGGTTTGGGAAGCAGCGGGAAAGGCGTCCCCCCTTCCCTCCTTTCCCACATCTGGCAAAGCTCCGGCATGGCCTCTCCCCACCCCTCCTCCTCCTCCTTCTCCTGGAGGCGCCGGGCCGCTTTCCCAGCCCTGCACGGGGACCCACGCAGCGGAGAAAGGGGCCAAGCGGAGCCGGGATGGTGGGATGCATCCAGGAGGGAGAGGGATGCTGTGGGACACCCTGCTCCGGTGACCCCCAGATCCCCCCCGGCCCCGTGCCCTCATCCCAGGGCAGGGAATGAAGCGAAGGTCGGAGGCAGGTAAATGATTGATCCCATGGAGCAAAGGGTGCTGCTGCCTCAAAAATTCCCAATCCAGCATGGGTTTTTCCCCAGAAAATTCTGCCCAAGGTTTGGGATCACCCAGGCAAGACACAGCCCCCTTCCAAATGGAAACCACAGTAGGGGGGTGGGTCATGCCAGTTTTTTAGGAACCCAATGCAGCCATGGGAAGCTCCTGTCCTAAGGGAATGTGATCCCAAATCCCTGGGATGCAGCTCTATGACCAGTGGCAGTGGATAAACAATGATCCAAAAAAAAGCGGGGTGTCACCATTGCATTGGTGCCAGCACCCCCAGGTTTGGTGGGAAAAGGAGAGCTCTCCCAGGATCCAGGCTGTGCCACTCCCTGGGCCTTCCAAAATTTGGGAACAAGCTACTCCAAGCAGGTAAACAGAGCCCAAGGTAATAAAAGCAGCAGCACAGAGTCCAAGGTCACTCCCTGCTCCCCCAGCTCTTGGAAGAGATGTCCAAATATAGCCTTGTCCTTGTGGCCTGCTCTGAAAATACGAGATGGAAGCGAGAGCCAGGGATGCTTCCAGCACGAGCTGTCTCTGGGAGGGGGGGGGATTTGGGAAAAACCCACATGGAATGGGACTTGGGGGGCAGTTAACCAGCACTTACAGGGAAGATCCAGGCTGGGGAGAGCATGGAAAGATCCAGGATAACACCCAGATTCCATGAGAGATGTGAAGGAGGTGGGAGACCACGAGAACTATTAATGAGTAGCCAGAGGCCAGAAGATCCAGCTTTCCCAAAAAATTCCATTACAATCTGCCTCTCCAGGCACTCACAGTGCCACTAGCAAACAGGCAAGGAACTAAAATTTCCTACAAATCCAAGAAAAGCTAGAAAAATGCACCTGGAAAACAGGTGTCCCCAAGATCCCAGAGCCAAGGACACGGATATCGTCATTCCTCAGGACACGGATCTTTCCTCTTGGACTACTTTATTTGGTAAAACTCCAAAATCAGCAACAGCTTGAACTTCCCAGAACTTCCCACCCTGAGCAAGGCATGGATCCTATGGAGAGAGAGTTACCCCCCTCAGCTCCAGCCTTGGCTGCTCCTCCAGCTTTGATTCCCCTTCCAAAAAAAAAAAACCAGGATCAAAAGCAAAACCAAAAGCCGAAAAAAGTAATAAAATATCTAAGGACACCAGGGAAAAGGGAATCGAGGTGAGGGCATCAGATCCCAGTGGATCATTCAAGGGACAGTTCTGGGCACAGCCAAATCTGCAGAATCCATGAATCCCAGCAGGAGATGACCGACATCTCCCCAAATTCCTAACAAGCTGCTCCCCCTGTGAGATTCCGTCCCCCTCTGGCTGCTGCTGCCGGTGTTGGGCACAGCTGGGGAAGGATTCCCTTTGCTCCATGTGGAGGGGAGGGGTAGGGAAGAATCCCGAATCCTGCTAATGGATCCGGGTCAGCTCCTCTACGATCTTTATCAGGTCGTCCACGGTGGCTTCCCTCTTCATCCCGCTTCCATCGTCAATCTGCACAGGGAGGAAAAGGCATTGGAGACATTGGCAGGTGCCAAAAAGCATTCCCAGATGGTTCAGGAAGGTGTGGATTTAGGATTTTCCGGAGGGGCTATGGCTTCCCCATCTCTAGAAGTGCTCCAGGACTAGGATGGACAAGGTTTGGAGCAACCTGGTCTAGTGGGAGGTGTCTTAAAGTCTCTTCCAACCCAAACCATTCCATAACTCTACAATCCCACAACTGACTGAGCCTAGATTCCTGAGCAAGGTTCTTGAAGGATCCAAGCCCACATTCCCGAGCTCACCTGCAGGTTTGCCACCACTTCCTGCATCTTGGGCCTGCTGATGTCCAGGAAACTCTCGATCAGGTCTCCATCGATGAACCCCGTGGCTGGTTCCGTCTTCCGTTCGGTGTGGAATGATCTCCAGGTGCCGCTGTCAAGGAGCCAAATCCAAAGGAAATAACACCAGCCCTGGACATGTATTAGTGGTGGGATGGCAGTGCTGGGTTAATGGTTGGACTCTGTGGTCTCAGAGGGCTTTCCCAACTTTAATTCCATGATTTTTCAGGGCACCAGCAAACTTGCTCCCACCCTCTCCAGCTGGTAAACCCCACCCAGCACAGGCTCCTGGCTGGAATGCCAAAGGATATAAGGAATGCTCAATCTTCCCCACGCTCTTGATGACTTTGTTGAGCCTGTTCTGCATGTCCAGGAGCAGGTTGTACCAGCTTTCCGACAAGGATGTCACCAGGCCTGCACGGGAATAACGGACATGGGAATGTGGTAGGGGGTGGAGCTGGACGAGCTCTCCAACTCAAACCATTCCAGGATTCTGCAGGGAATCCTCAGCCCTTGCTCCTTACCGATCATTCCATTGACAGTGCCAAAGAGCACGGATCCCTGGGTGGGTGTGGAAGTCTCTCCCAAGTTCTGCATGACCAGGGATCCGTGGCAGAAGACATTGACAAACTCTCCCAGGTGGGATAATCCCACTTCCTGCAGGTGCTGCCGCTCCTCATCCGTTGTGGCCGCACTGGAATCCCAAACACTGCTCAGTCCCAGACGGGGGCACTCCAAAACTTTCCCTTACTTCCAAAAACTGGGAATGCTCCTCCAGTTTTCCTGAAGATCCCATCACCCCATCCCATCCCAATTCCCATTCCCGTTCCCAGTCCATCCCATCCAAAACACCTGTCCTTCTGGCATACAAACAGGTTGAAAGCATTCTCCGCTCCCAAGAAATTATCATCATCCAGGATCTCCACAGCGCTCATCCAGTTTGGATTGAAATCCCGGGCAATCTGGAAGGGGCCAAGAAGGGACACGCTGTGTCCAGATGGCCTGGCCTGGGTTCCTGCATCCTCATCCCACCCAACACCAATATTCAGGAGAAAGGCAGGATTCAGCATGTCCCTCTCTGCTCCAGGAAGCAGCTGAGCAGGAAAGGCACTCCTGGAGATGGTCCTAGTCCAAGTGGCACTTGGATAACCTCCAGGGAAAGCATGGAGCAGCCTGTGCCAAAGCCACCCCAGCAATTTAAACCCCCATTCCAAATGGACACCAGGCACCCCAGATGGCACCTCCCACCCACCAGGCACCAGCTGCTCTTCCCACAGCCAGTTCTCTGGAAACTGAAGGATCCATCCCTCCAGAAACCACAGGGATCCATGTCAAACCTTATCCAGTCAAGCCAAACTCCTCCTTTTATGCCCTCCAACAGCATTCCCTGTGCCCAGAGCTGTCAGAACGGATTCCTGGCACCACTTCCATACCTCCTCGAAATTCCCTTCCATGGGTTTGTAGGCCAGGAGCAGCACGGAGCGCATGAGGTCTCCCACCAGGATGAAATCCCCCTTGGTTTTCAGGTACAGGGCCATGATGTTGTTGTAGTGGTTGCATTCCGTGCGCAATTCCTTCTCTGCCGTCCACTCGTACAGGCGGACCTGTGGGATGGGACACGGACCAGGATTCTCCATGTGGGAGCTGGAATATGCTCCTCAACAGACACCTGGCTAACATCCAGATCCACAAACACGCTCCCAAAAAAAGTCAGGCCCTTGCCTACCGTGCTGTTGATGCTGGCTAACAGCTTCCCGTTGAATTCCACCATGGAATACACAGCTCCCTTGACCTCCTTCTCAGCCAGGCTCTGCAGCTTCCCTGGAATAAAGCCAGGCATTACTCGGGTTGTTTATCCAAAGGGTGGGATGTCAAGGGGGTTCAGCTGAGCTGGCCTGAATTTTGCTTCCTAAAAAACTGTCTCTGAGGGAAAGAAGCGACATGGAAAGCAAATCCCAAAATCCAGGGCTGGTGACGGATTCTTGGGCTTCTCTAGGAGACAGGAGGAAAGGGGACACAGCACCTACAGATCCCAACAACAGTTTCCTTGGGAAAAACTGCCTGCTTCTGGGACACAAGCTCTCTGGGGTCTGAGGAGCTCATCCCTGATCTCCCACCAAAAAAGCTGGATTTTTCCAGGTGGGAACACCTTGTTCTTACCATCGGAGTAGTGGAAGACGACGATCCGGCCCTGCTTGGGCTCGGCTTCCTCGGGATACACCATGGCAGTGCCCACAATGAAGTAGGTGTTGGGATCCTTTCCCAGCTTGCAGGAGACCAGACTGAGGGCATACTCATTTTGCAGGAATTGGTGAGCATGGAGCACTGGCGGGAAAAAAAAGTGGAAAAGGGAGGAAGAACTGAGATCCCAAAGTCCTTAAACTGAAAGCTTGAGACACATCCTAGAGATTCCCTGTCCTATTCCCCACCACCCTGTGCCATCAAAAATTGCTTTCCCTAAACCTTATGGCTGATGTTCCTCCAGGAAAATGCTTTGGCTGAAGCTCCCCTGGGCTCCTCCAGGATGGGAAAAGCTGGATTTTGGGATAGGACAGGTACCTTCGAAGGTGTGCTGGTCTATGATGAGCAGGTTATGCACTTCTACCTCCTCTCCAAAGGATGTCTCGTGTGGAGCTGTGCTGCTGGAAAACAGCTTACTGGTGCTCACGCTGCTGGACAAGGCCTGGGAAACAGGAAAATTCGTCACATCCCAGTGCTACTTGGATATCCACACAGCCTCAGGCAGCCAGGGAGTGGGAAAAGGGATGGGAGAACAGCTGCAGCAAGGAATGAGTAAAAGGACACACTCCCTGCCCCTGCAGGGCCAAATGATAATCTGAGTTTACACAGAGCTGTGGCTTCCAGAAGAGCTAGATCCTTGGAGAAAAGAAAACTTTGGAGATCACACAAAAGCCTGTATCAGATATGGAAGGAGCAGTACCCAAAAATAAAGGGGATCAGGTGGAACAGTGGCTGTGCCACCCCCTCAGAGAGACCCCACCATCCCATTCCTTTCCAGCTGAGGAACTGGACTGGACTCACAGCTTTGGAAGGGAGGACCATCAAGGAAAACTTGGATCAGGAATTCTGATCCCCATAGCATCCTATGGATGACCCAGCCTGGGATCTCACCTGGGTGCTGGCGCTGGGTCTGAGTGCCGTGGTGCCTCCACTGGCATCCTGCACCTCGATCCGGCTGGAGAGCACCCCAAAACACTGGGATACCTCTTGGTAGCAGATTTTCCTGTGGGATAAACAGAGCCATGTGGGTGGGAGGGCTGGGAAAGGCCATTCCAAGAGCTCTGGAAGCAACAAGAGCTGTTTGTTTGCTCCTGACATCACCCCAACCCTTGTCCTGTGCAGCAGGGCACGCTGATCCCAGGAATTCTCATCCCAGGAATCCTCACCTGGGCGACTCGTAGAGGGGAACAGTGCGGATGTGCAGCTTCTGGATCTCATCAATGGTGCCGATGGTCAGGGTGCTGTTGTTGGCCAAAGCCAAACTTGTGGGGGGAAAAAAAAAAAAATCATGGAAAACACTGGGTGAAACAGCAAGAACCTCCCTCTCTTCCATATCCCTTAGGATCAGGAACTGGTGGCAGGCTCACCTGTCGGGATACCCGTCAGAATTGAGGGGGCACATGTAGTTGACCTCCTTGAGGTTGACGTTGGAGAAGACCAGCTTGTGGTTGCTGCTGTAGATGACGGTGGGGCGGTCGGAGCAGGCGAACACGTTGGTGGTGGACAAGGAGCGGAATGTCCTCAGCACCGTGGGCTGCGTGCCCAGAGTCACCTTCTTCCTGTCACTCAGCAAGCCTGGATTCAAAGGGAAAAGGGACTGGGATATGCCACAACACCTCAGGGGGAAATGGAGTGCGGGTAAGCACGTCTCAGATTTAAGAATCCATCTCCTTCCTCCAGTGTGCTGAAGAAATCCCCCAGCCCACTGCCAGTCCCACCTGAGCATAAGGCTGAGAAAGCAAGGAGGATCTTTCCTAAAAAACTGGAAAGGAAGGGAAAAGGTCACCTGTCTCGAGGCTGAGGCCGAAGTAGAAGAGAGCTCCATCCCCCAGGGCACACAGGAGGTAGTGGCTGCTCTCGAAGGTCGTCATCAGGATGGAGCGAGGGATAATCTCTGTGAGAAGCAGGAAAAGGGATGGATGAGGCTGCTCAGGACACGGACAGTGACCACTGCCACCCTTGGGAGGCTCCTACCTCCTCCCAGCATCTCCTTGTGCAGCAGCTCGAAGGACGGGAGCTTCAGGATGCGGGCGGAGATGTCGGTCCAGAGCCCGATGGCGCAGAGCGGGGACATCCCGTTGGAGTCTCCCAGGGGGGTGATGTCCAGGCAGGCCACCTCGTGCTCCATCTCCGTGCAGCTGCAAGGAAGGAGAGAGGACAGGTGTCTGCCTGGATCCCCAAATCCCAGCATCCCAAGAGCCCTCAGGATGTGGGCTCACCTGATCTGCCGGAGCTCCTGGGGCCGGATTTCCAGGTAGTACAAGGCTCTTCCCACGGCCACCACCACCTGGTTGCTGTTGCAGGAAGCGACACTGATGTTCTTCCCATTGGGCTCTTTCCACTCGCTCACCAGGGATTTGGGCTCCTGGCTGACCAGTCGCACTGAGGCAGAGGTGATCTGGGAAGAGAGATGGGGAAAATCATGGAAAACAGTGTTTCCAAGATGGGTGGCACAGCAAGAACCTCCCTCTTTCCATACCCGTTAGAAACGTGAACCCAGGGTCCTGTTTGCTGATCCCATCAGCTCAGAGAAGCACTCCAACCTCTTCCCTGGATATGTCATGATCCACATGACACCAGGAGAGCCATATCCATGTTTTCCTCATGCTGGAATTACCTGGATCAGCTGCTGATGCGCCACGTTGCCGCAGAAGAATGTCTGCTGGTCATCCACAAATCCTGTGAGCTCCGTCTCTTCCACTTCCTCTCCATTCAACATCAGAACCCTGAGCAGGGAAGGGAGTTCCCATTAAAATTCCTGCTCTGACACAGGGCTGAGAGCCTGGATCAGCTCATCCCATCTTTACCTGGTCTGGCCAACAAAGGACAGCACCAAGGTGTTGTCTGTCTCCCGGTGTGGATCCGACCTCAGTGGCCACAATCCTGCAACAATGAGGCCACAGTTCCTCACACACTTCCTCACAATTCCACATCCCAACTTCATTGGTGCCCACCACGTCCCTTCTCAGGCTGTGGAACACCTCCCACACCTTTAATTCCCGGCAGGTCGATGCTGGCATGCTCATGGATGCCAATGCCATTCCGGATGATCCGCAGCGATCCCTCTTTGAAGGCCCCAGAGCAGGTGACCAGCTGGAGGAAAAGCAGATGGACTTTAGCTGTGGCTGGGAAGTTCTCCCACTCTTCTCTGAGATCATGCAAATGGGGAGTCCATCCTAGAATCATGGAGTCCTGGAATGGTTTGTGTTGGAAGGGACCTGAAAGATCCACAAAGTCCAGGCTGGACAGGCCTTAGAGCAACCTGGTCTAGTGGAAGGTGTCCCTGCCCATGGAATGAGATGATCCTTAAGGTCCTTTCCAACCCAAACCACTCTGGGATTCTATGATTTTATGGACACCCCCAGCCAAAAATTCTCAGCAGTGAGGAGGAAAAAGCAGGAATGTTACCTGGCCTTGGCCTTGCCTCTCCAGGTCCACCACGCACATGTCCACGATGGGCCCGAGGTTGGTGAAGGTCTCCATGGCCACCACGTAGGATCCCTGCTCGTTGCTGTCCACATTGAGCTGGGAATAAATACTGGAATCAATTTCTGTCCTTTAAGGAGCAGGACAGGGCGAGAGTGGGCAAGGAGAGGACAGGAAAATGTATCCACATCTCCAGGTTTTGATGGAAACCGAGTCCTGTGGAAACACACAACCAGGAGCTGCCACGTACCTTCACGAGCTGGGAATCTCCAAGCCTGGAGCCAACAAACACCACTCCGTTATCCAGGTAGGTCAGGCACTCAGCAATAGATGTCTGGAAAAACAGGAAGAGGCAAGTGACCCATCAGTGGCGTGGAAAGGTCCTGGCACACACACACACACACACTTTCCACCACTAAGCTGTTATCCAACAGAAACACCCTGGCCATGGGAAGGGGATTTAATCCCTTCATAAATCCCACAGAGTCCAAGTTCCTTCCAGTGCCAGTACGAGGAAAAAAAATTGGAAGAAGGTGTAAGTTTAAGTGCCCTCTGTGGGAATTTTCCCAACAGTTCAGGGCTATGACAAATGCAAAGCAGCAACACCTCCAGCTCTCAAAATTCCCACTCATTCCCAAACGGAGCCTTTCCAGACTGGAGAATCCCAGGCAAGTGCCAGGGATGGCCCAGGTGACTCCTACCTCTCCCAGCAGCTCCACACGCAGATCCTTCAAGGTGACAGTGCCATCCATCTGCTCCTCCTTCTCCAGGAGCAGCATGAAGAGCCGCCCTTCCATGTCTCCCAGCAAATACCGCGATCCGTTGGGATCCACACGGTTGTGGCACACGATGGTGCTTTGCTGCAGGGAAAGCAGGGAATTCTAGGATTCCATTGGAACAGCCCCAAACTGGTCCCCAAAAGGTCTGTGCAGGTGGTGCGCTCCCAGCTCCAGTATCCCAGCCATTCCAGAGCTCCAGGAGCTGACTGACACCTTCAGGCACTAACATTCCCGTTTCTTCCCCCAAGACTTTTAGCCTGTCCTTATATCCATCTTAAAAGGACCTTTGGATGGCAATTCCAGCCCTCTTTCAGCTCGGAGCAGCACCTCAGCCAGGCCATTGGTGCTTCCTCCTCCGATCAAATGTGGGAAGTGGCCTGTTATTCCCACAAAACCCACAAGTCCAACTGCTGTCCCAAAATCTTTAAGCCTTTTTTTTCTCTGAACAAGTCTCCAAGGGGCTCATCCATGTTTTCCACTGCCTGAAATGAAACCAGGCTCTGCCCTGGAACTGTGCCCAGACCATGCACTAATTCCTAATTAATCTCATTCCCAGGGGTCCAAACAAAATTCCAAGAACTCTACAGAAAAGGGAGGCACACAGGGATCATGAATGTCCCTCAGTCCCCAAAAACAGTGACCAGGAACCCAAACCTCTGGAAGTCCAAGTAAGTGGCACTATTGGACCACACCTGGGACAACAGGAGTTTGAACTCCTGGCTGGAAGGCCTGAGAAAGGAGGGATTTTTTGGGATGCAGCCTTGGATCCCCTCACCTTGATGATGGGAGGAGCAATAGCCAGATATTTATCCCCATTGTGGTAGGTGATGGATTCCTGCCCAATGATAATGGCGCCTCCGAAGGGCTCCGGCACTGTGGGACACACAACAAATGTGAGACAACCTGCCTGGAAAAAAGGAGCCATCCAGTCTGAAAAAACGTGGAAAGGCATCTTTTACAAACAAGGCCCACCTGCAATGACCATGGAGGCTTCAGCCTCCACATTTTCCTGCTTCCAAGGGCCTTTGTTGAATTCCTTCTCCCGCAGGGACACCTCGTACGTCTTCACGTGGCGGCCCTGGGGGTCCTGGAAGAGAAGCAAGAGTGGATGAGATTCCATAAGTGAGGAAATCCCACCTCATCTCCTGCAAAAACACCATTCCAGGGAGCTTCTGAGGCATCCCACCTCCTCATCCTCCCTCACATCCACATGCCACCATTCTCCCAAATCTCCCCATATATAAATACCTCCCTGTGGAGGGAAATCCCTGTGCCAGAAAAGACTTTTTTTCCATTGTTTTACAGCTGATATTTTGGAATTCGTGTTCCTCTGACAACCTGGGAAGAAGTGGTATAATGGAATATCACCCCCTCCTCCAGCTCTTGCAAACATTCAGGAATTCAGGGGTTTTTATCATATTTCCCTGTGGTTTCGGAACTCTCCCAAAATTATCCCAGCCCCTGTTATCTTGGGATAATGGGTAATAAATGGAGAAAGAATCAAGGAAATAGCTTGGAAACATCCTGCTCTCCATAGGCAGGGATCAAAACAATCCAGAGCTTCATGAGTCAGAACTGACATCCTGCTCCTGCTCCAAGGCTTCAAGTTGTTTTGACATGGATCATGGAATCATTAAAGTTGGAAAAGCACTTTTCCAACTATTCCCCCAAACTCCAAGTATGTGATGACAAACTGATTTTTTTTTCCCTCCAGGAAGTTTGGAGGGATCCAGCAGTGCCCAAACAGGGAATAATGGAGCCACTGCTGGCATGGGATTTCAGCTAAGCCTGGGATAGCCTGGAATTTAACAAAGGAAAGCTAATCCCTTGCTCAGTCAGCACAGCAAAGGCTTTTTGGATCAAAACAGGCACCCAGGGAAGGCTGGGAATACTCCCTCCATAAGGACCCAGAGAGATTATGAATCCTCTTTACACACCTGGACTCACCTCCCAAAAATACCAAGCAGGACTTTGCCTTGCTTTTTAAGGAAAGGTTCAAGTCTCACTATGGGAAACAACTGGTTGTGGATCTTGCTGGAAAGATCCCTAAGCTCCTCCTGGGAGTTTAACAAGGAAAATTCCCATCCAAGGCAGAGCTGCCCAGGAATTCTGTGGGAAAGCGTTGCTTCCTCCCTCCCAGAGCTGGAAAAAGGCAGGACCTGGAGGAGCTGGAATCATCCCTCATTCTGCCTTACAAAAAAGCCTCTGGAAAACCTTGGGAGCCCTTGGATAAGCAGGATAAGCAGGCACCTGGTAGACGAAGCAGATGGTGGGAGCTTGGCAGCCGTAGAGGAACTTCACGTCGATGACCTGCAGCTCTTCCAGGCGGATGTTGAAGGCCTTTAACTCCTTGTTCTCCCTGTCCAGGGGGATGACCTTGAAGAGGCCGTCATAGAGCCGCAGCCCGATCATCCGGCACTCGGGATCGATGATCCCGATGATCCCGGTCTCCGAGGGGCGGCCGATGCGATCCTGAGGGAGGATCCCAGACAGAGAGGAAAGAAAAAGGTGATTGGTGGCAGGACAGTATCCCTGAGAAACAGGGCCAGGAGTGGCCAGCCTTTAGGTGAGGAATGGCTCCTTGCACACTTCCCAACAGGCTGGAGAATTCCAGCTGGGAAGCCACCAAGCCTGTTGGGAGGAGACGCCTTTCCAACTGCCACACCTGGCAGAGCTCCCGTAGCTTCACCACAAATTCCCACAGGACTCATTTCCCAGGGAAAATTTGGCCTCACAAGGAGTTTAGGCTTTAATTTCCCTTAAATTTAATTTGTTATTCCACAAAGTCTCCCAAAAATATAATTGAATCCATAAGGACACAGCTTGGAGCATCCTAGTCTAGTGGACGGTATCCATGGCAAAGGGTGGAATGAGATGATCTGTAAGTCCTGTCCATCCCACGCCATTCCAGGATTCCATGTGCTGCCTTAGATGGGGTATTGGGAAGAAATCCTTCTTTGTGAGGGTAATGAGGCCCTGGGATGGATTTCCCAGAGGAATTGTGACTGCCCCAATCCTGGAAGTGTTCCAAGCCAGGCTGGATGGGGCTTGGAGCAACCTGGGATAGCACAAGGTGTCCCTGCCCACAGAAAGAAACTGGATGAGCTCTAAGGTCTCTTTTCCAACCCAAACCATCCCAGAATTCCACAAATCCTCCCAGAAACCAAGACTAGCTCTGGAAACATCCTGTGGCCGCAGGTGACCCATCCCAGATCCAACAGCTGGGCAAGGAACCACCACCAGAGCAGAAACCCAACACCCTGCTGCACCAGGAAGGCAAAGCCATCCCTAGGGAAGGGAATTCCCAATCCAGGTGCTGCATTCCCCCTCACCTGCACATTCCCATGGGCACGGGTGATGATGTCGATGCTATCCCCGTTCTGCTTGTATTCCAGGATGCAGGCATTGTACTTGGCCGTCAGGATGAACAGCAAATCCTTGCTCTCCCCCTGCCCAAAAAAAACCACACCCAGACGATGCAAATTCCAGGGGCGGACATTTCCCATCCCGCCCCTCCCAGGTGGACACACCCACCTTGGGACGGAAGAGCTCCATGACGGCGGTTTTCCCGTACATTCCCACTTCCTTGACGGGCCGGAGCCCCTCGGCTGTCACCACATAAATCTCCAGCCGGGTGTTCTTGGCAATCAGCAGGTTCAGGTCCTCCGCAGAGGTGAAGTGTCCTGGGGAAAGAGGGAAGGAATGCCACAGGAGGGATCAGCTGGCACCTCCAGGCTGCGCTTCCACAGCCTCCCTGCAGCATCCCAAAATCCCAGCACGTTCCTTCCGCAGTGCTAAACGCTCTCAGCAACTGGTTTCTCTCAGCTTGCACTCCTTGTTTTTCCACAGAAATGCTCTTCCTGCTGTTTTTCCTCAGNGCCCAAACCGGGTGTTCCCGCCAACTCCCGCCTCGCGGTACCGGTGACGCAGCCATTGACGGCCGTCGGCTTCTGCGCCGTCACCACGTAGTTGTAGGACATGTTGGGGGAACCGGGAGGTCCCGAGGGGGACGCGGGGGAAACCGGGGGGGAACGGAGAGCGCGGCCTCTCTGCCGCCGTCGCCGCCACTTCCGGGAAGTGGGTGCACTGGGCCGCTCTAGCCCGCCGAGAGGACGCGGAGGAGCAGACGAGAGGGGCCGCTCTAGCCCGCTGGGAGGACCGTGAAGAGCAGACGAGAGGGGCGGCTGGAGGACCCCGGAGGGCGCAGGTGTGGAAGGAGATGTGCGCGGGCCTTCCCCAAAACCCGCGGAACCCGCGCTGATTCCGCGCTGATCCCACCCCTAATCCCGCGCCGTACCCCGAAGGGAG
>VXBB01006926.1:21405-32531 GCA_013399915.1 Illadopsis cleaveri
GGAGCGGCGGCCAGAGCGGCCCCCGCGGGTCCTCCAGCGTCCACTTCCGCCATCACTTCCGGCTCCGGCGGCCGTTTCCATGGGGACCAAGATGGCGGCGGCGGGTGAGCGCCCGGGGCGGGGGGCACGGCGGGGACGCACCGGGACCCGCGNCCTATTTCCAGCCCTTTTTCCCCCCATGTCCAGCCACTTTCTGTCCCTTTCCCCCCGTCCATCACCATGTCTCCCCCTTGGAATTCAGCCTCCAGCACAGCATTTTTCCTGCCAGGACACGAGGGATCCCTGTCCCCTCCATCCCTCTCCAGCCAGGATGATCCC
This sequence comes from Illadopsis cleaveri, assembly GCA_013399915.1. Lineage (NCBI taxonomy): Eukaryota > Metazoa > Chordata > Aves > Passeriformes > Timaliidae > Illadopsis > Illadopsis cleaveri. The sequence continues at coordinate 21,724 of VXBB01006926.1, forward strand.
GAGGGGGCTGTTCCCGTGGGATTTGTGTCCCACGAGGACTGTACCTGCTGCCGTGTCCAAAAATTCCCGTCTGTCTCCTCACTGCTCTCCCTGTGCCCAAAGTGGGACATGCCCAAACGTGCTGAGAACTGCCCATAGGGCTGGGAGCAGCCAGGAATAACCGGCTTGGACACTGCACGTCTCCCTCATCCTTGGATTTCCTTACGTGGGGATGGGGGGAAGGAAGACACCGAACTGGGGAGCAGAGAGAAGACACAGCTCATTGGGATCCATCCCCATCCCTGTGCTCCCCCTGCAGGTCTGGGATATCGGGAGAGGCCCCGCTGAGCCTCCCCCCAGTGCCATGATCCGTTGGGAATGCTGGGGCTGAGGGCTCCGAGCCCCAAGGAAGGAGGATGCTCCAGCCCAGCAACTACAGCCTGGTGCTGTTCCTGCAGTTCCTGCTGCTTTCCTACGACCTCCTGGTGAATTCCTTCTCGGAGCTGCTCCGCACGGCTCCGGCCGTGCAGCTCGTGCTCTTCATGTGAGTCCAGGGGACGGTGGGCCAGCAGATCCAGGAGATCCAAGGCCCCCCACGATCCCTGTGTCCTCCCTGCAGCATCCAGGACATCGCCGTCGTCTTCAACGTCATCATCGTCTTCCTCATGTTCTTCAACACCTACGTTTTCCAGGCGGGATTGGTCAACCTCCTCTTCCACAAGTTCAAGGGAACCATCCTGCTCTCCGCAGCCTACCTGGCGCTCAGCATCTCCTTCCACGTCTGGATTATGGTAGGGTGGGCTGGGCACAGCTGCTGGCTTCTCCCAAGGGGTTTTTCCATCATCCTGCCACCTTCCCACAGTCCTTTGTCGTGGTCTCCCCCCTGGAAGATGTCCCATTCCATGACCCCGTGGTTGGCATCAGGCTGGAAGGGTCCTGCCCAATCCCAGCCCCATCCCAGCTCATTCCCTAAGGAGTGTAACCCAGCAGAAAATTCACTTTCCCCGGGGAAAGCCTGTGCTAGCAGCTCCTGGGTTTTTTGGGATTATTCCCTATACCTGGGGGCAGCCCCATCTCTTCCCACAGCTCCAAGGGCTGTCCAGGCTCCTGGATCTGTCCTGGCAGCACCTTCTTCCCCTTTTCTTTCCTGCAACAACTCCTTCCTAGCTCCTTCCCAATGGAGCAGTTCCCATTCCCTGGACACCTCCTGAGGTTCCCTCCATCCTGCTACCCCGGAGCACAGGAAATGTTTTGGGGGGTCAGGAGCCAGAGCAGCTGCTCCAGTGCTGCCCACACTGTCCAGGAAGGGGATTTGCAGGGATTTGCAGGGATCTGCAGTCTGAATCTAGAATAGGTCCGGGCTCAATGCCTAAATCCCCTGAGCTGCTTAACCTTCGGAGTAGGGGGCTTCTCAGTCTTCTCCAGGTGTTACTCCTGGCTTGATGTCCTTCCACCTTGCTCAGAACCTCTGGAATGGGGTGAGGGGTCTGGGAGGGCTCAACAAAACTGCTCCAGGCGTTATTCCCACTTTCCCAACCCCCTCAGAACCTGCGCTGGCGTGACTCCGGCGGCTTCATCTGGACCGAAGGGCTCCAGACCCTGTTTGTTTTCCAGAGGCTGGGTAAGGACTCCCAGGATCAGGGGGGGATCCCGCATCCTTTGGGGGTGCAGGGGGCCCTCTCTCATCCCGAAATTCCCTGCAGCGGCCGTGCTCTACTGCTACTTCTACAAACGGACAGCTGTGCACCTGGGAGACCCCCTCTTCTACCAGGATTCCCTCTGGCTCCGCAAGGAATTTGCCCACTTCCGTGGCTGATGGATCCCCAGGATCTCCTGGAGTCTCCTTGCACTCCACAGGCTCTGTTGGGGTCGGTTCCAGCTCATCCTTTCCCTGAGGACCAGCCCTTGGGATTTTGGGAGTCAGCAGGAGGCTCGTGGGGTGTCCCTGCATTTCAGGGCTGCAGCGTTGGTCGGGACTGGAATGTTTTTAGCAACCCTGAAGGAATAAATCGGATGTGTTTTCCAGAGGCTGCTGGGTGTTTGTGCCCACCCGGCGTCACGGCCGTGCTTCCAACGGCCTTACATCGTGACCCAGCTCGGCGCTGCGCTCGCAGCCGCAAAACGCGGATATTCCCGTGTGGGATTCTTATCCCGAGGGATACGAGGGGGCGTGGTTGGGAGGGACGGGGGTTCGAACCCGCGCGGCAGCCATCGGTCCTCCGACCGTAGAGAGCTGCGGGTAGAGCGGCGGCCAGACCATCGAGAGAGGCGAGGGGAGGGGAGGGAGAGGGTAGGATAGAGCGGCTCCGCCCGCGCGCTCCGGGGCTCGCCCTCAGCGCCCCCGCGCGGGCTAGCGCGGCGGCGGCGGTTCCCATGGAGATGGAAGATGGCGCCCANCGCGCTGCCGTGCCCGCCCCGTGCCTCCCTCTCATGGCCGCCCCGTGTCCCCTCAGGCCGCCGTCGCTCCTCGGCTCCGCTGCAGGTCCTGCTCTTCCTCAACGGCTGGTACTGCGCCACATATTTTCTCCTGGAAGCATTCGTGTTCGTGTACAAAGGTGAGTCCTTCACTCCAGAACTCTTCCCGGTCCCGCCGGGATGGGCAGGAATGTGGTGCTGAGGGCGGTGCTTATCCTGCAGTGCTGCTCCTGCCCTATCCCGTCACCAACTTGGTGCTGGACGTGGCGCTGCTCCTCCTCTACCTCGGCATTGAGGCCACACGCATCTTCTTCGGTGAGTCCCCCGAATTCCTGAGGCTCCACAGGGAGTGCAGAGTCCTGGGACACCCCCAAAGACCATCCCTGGATGTTCAGGTTGGACGGGGCAGGGAGCAGCCTGGGCTAGTGAAAGCTGTCCCTGCCCACGGGAACGGGACGTTTAATTTTCCTCCCCACCCAAAACCCTCCATGCTTTCCATGATCTGATCCCAGCTCTGTGTTCCACAGGCTCCAAGGGGAACCTGTGCCAGCGGAAGGTGCCGCTGTCCCTCAGCCTGGCGCTTACAGTGCCGGCAGCCGTGCTGGCCGTGTACTACCTGCTGCTCCAGACATATTCCCTGCGCCTGGAAGCGTTCCTGAGCGCCATCCTGCTCCTCTTCTACGGCTTGGAGCTGCTCCTGGGCTTCCTGGCACTGCTCTCCTTCTCCAGGTGCTGCATCCCGGGAACTGGGGGACCCGGCGCAGGAGCTGCCAGGTTGGTTTGGTGCCCACACATCCCTCTCTGTCTCTATCCTTTTCCACAGCACGGATCCCTACTGAGGACACGGCACAGGGACACAGGGAAGCATCACCCTTGCCAGCTCCACTTCCCAGCCCTGGGAAGGGGGAGGATCCCACCTTTCCCACTGCCCATTTCACCTGCTGCCACCTGGAAACATCCCTCCCATTTTTCCTGCTTCCCACTTCACCAGGGACCCTGCTGCCACATGGATTCATCCCTTCCTTTTCCCACTTCCCATTTCACTCACTCCCCCCTGAACACATCCCTCCCACCTTTCCCACTTTCCACTCCACTTGGACTCCTCAGAGCTTGAGCCAGCTCAAGGTATGAAGAATCCTTTTTTTTTTCTACGACCTTCCAGAATAATTCACTATTTTCCAATAAATATTTATTTTTACCTGGTGCCTGGGCATGTGGGTCCCCCTGGGAATGCTCAGGTGCTTCCAGCACTTCAGAGCCGGTTTGGGAAGCACAGAAGCCCATTGGAGGAGGAAGAGGGTCAGGGACAATGGGAGCAAAGACCTCCCCAAATCCCTCCCATTCCCTCATTATCCCAAATCCCACCATAGGAAGGCAACAGGAGCGCTGTATAAAAGACTGACAACGTCATCCGAGTTTATTACACAATTCCAACCTATCCAAAGACAAATCTAATCACTGCGAGCAGGAGGGGCGGCGCCTCGCCCGGGCTTCCAGGGATTTGCTCTGCAATTTGGGGGATTGTCCCCCTTCCACTATTTGGAAAGAAACTAAAAATCTGTGGTGGTAAGTAAAAAAAAAAACCCGGAGCTCTCCCGCCGAGTGCTCCCACCTCGTGGGGCTTGGGAAGATTGGGGTGGCTTTTCCTGATTTTGTGTTATTTCAACTTAAAAAGACTTCCAGGGCCTGGGTTTTCCCATTCGGGGGTGATTCCAGCCCTGGAAGTCACCCAGTGTGTCCCGGCTCATCCCGACCCTCCTTGGGCTCTCCCTCTCCTTCTTGGGATCCCGAGGAGACACGAGGGGATCACAGCCTGCCCTGCCTCTTCCGCTTCCTCTAAAACAAGGAAGGCTCTGCGGGAGAGGCCAGAGCTGCCGTTTGGGGTGGGAATGCTGCTGTGGGGAATGTCGGGATAGAGAGGGTGACCCCCAGCCCAGCTCCAGCCCCTTCTTCCCAGCTCCTGGAGGGTGAAGGGGCAAAGGAGGAGCGTGGCACAGTGTCCTGCCAGGGCAATGGGGACGGGAGTGTCCCCAGGCAATCCAGAGGATGGCACGTGGCTCCTGATCCCGGGATCGGAAGCTGTGCATCTCCAAGCCCCCAAGCTGCACAGGGAGGGCTCCGTCCCCTCCGTTCCCTCCCAGACTGGGAAGGGCTCACAAACCTCCCTCCATGGAATAAAAGCACCATTTCTCTTTGGGTCCGAGTATCCACGGAGCGGAGCGGGATGACCCCGGGAAGCAGCAGCAGTGGTGGGGGTGATTCCCAAGGCCACGAGGTGCAGGCGGGGGTCCCACCCAGAGGGGGCTGGGGGTGGCAGGGAAGGGACGGGGATGGGGCGGAGCGGCCTCGGGCACTGCGTCCTGGTCGAGGTGAGGAGATACGAGTCCATTAAAAACCACTTCCTGCCAAATTCCTGCCAGGAGAGAGGAGAGGAATGGTCGGAGCGCCCTTCCCTCGCCCCTCACCCTTCCAGGGCACGCCCGAACCTCCCACCTGTCTCAGTGGTGCCGGTCCCTGTCTCTGTCCCTGTCCCGATGCCGCTCGTNTGGGAAAAGAGGAGGCAAAACCCCAAGAGTGACCTTCTAGTTGCTCACCTGCGGGGAGGATCCCGTTCTCTGGATCCAGGGGGATACCTGGAGCTGCTGCTGGAGCTGCTGCTGTAGGATTTGGCCTCAATTCCATGCAGGCAATCTTTGAGGGAAGAGAGGAGGACGCGGCACCGCTCGTCGCTGGCCACGCGCGACTGCTTGATGACAGCGATGGCCGTGAGCAGCGTCTCGATGGCGTTGCTGTAATCCCCTGGGGGAGCGGAGCAGGGGGTCAGGAGCGGGGATCCATCCCGGGATGCGGGACGTGAGGGACACGGGAACACGGGAAGTACCTGCGCTGGCGCCGGACACCGCCTTGGAAATGGCGCTGCTGGAGATGGCGCGGTTGCGGTTCATGATCTCCTCAAACTCGCCCTCGCTCACGGCCGGGATGGGCGGGCCCAGCTCCCGGCTGTCGGCGCGGCGGGAACAGGGAGTCAGCGAGATCCTCCCTGAGCATCCCGCCCCCATTCCCGCCCGGCTCACCTGCTGTGGTTGTAGGGAGCCATGGCCTTGCCGTAGGTATCCGGAGGGGGTCCCAGGGCGGCGGTGGGCGGCGGGAAGAAGGCAGGGTTGAGGTGCAGGGCGGGGGGCACAGCCCCCGGGGNACCGCGTCCATGGAATCCCGGGAGTGGGCCCGCGGTGGCACACCTGGAAGTGGCATGGGGAAAGAGCTGTGAGGTGCAGCTGGAGGGTGTCCAGGTCTCTGAGAACTCCTGCTCCTCCTCCTCCTCCTCCCACCCCTGGAGGGCTGGAGGTGCCCAGAGAGAGATCCAGCTGGCCACACATAGCCTCCGCTTCCATGTGTTTTTCCAAGAGGGGCCCAGCTTTCCAGCGAGACCCTGCACCGTGCCCTGGGGATAGACAGGTCACAGGGACAGGAGCCAAAAGCCACAAGGAATGGTGAGAGATCCCCAAAGGCATCCAAAGACCTGGAGAGCCTGATGGATTTGGAGAGGCCCAAGCATGGAGGAACACAAGGGGACAGAACCCAAGTGCTCTGACTGGAATGGAACTACTGCCAGAAGAAGGAAAACTCAGCATTCCAAGAGAGACAAGAAGCCTTGCTCTATCCAAAGAGGCTTTGAGGATGAGACAGGAAGGGTGTGACAGGAGCCACGGCTCCCAGCAGTGCCAAAGGGTTCATGGGAGCTCCGCTGTGCCCTGGGGGCAGCCGGAACTTGGCCCAGGGAACACTCCCTGCTCCACCAAAACTGCAGGGCAAGTCGGGACACAGCCTAAGCACCAAGCAGCCGATACCCTCAGGGACCGGAGCCGGAGGAAGGGAGCGAAGCAACTCTGATGGGAAAGGGGAGTTTTCCTTGCACAAAACATGCCAAGGGATCTACAACGACCAGAGCTGGCCAAGACCTCCTCGGACATGCTCCTGCCAGGATAATCCCTGCAGATCCCGTCGCATCGCTGCGGAGTGAGGCCAGGACCACCTATCGCCATTGAGGGACGCCCACGGCCAGGCCCCAGCTGGAATATTCCTCCAGTGTTGGGCACCTTACCTCCGCAGGGATGGAAAAATTCTGGAGCAGATCCAGAGAGGAGCTACTAATAGATATGGAGGGTCTTAGCTATGCTGAGAGCCTGAAGAGCTTAAGCCCATTCAGTTTGGAGAGGAGGAGGAGGAGGCTACGAGGGATCTTCGCACTGTGGGAGCACCTAAAAGGGGATCATAAAGACTCGGGTCAGGAGCTAATCCGGCTCAGGAACAGGAAAAACAACCCCCAGAAGCTCCTGGCAGGGTCTCCCCCCATCCCGAGGGCTCGCTGGGCTGGGCCTGGCAGCTGATCTGGGGGGGAATTTGGGATGTGTGTGAGGTGGAACCCCCCCTGGCCCGCGTCACTCCGGTGCCGCACTCACGTTTGCGAGCCTGAGCCTCGAACTGCGACAGGTTCTGCCGGGTCGCCAGCCTCACCTCCACCTTGTCTCCGTTCAGGATCTTCCCGGGAAGCAGCTCCAGGAGTTTATGGACCGAGTTCTCGGAGGCGACCACCACCTCCGCGTACCTGTGCCGGAGAGAGGGAGGTTCAGTCCTGAACCCGCTGCAGAGACCCCCCCCAGACCCTCCTCCTGATCCCATCCCACTGTTCCACATCCCTTCCTAACTTTTCCATGCTCTTTGGGATGCTCCATGAATTCCCTGTGCCAGGCTGCTCCCTCACCCTCCAGAAAACAATGGATGTGGCAGTGAGGGCCTGGCTCCCGCCATTCCCACCAGAAATTGCATTGGCTCTCACCCCTTGGATTGGCCATTGGCTCGGTTCTCCGCGAATTTCAGCTCCACCACGTCGTAGACTCCAACGGAGCGGATGGTCTGGATCAGCTGCTGGTCAGTCGTCCACTGAGGGCAAAGGGAACAGGCTGGTGTCCATGTCTGTGCCCAGTGTCCCCCACCCACCCGAGGAATGTCACTCCCAGACTCCCTCGAGGAGCTTAAAACCATCCGGAGCAAGCCTTGGGAATGGATAACAGAGACATTTTCTGGACAAGACAGAGCCTTCCCAAAACTGTCCCTGCATTCATGAACAGGAAAAGGCGACTCAGGAGCAGCACCCCAAAGTCACAGCTTCAAAGGGACATCAGCGGATACCCCAGCCCAGAAGCTCCTTAGAGACACAAATCCCTTTTCCCTGAGGATCACAAAGCCAAGCCCAGCTCACAATCCATCTCAGGACACCAGCTCAGGATCGAGGAGGAGCAGGCCCCTCAAAATCCCTGCCACTCCCCTAGAGAGCCCAGCAGCCCCTCTGAGGTTCCTAAGAATCCCAAATTTCCCAGGAAGATGAACTCACCCAGGAGAAGCTCCCGACGTAGACGGCAGCCCTCTTGTTCCGCAGCCCGCTGTAGGTGTACAGGATGGCTGGGGGTTTGCTGTTAGGCTTGGGAGACGGCTCCTGACGGATCTCCGGAGGTGCTTCCGAGCTGCTGGAACGCTTTTCCTGGGGCTGGGAGCTGGCTGCTAACACGTCGTCGTAGAGATCCATCTGGTCAGCATTACTGAACTCCGGGTCCTGCCGGGAAAACCTCATGAGATCCTGGCTTGGAAAGGGCTTGGGAAGCCGCCTTTGCTGTTTCCAAACCTGCTGTCCCAATTCCTAAGCGGAATTTCCAAGCCAAGTCCAAAGGTTTGAGGACCAAATTGCTTGGTTTGGGTCTGTGCAGAGTTGGGAATTACAGCCACCCCTTGCCTGGGCAATCCCAAAAAACAGGATGATGGGCTCTGATTTCATGGAATGGCTGGGGTTGGAATAAGGACCTTAAGGATCATCCCATCCGACCTCCTTCCATGGGACACCTTCTGCTATCCCAGGTTGTTCCAAAGCCTGTCCAACCTGGCCTGGAACACTTCCAGGGATGGAGCAGCCGGTTTCCCTGGGAAATCCATTCCAGGGCCTCACCATCCTCCTCACAGGGAAGAAATCCTTCCCAGTATCTCATCTAAACCCCCACTGAGCTCCAGCACATTCCAAGGACCAGCCCACTTGGATCCCACACAACAGGACAAGACCTTGTTGCTGCCACCAGAACCAGAAGAAATTCCCAGGTTGGAGGGCAAGAATTCAGCAGTGGAAAACCAAATGCCCTCCAGGGATCAGCCTCTCACTCCTTGGCAACACATGCTTCCCAAAAATCCAACGTGGGATCTGTACACCCCCCTCAAACCATGCCCAGCGCCCCAAACTTGCTCATTTTTGGGAAAAAAAGCCCTTTTTAGGGTAGGAGCTCCCACATGTTGGATCCGTCCCCTTGGCAGAGGAAGCTCAGGAAGCTCCAGAGCTGCGAATTCCAGTGTGTCCTACATCTGCCTCCCAATTCCCACTATGTCAGGGGCTAATTTTTAATTTGGAGTGTCCAGCAAATGCTGTGTTTACTATGGATCCCAGTTCCTCGTCCAGATTGTGCCGAGTGTTTTATCCCACAAAATCACTCCATGAGGGTCCATCCCACAGGGGCTGGTGTGCCATAAAAACCAGAGGTTCTGCTTCCAGACTTTCAATTCCAGGCAGTTTGGACAATGTTTTCTGCTGGAGACAGCCTGAGGGTCAGGGAATTGCAAACATCCCATTGGGAGCTGGACAGAGAAGGATGCTCAGCACACAGCTTTCTAAGGATCGTGGGAATCTGGGAATCCAAAAATCCAACCGTTTTCCCTCTCCCTGAACTTTCGCATCCAGCTCTTTCCCTGGAGCTGATAAAAGAAGGATTTGAAAAGGGAGCTGTAGTTTTGTGTTCATTCCTCAAAAAAAGCTCAAGTGTTCAGTTAATCCAACTCCCACACTCCCACCTCCACCAGGAGCCTTTGGACACAGCCCAAGGCTGGAAGATTCCCGCCTGGAAGTTTCAGAAAGTAAGACCAAAAATAGGAAGGAGGGGCTAGAGGAGGAATCCCTTGGAATCCCTCAATTCTGCTACTTAGGAGATGCTTCAGCTTGGGAGATTTTAGGGATTCTTCTGCTCCCAGTCCACGCATGCTGAGTTGAGGTGCACAGCAATGAAGCTGGGCACTGTTAGTGGGAATCACCACTAATAGTGGGAATGTGGGATTTGGAATTAACACTGGCATCCCTGGAGTGCCACAGGGACACCACAGCACCTCCCCACTGCTTTGATCCTGGCATGGATTAATTCCAGGTTTCCTCCTGCCACACATCCCAAAGGGAGTGACATGCCGGAGTCACTGGCCTGGATCATCATTCCAGCTTTGAGAATCCTCCATCCACTTGATCTTCCCAGAGATTCCATGGAATATTCTCACCCAATAACCAGAAGAAGCTTCTCTTGATCACTCCAGGAGCTCATAGGAATTCCTTTCTCCATGGTGATTCCTTCCTCCGGGTGCTTCGCTTCCAGTTTCCATGACTCTTCCTCTTGCCAACTTCCCTCCACAGGCTTTCCATGGCAGTTTCTAATTTTCCAACATCTGCCTTCACACTTGGTTTCTCATGTACATGAATTGCCTGAAATCTGTTTCTCCAACACCCCCTTCCTTCATCATTTCCTGCTGTGAATCCCAGATATTCCTGGGATGGGACAAGCAGCACAGGAACAAGCGAGTTCCCACACAGCTTCCCAGCCTGGGTGATCCCATGGATTTGGCTTCTGCTATCCCCTCACTGTGTAATTCCCTGGAAGTGCCTCTTCCAGCTGAGATTTCTCATTTTTCCAACCAGGACACAGCTAAGCCCTTAAATCCCAAACATTCCGTGACCAGCCACGTGTCACAACCCACAGGGAAACCCTTTAATCACAGCTGGAGGTGGCAGCCACTGAGATTTGGGAATGATCGGGAATGATCCTTCCCTTTTCCCAGCCACACCAGTTGCATCTTCCACCGGGATGAGCTGCAAGACACTGGGATCTCTTCCCCAAAAAACGGGGGGGGAGGGGTGGGGGATCTGCACCCCCATCCCAGCCCTCACCTGGGTGAACTCCTCGTCGGCGTAGATGTCAATCAGATCCACTCCCTCGGACATATTTCCAGAGGCGGGAAAAGCGGGAGCCCGGGCTGGGACCGGGCGGAGCCAGGACACGGAAGGTGCTCTGGGGAGGGGGAGGGGGGCAGGAGGTCATTGAGGCCCTGAGGACACGCTGGGGGCGCCCCCAAATCCCTGTGCGCCCCAAATCCCATTTCCTCACCCCGGTCTCTGTGTCCCCCTAAATCTCCTCTTCCCTCCAAATACCTGTGACCCCCGAAATCCTTTCTATACCCTAAATCCCCTCTGCCTCTCAAATATCATGTCCCCCTTAAATCCCTGTTGTCCCTAAATCCCCTCTCCCCCGATTCCCTGTGTCCCCCCAAATCCTATGCCCTCC
>VXBB01006926.1:67149-149881 GCA_013399915.1 Illadopsis cleaveri
GGAAAACGCGGAGTGGATTTCGCGGAGCTCGCTCCCGTTATCCCTCGCACCGTCGCGCAAAGGCAATTCCCCGGCGAATTCCTGACGCTCCAGTCGGGGTCCAGTGGTGCTGGCCTGGGGGTCCCCGGGGCGCGAGGGAGCGCGGCCAAGGAGGAGACTCTGCTGATGAAGGATGTGCCCATGGGTGGAGGTGACAGTAGGCAGAAAGATGATGGAGACTGGGGGTTTTCTCCTGGAATTGGGAACCGTGCCGGCTCCCGCTTTCTGCCGGGGTAAGAGGATCAGAGATCCATGCTAAGATGGGGTGATGGGGTCAGAGATCCAACCTGGCATGGGAAGATGGGGCTGAGATACTCCTGGCTGGTCCAGGACTAATGGGAACCTCTAGAGGCAGAGCCCAGCCTGGCCTTGTGGAATGAAACTCGGACCAGGTGACCTTTAAAGGTCCCTTCCAACCCCAACCATTGGGAATCAGTTGGGATCTCTCTGGAGTAGTACTGGGGCAGGAAAAGGCAGGAAATCACTGCAGCCATGCTTTGCAAGCTCTTTGGGGAACTAATACGGGACTTTCCTTGCTTCTAGGTTGGGTTTGGAGCAGGGAACGGAGCAGGAAATGCCTCCTTATAAAAACCCTGAACTGGCAGGCGCTGGATCGAGGGATGGGGCTGAACTGGGGGCAACGGCCACTCCCCAGTGCCATAGAATTCCCTGGCCGGGGAATAAGAGGTAAGGGATGAGGGATCTGGTCTCGTGTGCCTTACTCACACCAGGGGCTCCATCCCGGTCGCCCTCCCCTGGGGATGGGAGCTTCTCCCAGCACCTCGGCGCTGAGCCAGCCACATCCCACTTTGGAAAGCCGGCTGGGAGCCGCGTGCCAGGCAAACTCCGGCACGTACACCCTGGCAAAACTCTTCCAGTGAGGGGGAGCGGTGCCAGCCTGCTGCCAGCCTTCCTGGCACTCCGGATGGGCTGGGGAAAAGGCACCTCTCTGCCCCTCTGTGCTCCGGGGCTGGCAGAGCATCCTCCCGCGGCCACGGAGCTTTATTTTGATTTTTTGGAAGGATTTCTGCCCCTTACGTGGGAATCTTCCCATGGAGCCCTTGGCGGCGGCCCTGGCTTTCACTCCGCTCCTCTCCGCTCGCTTCCCACACACTCCAGAGAGCTCTGAAATCCCCATCCCCGCACGCACAGACAGCCCAGCAGCTCCGTAACCTCCCGCTCCCACTCAGCCGCTCCCGCCGTCACTTCCAGCGGGGCCAGGTGGGTGGAGAACGCTGCTGAGTCACGGGCCCGGCGCCTCGGCGAGGGCCACGCGTGAGCCTCCGACGCCTGCCGCGCCCCGGCACCCGCCCGGGAGACTTTTCCTGCCTCCTGGGCCACCGCGGAAGGAGAGAGTTGGCCCAAAATAGGGACCTGTGAGTCCCCGGTGCCCTGAACCATTAGGAAACCTGAGTCGCTGCCGTTCCGAATTTCTGGGTGCCCCCAATCCCTGGGTGCCAAAACTGCCGCCATTCCAAACTCTGGGTGCCTCAAAACACTTGGGCCACTGGATGCCTGCATTCCCAAATCCCTGGGTATCTGAGCCCCTGCCATCCTAAAGTCCTGGATGCTTGAAACCCCTGCCGTCCTAAATCCCTGGACACATCAAATCCCAAGCCAGTGTGTCCCTGTTGGGCAGGAAGATACTCCTGTGTCTCCAGGATGTCTCCCACGTGCCCGCTCAGGACTCCCTGGAAAAGGCCCATTCTGCAGCTTGGTTGCTCCAGAAGGAGTCATCCCGCTCCTTTCTCCTCATTTTCCCTCTTTTCTGAGGGGAGACAATGGATATTTCCTCTCCTCCCTCCGCACCCAACGGAGAGAACCTTTCCCTTTGTATTTATTACCCCTCGCTGGAGCTGTTTATCCAAATTAATCTCCGGGCCGAGGCCAAGCCAGGGGTAATTCCACGGAAAACGAGGAAATTTTCGGAGCCTAACGGGAGCAATTACAAGGGGTTAGGAAGTGAACTATTCCTCAAATCGGACATGAGCGGGCGGTGACCCGGCGCTTGTCACAGCTAATAAAGATGTTAATGAGCCGGCAGCGGCACCCGGCTGCTGCTCCCATTGTTCCCATCGCTCCCTATTCCCGCTCCGCTGCTCCTGGCGCTGCGGAAGCCGGGGCCGTGTTTGCCTTCTCTGTGCAAACACAGAGCGAGGCAGAACCGGTCCGGCGGCCGGGCGGGATCCGCCGAGCTGCCCCGGGCGGCTCCCGGTGCGCATCCCGGGAGAGGCCCCCGGGGGGCACGGGAAGGCGAGCGGCCGAGATTGGCTCCAGGGGGGATGCTCATCCTCCCGTGTGTGTTATTCCATGAGTGGATAAATGATGGACAAGCTCGCTGGCCCGTGGATGAGCAGCGCTGTGGATCCGCAGGGAAGGCTGGAAGCCCAACCGCGGGGGCAGTGGGAAGCGGGGAATGCAGCAGAACCCCACCCAGGCCTCCCTCGCTGAACGGGAATAATTATCCCGGTGGCGACTGAGTATCCTCTGGATATTTTAATTACGGAGGGAGCATCCGTCGTGCGGCAGAGCCGCTCGGCGCCGCATTTGCCAGAGGCTCCAAGGGACATTCCCGCCGTGGCCAGCGCTGTTTGCCCTCGGCACATCCTCCCTGTTTGCTCTTCGTGCCTCCAGCCCTTTGGAGCTGCTGGAGTTTTCCGTGCTCGTGGCACGCCAGCGTGTCACTGGGTGGGGCCAAGGTGCGGTGGCTCCCAAAAAAGGTACCTTGGGAATTTTAGGGTCTTCCAGTTAGTGCCTGAAGCCACCAGGGATCTGTGTGGATGGAGAGCTTGGGATGCTCCATTCAGCCCTGGAGCTGTGCTCTCCATCCAAGGAATTTATTCCTGCTCCTCTACCAGGCAGAAAAATATTGAAAGAACAAAAGAATTTGAACCAGGAACGTGGATTACCATTCATATGGAATGCTGGGGATGGAGAGATATGAGCCAGGCTGGGTGGCCATAGGGGATGTCACATGTTCCCTGTCCTCCTGCCACCTCATCCCTACTCCATGGTGCCACATGGTCCAGTTTGAGGTGTTTATATACCTCAGCTTCCCAATGCTCCTTGGCTTTTGGGGATAATTTTGACTATGAATCCCTCTGGCTGAGCTCTCTGCCATCCCAGAGGCAGCTGCCTTCCCAATGTTAGGGTGATGCCTGGCTCCACAGGGATGGCCCAGCTGTTGGAACGGGGAGGAAAGCTCCAGGCCTTCCGGCATCACCAGGGCGCCCGGAAAGCTCCAAGGAAAGCCGGGAAAAGCGGCAGGTGGAGGCTGAAGGTCGCGGAGTGGACTTTGCCCCTGGGAGCAGCTGCTCGGCAGGTGAGACGGGATCCGAGGCTGCGCCACAGGGCTTGGATCCTCCCTGCTGGCTCCGAGCCCGCGGCAGCCACGGGATGCAGGAGAGCCCCATGTGGGACCAGGAGACTCTGCAGTGGGTTTGGGCTAGGGGTGCATGGATCCTGCTCCCCAAAATCCTGTGGACACAGGAGGGTTTGTCCTTCCTGGCAGCTCAAAGCCGGGTCGTGCCGGGGTCCTTCTCCGCAGCCAATTTGGGATCAGGTTTCGATCGATGGAGTCGCTCCAGCCCCGCTGCCCTGACTCAGCAGGGCCCGACTCCCAGAGTCCCCGCTGCGCCTTTGGATCCTGATTGGGAAGGGCCAGAACCAGCTGAGAAGAGGTTTGGGAGTGACTGGTGCTCCCAGCACCCAGAATGCCATCCCGGGGGAAGCCGGGAATGGTGACACAGGGTGTCTGGATGATCCCACTCTGCATTCCAGGTGCTGCCAGGAGAAGAGCCATGCTGGGACACAGCCTGGGAGTGGCTTTCCCCCCTCTCTCCAAATCCTGTTGAACCCCATCCTCCCACCCACTGCTTTCCCAGCCCTTCAGTGCCAGCCTTGGATCATGTTTTTTTCATGAGCGCCGGCGGTCGATGCCGGGGAAAGGCAGAGCTGGAAGGAGCTGCCCTTGGACACTCTGGCCAGGGAAGGAAGAGCGCAGGCACTGCCCTTTCCCTGCCCACTCCAAAGTGCTCCGGGGCTGCCAACATGGAGCCAGGAGCTCTCAGTGCATCTGAAACCATCCGAAACCACTCTCTGCATCCTGATGTCGGATAATTTGCGGAGCACGGCTCCGTAATGAGCGGTGACCTCTATTAGCCGAGCTCTCTGGCTCCTCAGGAGCTCCCCAAGTGCCTCTCTGAGGTTGTTTTTTTTTGGAGGATGGAAAGGCCGAGTCACTGTACAATTAGGGATAAATTGTTCTTCCATTGGATGGATGGATGGATGGATGGATGGATGGATGGATGGATGGATGGACGGACGGATGGATGATGAGTAATTCGGATTCCCACGGCTGTGAGGGCAGGGGTGAGGTCAGTGGGATCAGGAAAAATCGGATAGAGGTAGAAAATGAAGGATCTGCCTGAAAATCAGACAGAAAAGGGCTGGAGAGAGATATTCCTGTTGCACCCATTGCCCTGACCAGCAGCTCCACGGATTTCTCCTACACCTGGGAATCTTTGTGCAGCCACCTCAGACTCATTACCTCCCCAGACACATTTTGGAGTGAACTCTCCTTCCAAAGCCTTGGGAGAGGCCTGGATTTTCCCTCTGAAGGCAGCAGCAGGATGGGCAGAAGTAGCCTGGAGAAGAAAAGGCTCTGGAAAAGATCCCATCTGGAAATGGGATCCCACAGTCCCAGGGTGATGTCAACAAACAGCCATGCCCAATCTTCATCCAGTGGGCACCAAAACCTGGCACCTGGGAGAAAATCCCACAGAACCCCATCAGCTCGGGCCGGGCAGGGAGATGGGGTGAGTGCTGCTTGAATATCCCAAAAAACTGTCTGGTTGCACAAAGGACTCTGGGAAAACCATGAATGTCAGGAATTCATGCCAAGCCAGGGGCGGAGGAGCACAGGAAGGCAGTGGCACAGGGGTGATGATCCATGGCCAGCGCTGCCACATCCGTTTGTTATCCAAACATCTCCGTCCTGCCACAGGCGCCGGAGCAAAGTCCAGGACAGCCCCACGGGCACTGCAGCAGATCTGGAAAAGCCTCCAGCCCCTGCCTGTGATGGATGCAGAAAGGCAGGATTGGAGGGCTAGGAGAAGCAGGGAGGAGGGAGGCTGATCCCCTGCCAGCAACGGGGAGAGCCAAGGTGGGAATCCACCTGACATCCCGGCCTGGAGATAAACAGCTGCTTGTGGAGGCACTTAATGGCTGGGAGAAGGGATTTAATGGCCAAGGATGGTTGGGAACAGCTTGTGCCAAACCCCTCTAACAGCTCCCATGTAATCAGGGACAGAGATGAGCCTTAAAGTCGCTTCCAACCCCAACCATTCTGGGATTCGGGGATCTTCAGCTGCTTGGGAAGGGGCCAGTGTTTCAGCGCGAGCACCGCAGCTGAAGATCATGGAATTCCGGAATGCTTGGGGTGGAGAGGGTCTTAAATCTCATCTCATTCCAGTCCCCTGGACACCTTCCACCTGCACCACGCCTAATCCTGTCCTGGAACACTTCCAGGGACGGTGCAGCCACAGTTTCTCTGGGTGACCTGTGCCAGGGCCTCCCACAGCCTCACAGGGCACAGGGCAACAGAAACTTACGGCCACCCTCTCTGCCGGGAAGAAGGGACACAGCAATCCCAATCCCACCTGATGCCTCCTCAACACCATCACCAGAGCCTCTGGATTTAGTGGGATGGGAGNCACCTTCCACCTGCACCACGCCTAATCCTGTCCTGGAACACTTCCAGGGACGGTGCAGCCACAGCTTCTCTGGGTGACCTGTGCCGGGGCCTCCCACAGCCTCACAGGGCACAGGGCAACAGAAACTTCATCCCACCCTCTCTGCCGGGAAGAAGGGACACAGCAATCCCAATCCCACCTGATGCCTCCTCAACACCATCACCAGAGCCTCTGGATTTAGTGGGATGGGAGGATTTCTGTCCTGCAGTGGGAAAGGGGACACTGGAAAAGGCTCCTTGGGCCAGGCTGGTTTTGCTCCATACCGAGCCCCCAGCGCTCAGCCCTGATCCAAACACAGCAGCCATCCCAGGAATGCTGTGTGTTGGATAGGGAGAGCTCCTGCTCCAGCTCTGGCTCCGGCTCCATGCCAGCTGCTGACAGATGTTGGGACTATCAGCTCCCTGCACGCTTCCAGCAGCCCGCGGCTCCGGAGTCACGCACCGCCGCCGGTCCCCTCCCGCTCCCGCCATCCCTGAGGCCGGGAGCAGATGTCCGGCACCGGCCACCTCCGGCACGCTCCACAAATTCCCAGCTCCTGGCACGGAGAGCGCCAGATGGGCTTCCCGATGCTCCAGCGCAGTGCGGGAAAGCAATTCCTGCCGCGGCAGGGAGCAGCACCGGGATGATGAACCCGCTCTCCTGCCCCTACCCGTTATTCCCACACGGATACGGAGCCGTTCCACGGCACAGCAGGCAGTCTGAATTCCCAAAAAGGATTTGGAAGGCAGCAGGATCCCGCCAGCGCTGTCGAGCACCTGCTGCCTTCCCTGGATGTGTGATCCTTGCGGGTATTTTGGGAATGGGCCATTTCATTGCCTGGATGAGGACTTGCAGTGCTCTGGCAGCACCTGTCACTCTTCCTGATTCCTCTCCAAGGAAGGACAGGGAGGTCTTGGTATTCCAGAGGCTCCGGAGCCATCCCTGTGGCTGGGGTGTGTCTGTGATGTGTGATCGGGGCTTTATTGGGAAGTGGAGACAAGAGCTGAAGGAGGACATTGGGAGGGATTGGACTAGTGGGAGAATTTGCTTTTCCCTGTTTTCCTGCAGGGAATTCTTTGTGCACAGAGGCATTCCAGGCTTAGATGGGATGAGCTGGGACAGTGCCAGCACTTAATTGGGTTCTCTTGGGTCTTGTCCTCATTAGTGGCCTCTGCCCACATTTGGAGGGAATCCTTCCCAGGGGAGTGGGATGGGATGGAATAGGGTGGGATAGGTTAGGAACAGATGAAAATGGGTGAGGTGGGATTAGGCAGATGGGAGTGTAGGATGGGGAGGGATGGGAATGAATGGGAAGGAATGCAATGGAATGGAATGGGATGTGAAAGAATGGGAACAGATGAGAAGCAATGGGGAAGAATGGGAGGGGATAGGATGAGAAAAGAATGGGATGGGATGGGATGGGANAGAGGGAAACATTGTTGCTGAGCTCAGCCCTGCTGGGCTGCAGGGAGTCTCCCCATCCCAGGGGGCTGCGGGAAGGAGGCAGGAGGATGGCACATCCCACAATCCCAGCCTGACTTCCCTCCAGGAACAGGAAAGACTCCTCTTCCTTCCAACCTCATCCTGAGTGTCCCACCCCTTCTGGGCCCCATCCTGCTCCGGGGAACTCCTCCCTGTGTGATTCATCCCGCCGGGATCCCCCTCCTTAGCCGAGTGTCACCGGCTGACGCAAATCCTCCCACCCCAATCCCAGGTGCCGGATTTAGAACGGCTCCACCGGCGCTGCCAGGGAGGATCCGACACCCCGGCTGCCAGCGGGAACGGGATGGGGATCCATCCTGGAGGAGCTGGCAGTGCCAATCCCATGGAGGGGTGTGATGGCTGGAGCTGGACAGAAGCGGGAATGCAGGCACCCATCTTGGAGATGCTCCCACTTCTCTCATGCCAACACTCTCAACAGGGATGGGATGGGATACGGGGTGGGATGGGAAGGGAAGGGATGGGAAAGAATAAGCTGGGATGAGAGGGAGTGGGATAGAATGGGATGGGTCACTATCCCATCCTGGCACACAGGAGCTATCCATATGGAAGCCCCAAGGCAGCAGCACGAGGCAGGAGCTGGAGCAGGAGAGCTGGAGAGCTCTGGAGAACCCTGGAAAAATCCCATTCAGAATCCAGCCCTTCCCGAGTGGTTTTCCACAGGGACAGATGCGGGTATTGAGGTGGGAGAATGGAGATGGGGAATGGAATCCCTGGAATGCAGCCCTGGGAATGGGCGTGAAGGGCCAAGGGGAACCAATGGCACCAGGAGCACTGGGACGTGCTGGGATGACAGCATGAGGAACTCTGGGATGCACTGAGAGAGACAGGACTGTTGGGATGCACTGGAAACATCAGGATCCCTGGGAAGAGCACCAGGATGCACTGGGAGTACTGTGAGCACTGGGAATGGTGGGAGCACTGGAATGCACCAGGAACATGGAGAACCCTGGGAACAGAGGGATTTACTGGGAGCACTGGGGTGCACTGGGAGCATGAGGATCCATGAGAGGGATGCTCCAGGAGCAGTGGGAGTTTTGGGAACAGAAGGAACACTGGAAGGCACTGGGAGCATTGGGATGCATTGGAGCTGGGTCCCTTTGAAGCACAGGGATGCTCCCGGAACACTGGGAACCCTGGGAACAGATGAGATGACCGGGAGTTCTGGAAGCATCAGGATCCCTGGGGGTACAGGGATGCTCCCGGAGCACTGGGATGCCTGGGAACAGAGGGAGCATTGGGATGCAGCAGGATGCAGCGGGATGGAGCGGGACGCGCCGGGAGCCCCGGGATGCGGCGGTGCGGTCTGAAAGCTCCTCCTCGTGGCTCCCGGGGAGAACTACCGGGAGAGGCCCGGGATAGACGGGGGAGCCCCGGGGCACGGGCCGGGCCGAGGCGCCGGGACACGGAACGTCCCAGCATCCCGGGAAACACGGGGCGACGGGAATTCCGGGATGGAACGAATCTCCCTGGTCCCCGCAACCACCTGGGATGGGACGGGGCCGCATCCCGGCTCACCTGCCATGGGAACACCACTAGCGGGGACCACTCTCCGCACAGAGCCACCAACCATCCCGGAAAAACCCGGAGCGCCGCCGGGATGGGGGGATTCTGGGAAGGCTTGATGTTAATGCACGGAATGTGATTTCAGGCCACGGTCCTGGCTGATCCAAGTGTGGGAGAGAGGCGGGAGTGGAAAATCACTTCTGCTGCGAGCAGCAATTCCTTTATTTTTCCTTTTGCTGGCAAAGGTATTGAAAATGAGAGGGAGAGAGGAGGAATGGGAACATCCAGGACCCTCAGGGCAGCTGCAGCTGTGCTTCCAGAGAGCTTTCTGTGGATGGTCAAATGGATTGCACCGTGTCCCCAGCCCAGCAGCTTGCTGCTCCTCCATGGGAGATGTCCCTAAAGCAGTGGGAGCATCCAGGAATCCCTCTAAGGGAGCAGGGCCTGGCAGTGTCACAGGGATGTCTGGGAAGGAGGGATCAGGTGTGGGATTGGGGTTGTTTTGGGAGCCAGTGGTGGGGTTGTGCTTTGCTCATCACCTTTTCCACCCGATCCAAGCAGGATGTGCCACCATTGGGATCACTCCCAGCTCTGTTATTTGGGAAAGGGTCCCTCCCTGTTCCATGCTGTGCCCTCCAGCAGAGCTCCACAAGGAAAAATCAATACCTGACTTCCAAAAAAAGCAGCTGCCGGTGGCTTTTTATAGCAACTTGTCCCATTTGCATCCTCCTTCAGCCCAGGCCCAGGGAGCCTGACCTCTGGCTAAATTAGCTGTGAATTCCCAAGGGAAACAGCCTTGGAAAAGCAAGAAGGCAGCTTGGCCGTGCTGGAATATTCTACCGCAGCCACCCCATCCATTGCTCCTCGCTGACCGTGGTTTCCACAGGGAGGAAACTCCCTGATGGGATTGTCCCACTCCTGCAGCACAGCTGTGCAGTGGGATGGGGTGGCTGCCAGCAGTCCCACCCCCTCTTTCCCTTGGGATTGCTTCCCAGAGGGAAAAAAGGATGTGGAGAGGAGGAGAATGTGGGGCTGCCCCAGACAGGGAGCTCGTGCAGGGACAGGGATGGCTGGAAAAACTCTGGGATGAGGAGACGCTGACCCTCTTCCCCTGCAGAAATCCCACCCGTATTCTGTGGATTATGGAGGTGCCGAGGCAGATGAGCAGAGCACAGGGAATATTTAGGTCACAGTAAATGAGCTCCCTCATTAGAGCCTCTGGAGCTGCACCTACGCTGGGCTGGGGCACAGAAACCGGGAAGGGGAGCTGGACACCCCTGGGTGGGAGGGGAAGATGGATGGGCCCATTATCCCAAGGAAATTGAGGGGGTGGAAGGCAGGGCACTGCCAGGTTTGGATGGACAGGCCAGAAACAGTGGGAGGCTCTCAAGACACTTTTAATTCCTGAGATTTTGGGGTTCTGCCCTTGGTAAAAGCTTTTCCTGTTTTCACTCCCTGCCCATCCCAGGTGCTGCCCATCAGCCTCACAGCTGGAGCAGAGGAGTGATGGGATAAAAGAGGAATTAAGTGAGGCTGTTGCCCATTTGGAAGTCTTGGTGGGCTCCTTGCTGTGCCGGTGGGATGGATGTAGGCTGGTGCTCTGGAGCTGCTGGAACTGCTTTGGGAGAAGGTGAGTCACAACCTGGGAGCGTGGCGGGGCCCTGGGGATGGACCAGGATTTTTCCTCCATTTTCTTCCCACATAAATTTTTTCCCTGGCATGGCCAGCAGGTTCAGGGAGGGGATTTCCCCCCTCTATCCTGCTCTGGTGAGATCCCAACTGGAATGCTGTGTTCAGCTCTGGGTGCCTCACTATAAGAAAGATGTGGAGCTGCTGGGGAGAGGCCATGGAGATGCCAGAGGGATGGACACAGGCTGGGAGAGCTGGGGGTGTCCAGCCTGGAGAAGGGAAGGCTCAAGAGAGGCCATAGAACCTCTTCCAGTGCCTAAAGTGTCTCCAAGAGCTGGAGAGCGACTTTGGAGTGACAGGACAAGGGGGAATGTCTTCCACAGCCAGAGCACCTGGATATTGGGAAGGAATTCTTCCTTGTGAGGGTGGTGAGGCCCTGGAATGGCTTTCCCAGAGCAGCTGTGGCTGCCTCTTCCCTGGAAGTGCCCAAGGCTGGACAGGCTTGGAGCAAGCTGGGATAGTGGAAGGTGTCCCTGCCCATGGCAGAGGGTGGCACTGGATAGGCTTTAAGGTCCCTTCCAACCCAAACCATTCCATGATTCCCTGACTCTGGGTATCCCAGTTGGCCTCTGTCAAGGAAAAGAATCCAGCTGGCAGATTCAGAGATGCCCCCCCATAGCTGGGAGGTGTGTCAGGAATTGCTGCCTGATCCGGAGTGCCACCGGCAGCGAGAGCACTCCTGAGGATGAGTCAGTGTCCCTGAAAATGGGGCTGGTGATCCAGCAGAAAACATTTCAAGGAGAGATTCCGGTATAGCTCCACGTCAGTGACACGATTCCCTGGAGCTGCCTGCTCCAGCCCACCCTCCCCCTGATCCATGACTGCTCCAGGGGGCTCCAAGGTGTGTCCTCACCATGTCCAGCAGTGGGGAGAGCTGGAGCTCTCTCAGCTTCTCCTGTCACCTTGTGCCTATTCCACGTCCCATGCTGGTGGCCCTTCTGCTGGAGGGATCCTGGAATGGTTTGGATGGGAAGGGACTTTAAAGATCATCTCCTTCCACCCCCTGCCATGGGCAGGGACCCCTTCCACTATCCCAGTTTGCTCCAAGTCTGGCCTTGGACACTTCCAGAGATCCAGGGGCAGCCACAGCTTCTCTGGGCACCCTGTGCCAGGGCCTCCCCACCCTCACAGGGAGGAATTTTTTCCCAATATCCCATCTAAATCCACACTTTTGTTGTTGTTTAAAATAATTCCTGCTTGACCTTCCACTGCTCCCTGCCTTGGGAATGCCTGTAGTAGGGATGTGCTGGGATGAGTGGGAAGCAGCACCGGGCACTGACTGCTGGTAATTGGTGTCACGGCGAGCAGCTGATGCTGCTGATTTTGGGATGAGTAATTCCAGCAGCTTAATTTGGGAAATCAGGCTCTTTGTGTCTTGCCGGGCTCATTTGCAGGACAGCCCTGGCGTGGCTGGAGTCACTGTGCTGGCAGCCGGACATCTGGAATGCCGGCGTGTCCCTGGCTCTGTGCCTGCCAGGGGTGGACACGGCACAAATCCTTGGACCTCTTCCTCCAAAAAGGGGGATTTGCTGCCTGAGGCAAAGGGGATCCCTCATCAGTACCTGGCAGGAGGGACAGAGGGTGTGAAATTCCTTGTGGATGCAGAGGGAAGCAAAGGGTTTAAAAAGTTTGGGAGAGCATCCTTGTGTTTTTTAGGGCCTGTGTTTAGTTTTGTCCCATGTCCATGTGGGATCAGGCTCTCCTGGAATGCTTCCCTTGAATTTTAAGGCAGTTTTATTCCTGGGAGACGTTTGGTTTCAGTGCCCCAGGATGAGGGACTTCAGCTTTGTGTCCTGCTTGGAAGTGGCCTGGGTGACACAAATCCATCTGGCCTTGCTCCCATGGATTCCACCAGCCAGGTGGGGATGGGACAAGGATGTGTCCATGGGGTTTGTTCCCTTGGCTCCAGGGCTGCAGGAGAGTCAAAATCCTCCTTACCCAGAGGTAAATGCTCCTCTCCAACGTCTACCACCCAGTCCATGAGCATTCCCACTCTGTGGAAATTGAATTGGAGCTGCTGGCAAAGAGGAGAGGCTGTGACTCCCTGGAAAACTCCCCGTTGCTCTGAGGGATTGGGACAATCAGTGCTTGGTGACATCTCCAAATACTGGGATCACCGGGAGGGATGAGCTGGAGAGTGGCCAGCCTTGGGACAGCCCATCCATGCTGCTGAATTCCAGATCTTCCTGGCTTCTCCAGACATCTGTTTGTTTGTGTGGGTTTATCTCAACAGCAGCCAGTGGCAGCTTGGCACGGAATCTGGGAGCTGCTGCACCGAGCAGCTCCTTGGAATGTGGCTCCAAGATGGAGCTGCCCACACAGCCAGAGGAATGGGCTGGAAGAGCAACTCCCAGCTGGCACTGGCACTTCTCCTCTTCTTCTTCCCTTTCTGGGAATCTCTGGTGGCCCAAAGGAAATCCAGAGGGTGATGGTGGCATGTCCAGTGTCCTTCCATCCTTCTGCAAAGCATCAGCTGCCTTGTAATGCTTCCCAGAGAAGCTGTGGATGCTCCATCCCTGGAAGTGCTCTGGGCCAGGTTGAACAGGCCTTGGAGCAACCTGGGATAGTGGAAGGTGTCCCTGCCCACGGCAGGGAGCTGAAATTTAGTCATCTTTAAGGTCCCTTCCAACCCTAACTGTTCTGTGATGCTGGGATTCTGTAGTATCCAGGGATTTCCATGTTTTCCATAGTGCTGGCTGTTCCTGGCAGGGCTGTGGAGGTGCTCTGTGGCCGGAGCTGTGTGGTGCTGAGGCGGCCAGAGCAAATTCCTCCTCCTCCTCTTGGCAGCAGGAGCAGAGTGGTCCTGGGGAATGGATGATCCTGTCCTTGCTGCTCAGGACTTCCCCCAGTTTGTATGGGATGGGGGATTGCTGGGAATGAGCGCCTGGTGAAGGTTCTTTGTGGGTCTTTGGTCACTGAATTTTGGGATCTGCAGCTCCTCGTGGACTTTTTGGGGTGATTTCAATCCAAGAGGTGCCTGTGAATAGTTGGGATGGGGGAGACATCATTTTTGCTTCCAGAGCTTTCCCTTCAGAGAATCCCATAATAGTTTGGATTGGAAGGGCAGGGACATACTCCACTATCCCAGCCTGCTCCAAACCCCAGCCAACCTGGCCTTGGACACTCCAGGGATGGAGCAGCCACAGCTCCTCTGGGAAATCCATTCCAGTGCCTCATTCCCCTTACCGGGAAGAGTTTCTTCCCAATATCCCATCTAACCGTGCCTTCTGGCAGTGGGAAGCTATTCCTGTTGTCCTGTCACTCCATCCTTTCTCCAGAGTCCCCCTCCAGCTCTCCTGGACATCTTTCAGGTGCTTCCTTCCCAAGTCCCTCTGCTTTATGCCCACGGATGTGGCAGTGCCTGGGGCCAGCCCGAGGTAGGCAGAGGTTCCCCAAACCCCCTGATCTTCCCGTTGGATCCCCCAAATCCCAGCTTGCATCCCACAATGCTGCATGCTTCAGCTTTGGAGCTCCACCACCTTCACTGCCAAAGGGATTCTTTCCCCTCTCCTCTTCCCAGCTCCTGCTTTCAGGGTCTTGTTTGTGGCCGTCAGGATTTGACAGACTCTTGGCACGTCTCCCACCCCCCCGGCAGCAGCGATTCCCGCCCTCTCCCCCTTTTCCCTTGCCCTGCCACCGCGGCTGGAGACCTGTTGGGAGGGCTGCATTTGCCGGAAAATCAACTCCCAGCCTTTTTATAGAGCCAGAAAAGCCCTGGCACAGGGATGGCAGCAGCAGAAGCCAAGAGGCTCAGATGGTTTTAAATGTCAGGGAGAGGTGTAAACGGATCTGGGAGACAGCATGTCCAGGAGCCATGAGATTCCACAGACAGCAGCTCCAGCGCCAGCATCCTGCGGTTTTCCCTCTCTGGGAGCCGGTCACCGTCCCGCAGCCTGCTGGGATTTGCCCGTGGGATGGTGCCGGTGGCCTCTGGAGAAGGGGAGGACGAAGGGCTGGCGGGGGCAGCGCCGGTGATGAGCAGAAGCGCAAATGCGCCTTGGCTCCCGCCGCCTCCGTGACCTTTTCCGCTCCGACGTGATCCGTCCTGACACCCGGAGCAGGGGAGGGGGAAGGGGGAAGTGGTCAATCCGGGCTTGGCCGCTGCGTGTTCGCCTGCTCGGCCCTGCCACTTCCCCCAAAAAAAGAGTTCGGAGTCTCCGAGAGTCAGCAAGTTCCCGGTGCCAGCCATCTGTCCCATTTCCCTTAGCAACCGTCCGTCCTTTTCTCCTTCATTACGTGTCTGAGGCGGATCCCGCCTGGCAGACCCTCTCCCGCTTCCCTTTTTGCCTCTCTGAATCCATTCCCATCTCCTGTCACTGTGGCACAGAGTCCTGACATCAGAGCACGCTCCTCTCCCAGGAATTTTTGGACAAAGCTTGGACAGGGGCTGTTTGCTCACATTCTTGCCTGCTGCTTTTTTTTCTTTCCAGCCTGATCATTTCCAGTTCCTCTCCTCCAGGAATTGTTCAGGCTGGAAAAAGACCTCCAAGATTGAGTTCAGCCACCCAGCTCTGCCATGGCCACCATTAATTCATGTCCCCAAATGCCACATCCACTCAGCTTTTAAATCCCTCCAGGAATGGGGACCCCACCACTGCCCTGAGCAGCATGATCCAACCTTTCCATGAAGGAATTTTC
This sequence comes from Illadopsis cleaveri, assembly GCA_013399915.1. Classification (NCBI taxonomy): domain Eukaryota; kingdom Metazoa; phylum Chordata; class Aves; order Passeriformes; family Timaliidae; genus Illadopsis; species Illadopsis cleaveri. The sequence continues at coordinate 82,254 of VXBB01006926.1, forward strand.
CCTAATATCCAAAAAGAGATTCCCCCGGGGCAACCTGGGACTTGTCCCTTGTTTCCTGCAAGCAGAGCCTGACCCCCACCAGGCTCCACCCTCCCATCAGGGAGTCATGGAGAGGAGGGAGAAGGTTCCCCCTGAGCCTCCTCCGGATTAAGATAAAATTCCCTGCTGTATTTCATGGACTTGTACAGAAGGGAGCTGGGAACTTCTCCTTAGGGTAATTATTCCCAGTTATTGGTCTCCAGCCTCTGCTTTGCTCTGAGGTCCCTCTCCCGTCTGCCTGCTGGGCTGTTGTCCCAAGGCCTCCTTTGTGGAGGAGCTGTGCTGCAGTTTAGGATTTGGGATCTCCACGGGCAGCAGTGTCTCCCGGTGAGAGCTGAGCTTCCCCCTCTGGCAGTTTGGAGCTGGGATGAAGCCAAGTGGGTCAGACAAGGCTTTGAGGTCCGGGAGAAGTGGGGAATGGCTCTGCAGCCTGGTGTGAGGAGCGGGAAAGGTGCCAGGAGCAGAGCCAGGAAGGAATCCTTAATGGGAAACTTCCTGGTTCAGTCCAACTGCCTCCAGAAGCGAGAGCAGGATCCTGAGGAAGCAGAGGAGGGAGGGATTTGACCCTAATGAAATTATCCAAGTGCCTTGGCTCCAGCTGCTGCTCTCCAGTCGCATCCGACTGATGTCCAGAGACGTGGCCTGAGGGGAGGGATCGAATCCTGCCCGGAGCCTCCACATCCTCCGTGCTGTGCCTGCATCCGACAGCAGCATTCCCGGCTGCCTGGAGAGCCTGGGAGGCTGCAGGTGCTGCCTGGTGAGGGAGAGCTCTCCGGCACTGCTTCCCTGGAGCACTGACAGGAACAACACAGCTGATCCGTAAATTTCCCCGTCCTGCCGCAGCCATTCCCATCACAGGAGGTGAGCAGGCTCCTGGAAATCGGGAAGCGGCTCATCCTCAGGGTAAATTCCTGTGGTTTGGCGTCTCGGCCGGGGAAGTTGTGTTCGTGCCACGGAGCCCTGGGAAAAGGCCAGTGCTCCTGCTTGTGGGGGTGAAGGCATCCCACATCCCTAAAGTTCCTGCTAAAATCCTGATTCATTCCTGGGCTGGAGCTCTCCTCCCGAAGGAGGATGGAGCCAAGGGCATTCAAAGGGTGGGCGGGGAGGAGGAATAACACGGAGGAATTTTGGCGGGGGTGCAGCAGATAAGGAAAATGACACGTTGTTATTGCACCTGGATTAGGCAGGGCCGGGATGGAGCCGGGAATTCCAGCGGCTGCCGGTGCTGCAAACACAACCCTGTGACTCAGGGGAGCTCGGGGGTTTGCATTCTCCTCCCCTCGAAGCCTTTAGGGTTCATTTCCACACTTTTTTTTGTTCTTAATTCCCCGCAGAACAACGAGGCTTTTACAACCTGAGGTGAAAAAGCTTCGGAAAGACGGGTTTGTCCAAGGGGGAGCATGGAGGATGCTGGCAAATATCCTGACAGCCTGGAGCACCGCTTTATCCTGTCATTTTTCCCAAAGGAAAAGCCACCTGGAGCTGCCAGGCAGGAAGATGCCCTGAGCTTTGCTGAGCAGTGGTGAGAAACCCCAGTGAACTGTTATTTAATGGTCCTTTTCCATGGCAATGGCTCCTTCCCAGGGAGAAATTTCTGGGCTGAGGAGTCACAGCTTGGATAATGCTGGATAATGTCCTTGGGAGGGGGAAGTGCTGGCGGGATTGATAGCAAGTCTCCGAGGCTTGGCTTCCAGAGTTAGATCTCGTACCAATTTAGCAAAGCAGCTGGAAAGAGGAGTCTGTGCTCAGAATCGTGAGCAAGCGAGGGCTGTACCGAGTTCCAGGATGCAACCTGAGGGAGAAATCCTTTCCAGGCTTTTTTCTGTGGAGTCAAACCCATCCGTGTGTGCATGGGTGTGTTTACTACGTGCCAAGAGTGAGCCCACAGCATGGGAGCCCCTAGGAAAAGGGAGGGATCCTGCTAGGAAAGTAGCTTTGAGGCTGGAAAGGGGGTTCCTAAGGAAGGGACAGGTCATCAGCCTGTGCAGGTGGGAATGGGAAGAGCTGTGCCCGGGAGAAGGAGCTGGGAATGTGCCAGCCTTGCTCTGCCCTTCTTCCCTACAGTGGGACCTGGTGCTGCCCACACCTTGGGAATTTATGGAAGAAATTTTTCCCTGTGATGGTGGTGAGGCGCTGGAATGAATTTCCCAGAGAAGCCGTGGCTGCCCCATCCCTGCAAGTGTTCAAGACTAGGTTGGATGGGCCTTGAATCAATCTGGGATAGTGGGAGATGTTCCTGCCCACGGCAGGGAGTGGAATGGGATGATCTTTAGGGTCCTTTTCAACCCAAACCATTCCAGAATTTCATGTCTGATCCCTTCAGGTGCCTGATAGAGGTTTCCCAATTCCTGCCCTGCCTTTGGCTGGCATTCCAGCCTCCAGTGTGCCAGCCCAAGCCTGAATTTGGGCTTCCAGCTTATCCCTGGATCAGCTCTCCCTAGGTTTACCTCTGACTGGGATGTCTCCCCTCTGAATTAACTGCTTTTTAGGGATTCAGGCTCAGGGGTGGGACAGCAGCCTGGGTCCCCCCAAATCCCTTCCCTGTGCTGGAGGAACCACGGAAAGCTGAGGCAGCTGGAGGGGGGACATTTTTCCCAACATCCAGAGTGCGGGAGAAGCCTCTCCATCAGGGAATGATTTTTAGTTAAGGTTTGAGTGATGCTGTTTCTCTGCAGAGCTGCAGCAGCTGCTCCTGCTGGGGGGACACTGCCAGCTGCTCATCCCTGCCCTGGGAGTTTCCATGGGGCTGAGAATGACACGGAGGGTCGAGCCAGGAGGTGCTGGCTTGGGGGGAGCATCTGGGAAGAGCAGGTTTCTGGGGAGATCTGCTGGGATAAAGAAGGATTTGAGGAGCAGGAAGAGTCTGGAGGCACTGGATTAGCAGGAGGTGATGGAGGCTGATGGCTCCTGAGAGTCGCAGGCGGGAATCACGCTAGGGAGGGAGGGAGGGAAGGCTGGGAAGGCACAGCCACCACAGGGATGGAAGCAAACACTGGTATTTCCTGCTTGGTGACATGGGAATGGGGGACAGGGATGCCTGTTGCTGCAGTTTTTAAAAGTGCTTCCCAAATTCTGGTTGTGGTTTGGTGGGAATTTCGTGTGGAATTACAGTTGGCTGCACAGCAGGAGCAGCCTTGGTTTGTGCCAGGGAAGGTTTAGATTGGGTATGGAGGAAAACTCCTTCATGGAAAGGGTTGTCAGGCATTGGAACAGGCTCCAGCGGTGGAGTCCCCATCCTTGGAGGGATTTAAAACCTGTGTGGATGTGGCACTTGGGGATATGGGTTAGTGTAGTCAGACTCTGTGATCTTGGAGGTCTTTTCCAACCTCAACTCTTCAACAACTGATATTCCCTGCGGAGTGAGAGACAGTGGGTGAGGTGCTGGAATTTTTTCTCCTGGAGGGAATGTTGGGATAATGCTGTTGTCCACCTTTCCCTGATGGCCTGTCCCTTTTGAGAACGACAAAAACACCTTCCCAGGACACTTGGTGCTGTCACCCCTTGGAACTCAGCCAGCTGGAACAGCCTGTGCCTGCTCCAGGGGTGATGTTTCCAGGGATTGAGGAGAGAGGAGGTGGTTTGGATAACCTGGGTGTTGGAATCCCTGCACAGGGGAGACTGTTGCACTCCCAGTCTTGTTCATGCTATTTCCAATTTCCCTATGATTTATTGTAATCCTAATGGAGGAGCTGAGGGGAATTGGCAGGGTTGGGATGGAGGAGGAGAGGGGCTCGTTACCCTTGGAGTAGCGGAGCGTCTGGCTCCGACTGGGAGCCCAACAGGAGCAGGATTTCGGAGCAGCGGGTTTGGATGTGCTGTGCCTGGGGGCGGTGGCAACGACAACAAACTGAATAATAATAAAAAGCTTCCCATGTTCCCAGCTATTCCTGGAGCCTTGTTCCTTGTCCAAATTCCCTGGAGGAGGGTTTGGTTTGCTTTTAGGTTTAGGAGAATCCTTAACCCTGGAATCTGTTGGCTTTTTTTTTTTCCAGGACACCAGGATCAGCAGTGCTGGATGGGCTCTTTGTTGATTGAATCCTTGCTGGCGCATTCCAGGGATCTCCAGAGCTCCAAGGCTGCCTACAGTGGTCTGGACTTTTCCTGGGAGATGATATGCAGAATTCCAAGGCTGTGGTGTGGAACAGCCCCGTGCTGCATCCATGTGTTGAGGAATGATGCTCCAGCTGGAAGAGCACCACTGAATTCCCTTTCCCTCATATTCCTGGGTCATTCCTGCACAAAGAGCACAGATCCATCCAGAGGTGAGTAAGGAACAGCAGTTCCCTTAAGCCAGTGGGGCCTTCAGAGGTTGCCTTGTGAAATGGATGGAGATGCTGCATCTGAGTTATCCACAGGGATAACCCAGCTGATGGATATCTGGGATGCTCTAAGTCTCCTTTGCATCCCTCTGGAGGTGTAGGGTTCCCAGGAATGTGTGTACATCTCCATGCCATTGCCGCAGGCATCTAAACCCAGACTCAACCCTTTCCCATGGGTTGTGGGAAGCTCTGAAATGAATGGATTTGCTCGGGAGGCTGGAGGTGGGGACAGATCCATGCAAACATCATGTCTTTTGTGACAGGCTCAAATTAATTCCTTAATTCCCTTAAATGCTTCGCCACCCGCCCTCCGTGTCATGACAGCAGGGGGAAAAAAATGGGATTTCTGAGGGCATTAATCCTTCCCTTAATGCTTTAGGGAACCTTAAGGCATCCAGTTTATCCAAAACACTCTGAAATTTCCTGTAAATGGTGTCACTGCCATACAGGAGTCAGGGACTGGAGCCCCGGGGGTCACTGGGGTGAATCCCAGTGCTGGAGCTGGACTATAAATGTGGTCTGGCCCTTGCAAATTGGTGGAGCCAGGCTGGAAATGGGAAGCTGGAGCAGCTGGAAGGCAGAAATCCTGAGCTATATCGGATTAATTGCCTTGTGTCCATTAATTGGCAGGATCTGGGCTGGGATGTGCTCTATCCCACCCCTCGGAAAGCCTCGGACGGCTTCCGATTGTATTTCCCTGAATAAAAGAGTAATTTCCAGTCTTCCTGAGCTTCTTCCCTCTGTCTGCTCCAGGTTTTGGGGCTTCCAGGGGTGCCTGCCCGGCCGGGGGCGGATTGTGCCGAAGGGAGACCTTGGAAGTGCCACAGGCTGGATGAAACGATTTGTCGGAATGCTAAATTTGGCAGCAGCTTTTCATCCCAACCGGAGCCACTTTGCACCTGTCTGGGAAGATAAAGGGACTCGGAATGAGCGTGAGTGGGATTTTTCTGCCTGAACGGGATACAAAGGCCTTGGCACAAATGAATTCCAGAGCTTCAAAGCCTTTTCCTGAACGTTTTTCCGCCCCTGTCAGGCTGTTTTATTTCCCAGGTACGGTGATATCACCCAGCAGACCATTTGAAGGCTGCTCCACTTGCTTTAAGGAGGAATGGGCAGGCGAGGATGCGCTGCTATTCCCTGCTGGATCAGCTTTTCTGGGACAGGGATTTTTTTTATTTTTTTTTCTGTTTTTCACTACTTTTTTTTTTTTGCGGTAGGAGCATCTAAGCTGTGTCCTTGGATGATGGCAGCTGCTGTGTTCAAAGGGAATCGCTGTCCTTTCCCCCAAACAGGATGGTGGCTGTGGTGTGTCCATCCTTGAGAGGGATTTTTTTGTGAAGGGGGAAATTGGTTGGAAGGGACCTTAACAGCTCATCCAATTCCACCTTCCACTATCCCAGGNCAGGTTGCGTAGCGGCCCTTACGCAGTTGACGCAGTGGGCGGCCCCGGCGAGGCGGGGGCGGCCCCGGCAGGGCGGAGGCGGCGTTGGAGAATCGGGGGCCGCAGGGCCCCCGGCATGGAGGAGGCGGNGGGATTCTTCCAGGGATGGGGCAGCCACAGCTTCCCAGTGAAATCCATTCCAGGGCCTAACCAATTTCTTCCCAATATCCCATCCAACTCTGTTCTCTGTCAGTGGGAAGCCATTCCCTCTTTTCCTGTCACTCCATGCCCTTGTGAATAGGCTCTCTCCATCTTTCTTGGGAACATCTCCTGATAGGAAAGCACTGATTTTCCATGCTGGGCATTGAAAGCAGTGTGCCAGGTCCTCTCCATGAGGGAGACCTCAGTGCTGGGCTGGGGTGTCTTCTGGAGGGAAGGGAGGCTGAGAGAGCCCTAGGTGTGGCTGAGGGGGGATTGTATTTCTCTCCAAATTCCCTGATTGCGAGAGGAGGCAGATTGGAGCCAGGCTGTGCTCCCAGGGAACAAAGCATGGGACAAGAGGAAACGGCCTGAACTTGTGTCACGGGAAGTCCAGGTTGGACACCAGAGGGAATTTCTTCATGGGAAGGGTGTTTAGACACTGGAAGGGGCTGCCCGGGGAGGTGGTGGAGTGCCCATCCACGGAGGTGTATAAGGAATGACTGGATGTGGCACTTGGTGCTCTGGGCTGGGTGACAAGGTGGGGATTGTCACAGATCGGACCCGGTGGTCCTGGAGGTCTTTTCCAAGGGAATTGGTTCTTGTGGGATCCTTCCGTGATTCTAGCGCGATCTTTCCGTGACAACACCGTTAGCGCAGGTGACCGCCAGCCCTCAGCAGGTGCGGTTTGCCCGGATCCCAGTGACAATTCCCGGCTGGAATCCGCGGCCGGCCCGGGATTGCCCCGCCCCGTGGCGCTTACCGCCGGGCGCCACCAGGCGGCGCCGCCTCGCCCCGCACCCCTCGTTGCCGTGGCNGCCCCGCCGGGCCGCAGGGCCGTGCTGCCCGAGGGGTCTGGATCCCGCGGGAAGCGCGGCGTTCCCGTCGGGAGGGCCCCGCTCCATGTGGCCTGCATCCCGTGGGAAGCGGTGAGCTTCCACCTGCGCCTCTGGAAAGCCGCCATCCTGCCCCGGGCAGGTGCGAGGCGTGAAGGTGATCCCGTCGTTTGGGATTCGGGAATCCTGCGGTGGGAGGCGGGAGCGGTGCTGGTGGATGTCCAGGGAGGAGAAGCTGCGGTGTGGGTGTGGGTGTGACACAGGGATTCTTGCTCCCAGCTTTTATTACTTCCCGCAGGGAATGGTACCTGACTTGAGCAACGCGGGCGGATGCTGAGCCGTGACCGTAAAATTCCCAGATTTAGGATCGCAGGCAGCTGCAGAAGTGATATATCCTTATGAAAGTAAGGGAGATGTTGCTCCCGAGATCTCGGAGCTGGGATGCTGCCAGACTGCTCAGCCAGAATCCCCGCTGTGTCCAATTCTGGGAATTAGTACCTGCTGGTGTATTTGGGACGGGCTTCAGTTGGCACTGGGAATATGGGAATGGGGATTGCTGAGCCTGGTGCACGCCGTGGTCCTTAGCAGAGCCTGCTCCAGGTGGGAAATCACGCAGTGATTCCCAAAGGTGGGATATGTAAACCCGGGACACGAAAGCAGCGAAACTCTGGGAAATGGTTTTAAAGGAAAGGAGTATCCCAAGGTGGGAATATTCGTCTCCCCCCCTGGATGAAACTTAGTGGGGATGAGTTGCTGCATCCTCCTGGCTGGACAGGGAGAAGCATCCAAGTTTTTGTGGTCAGGCTGAGTGTTCTTAAATGGGAGATAATGAAATTGTGGGAAGTGGCTCTTGGAAAGCCTCGGGCTCTCCGTGATTCCGGCATTGGTGTGGCTGAAATGCGTATCCTGTGGATACCGCTGGAAAAAGCTTTCCAAGTGGGAAACCTGAGCTGGAGGAAGGTGTTTGTTGTGCCAGGTGTTGGTTTTCAGGGTCATAAAAGTTGCACGGGGTCTTAAAGCTGCTGGTGAAATTCCAGCAGTCCCAGCTTGGACTGGGAATGGCTGAGGGGGTCAGGAATGCCCAACAGGGACAAGAGACTGGGAAAAGCATCTGTTATGTGGTAAATGATACAAATAACCTGGAATTTCTGCAGCCAAAACACTTCAGCAAGGGGCATGGATAAAATTCCCCCTTTAAATGGGAATTTAAATCAGAGTTTTGGGAGTTGGCAGCTCTGCTTTCCAAAATTTTACTCCAGAGGGTCACAATCAGGGATTTAGGGATATGGACTATGTACTGCAGGTACTGATTTTGTCAGAGCTGACCTAAAAAAAAAAAAAAATCCGTATTTGACCCAAATTCCAGTTTAAATTAAGGCACTTGGTACTTTTTGCCCGCTACCTGCACAGCCAGATCCTAATCCTGGAGACAGGGAATGCTGTAAATCCCTGGCAGCTCTGTGGTTGCTGGGAGAAGGGCAGTGAAAAAAGGGAAACTTCTCTGGCCTGTGTCCACCCGTTCCCTTTTCAGAGGGCTGGGAAGGAGCAGTTGTGCAATGATGAGATTTAAGGGAAATGCTGTGCCAGGAGGGAAAGTGGGAAGGGTGAAAATGCTCCTCCCAATGACCAAAAACGTGGGGGTGAAAAAAAAATAAAAATCCTAGGTTTTGGAAACTTTGTTAAAATTCTCGGGACAAGCAATTACAGCAACCAAAAAAAAAAAAAAAAACCAAAAACAACCCCCCAAAAACCCAAACAAACCAAAAAAACAAACAAACAAAACCCTGCTTGGGTTTTTTTTTTTTTGGACTTTGTGTGGGAATCTCAATCCTGTTCCTTGTGCTCTCCCTCCCCTTGGAAGTTAATTAATTGGGAGCTGGCTGCTCCAAATGAGGTCACTTGGATTTCAGAGCTGCTGTATCATTGTATGGATTTGCAAAATCAGGATTTAAGGCTTGAGTGCCTTAGAAATTTTTCCTTAAAGTGGCATAATCCTGGGTTTTGTGGGTCTTTTCCAGGCAGCTGGAAAGATGTAGGGAGGAAAAGTGTTCAGAGCAGAGGGTGTAAAGCTTGGGATGCTGCTCAGCTTTGGATGGGGAAGAGTTTGGAGAAGCTTCCAGTCATTCCCAGGCCTGGCTGTCATTTATGAAACTTCCTTGGACTAAACCAGCAGGAATTCTTTTCTGTCCCAAACATCCCTGTCCTGCCTAAAGGCTTTTTTTTGGGGGGAGGAATTAAACCTTTATACCTCCCCTAGACCACGCAGCTTTATTTTTTGGGGGGCCTGCACCCTGCTTTTCCTCCCTTCCCATTCCATCTTTCCCAAATAAATGACCCTTGGTTCCACCTCTGCTTCTCACAGTGCTCCAGCTGATGAATAAGAACACCCCGAGCTGGACTGAGCCCTGGAGTTTGAGGAATTTCCACTTAAAGGCGCAGCAGTTGAGATGGGGTGAGTGAAACCATTTTAATCTGCTCTTGGAGCTGCAGGGCTGGAGTTTTTCAGGAGCTGGGAGTGGATGAAAGTGGCCTTTGTGCCATGGGAAGTGTGACAAATGGACTTTTTGTGGGATCTGCGGAGAGCGCCGGGATGTTTATTCCTGCTGGGATGGATGGGAGTCAATCAGGCTCTTCACTCCAGGCCAGTTGGAGCTGATATTTTTGTTATTCCATCCATGATATTGTTCATTTAGGTGTGTTTCTATACATTATTGTGTGGATTTTTAAGGGGAAATCAGGGGACAAAAAAAAGCCTTGAAAATTTGCCAGGTGCAGCACCTGCTCGGCTTGGAACTCTGAAAATGGAAGAAATTAGAATGGTTTTCCAGGTTTTGGTAAGAAATGGGAAGGATTGCCCTGCTGAGGAATATCCTGCCCTGGAACATGGACAAAAATGCTGCTAGACCCTAGCAGGGGTTTTGGATACAGGTTGTAATTCCCACAGAGTTTTAGGAAAAATGTGCCCTGTAGCTTCAGGCATTACTTCTTCCTCCTTTTTTTCCCTTTCTCCTCTCCTTCCAGTGGAAGGCACGTGGATCCCTTACCTCTGGATCTCTTTGGAAAGATGAAATAAAAAAGCTTTGGATTATTTTCCTCTTCCTTGCAGCAGGAGCTGGAAATCCTCGTGGCAGGCAGAGACTGTCAGGAATTCTGTCCCAGGCTCTTAATCCAGGAGTTTCTTCTTTAACTCAAATACTTCTTTAACTGCCCTTGTGCTCCAGCAAGATCCCTGAAAATCCTCATCCTGCCCCATCCATTGGCATTTCTCCCTCTCTTTGAGGAGCCTGTTGAGCTCCTCTTTGAAGATCTGTGGAATTACAGGAAAATTCCTGGCTTTTCATTCCCTTCCAGCTGAGATTTTGGTTCCTGCGTGTTCCCTTGGTGTGGAATTAAAACAAGTGGGTTCCTCAGGGATGGCTTTGAGCTCAATAGGAATTTTTCCCTGAAAGCAGGATACAAGATGTAATTTAGAGCCTTCCATTCCAAGTTTCCCTGGTGTTTTTCACTTGCCCTTTCACTGGGAGTCAGTGGCAAAATATCCCAGTGCAACTCACTCATTGCCATGAGTAAATATGAAATGCCACCTTAAATGAGCATTTTCCATGATTTTTTTCCTCTGGAACATGTTGCCTTGGGATTTCTTGGCCTGGAGGTTTTATTATCACCACAGACCTGAGAGATCCTGAGTTTGGATCCAGGCAGGCTGCAGGACAGAGTCCTTATCTTTGTTCTTTGGGAATAAAGTGCTGAATCCCCCAGGCCACCTTAAAACATTTGAACTGGATAATGGGAAGAAACAGGAAAATTCAGGACATTCCTATTATAGTTCAGTGCAGTAAACAAAAAATGGGGAGGTTGGGATGGAATTCAGCCCTTTCTTCCCTGAAAAGTGCTTTTATTCCCTGGAAGGTTCCCATTTGGATGTGTCCTGCTGCCCCATGTCTGCTGGAAGTTGGAATTTCCACAGCTCTGCATCCTTTGGGATGAAATTTATTACTCTGTCATGGCTTGTCTTTGCAGCCCAGATCCCTGGTGTTAACACAGCCTTGGGTGTATTTTTGGAATATTGATTTCAGCTCCAAACTGGGAGCCTCTGGAGGCTTTGGGTTTTCCCATTGGATCTGCTAAATGATCCTGCAAATTGGTGCTGTTTTCTCCCGTGGGAAATGAACTGTTTCACCTCCCAGAAAATCAGAACAAGGCAGGTGCTGCTTGGGAGTTTCCAGCATTTCAGCCAGCCAGGGATTGTCCTGAAAAAAAGTGTCTCCTGCTCTGCTTGGCCTGTGGTTAGAATCCTGGAACCCTGGAATGGTTTGAGTTGGAAAGGGCCTTAAAGCTGACTCACTATCCCAGGCTGCTCCAAGCCCCATCCAGCCTGGCTTTGGACACTTCCATGGATCCACAACTTCCCTGGGCACCCTGTTTTCTTGGTGATATCCAGATCCCATAAATGTTCTTCATTTTACCTCTGGGGCCAGGTTTTAGCCTTTGGAAACACATTTCCCCTTTTTGTGACTCCGGGTTTTTCCGGCTGATTCAGTTGTTTGTCACCATCTCCATGGCACCGGAGCATCCGCTAATGACAACCAGCATTTCCCTAAATGAGAGCATTCAGGGATGAACTGGATTTTTCCTTGGAGAGGGGAAAACATATGCCCTGTCAGAGGAAGGAGAAAAACTTCCCCTAAAAGCAGGAGTTTTTGATTTGTGCTGCTCATTTTCTTCCCTGGATAGAATAGGGAATAAGGGAAAATTTCCTGGAGATATTCTGTGCTCTGTGGGATTGCTCTTCCCGCTACTTTTGTCAGTTTTCCCTTGTTTTCTAGTGGAAAAAGAGGCATCCATGTTCCAAAACTGAAAGGATTAGAGCTTTCCTCAAAATTCACTGACAGATCCGGGGGCAAAATTCCCTTTCCCTTTGTGGAATTGAGGTGTTAAAACTTCCACGGGAAGCCACAGGCTGCTTGGTCTGGAAAACCCTTTTCCCCTCTAAATTTCGTGGCTATTCCTGGATCAATGTGTTGCTTTTGGAAAGGAGTCTTTTGGCCCTTATAAAAAAAGGGATCATGTTTTCTCCCCGAGCTCGTTTGAGCACCTCCAGTGCCATAATCGAATTGAACTCAGTAGGAAATGGGCACATCCCCAAATCCAGTGTTATCCGTGGTTATTCCAAGGCCTGAAAGAGCCTGAGATAAAGAGATTTTTTGCAGGTCACTCTTTCCCTTGTGGAATCCCAGCTGGCAAGGAGAATTTCAGGATTCTCTGGGGCCTTGCTCTGACTTTGTGTTCCCCTTGGATGAGGGCGGAGGAATGAGGAGAGGCGGGTTGGGAGGTGGGAAGCATGTGGGAAGCTGCAGAAAATGCTCAGGAATGGGCGGCTGAGTAAGTGTGGAGCCTCCTGGGAATACTGGCAGAGTCAGTGAAATTCCCTTGTGAGGTGGGGAGCAGGAATTTGGGGAGGGAGATCAGGAACATGGCAATGTTGGAAGTTTCTCTGTTACCTAACACGCGAGTTTGCAGGATGTGTTTTATCCTGGAGAAAGGGAGGATTGGGGGAACTTCTCATTCCCTACAACTCCATGACTGGATGTGGGAGCCAGGTGGGATTGGGCTCTTCTCCCAGGGAACAAATGACAGGACAGCAGGAAGCGGCCTCAAGTTGCATCAGGGGAAGTTTAAGTTGGATATTGGGAATATTTCTTCATGGAAGGGCTTGTAAAGCACTGGAGGAAACTTCCCAGGGCTCTGGTGGAGTCCCCATTCCTGGAGGGATTTAAAATCCATGTGAATGTGACACTTGGGGATGTGGATTAGTGGGTTGATTGTTGGATTTTGATGATCCTAAAAGTCTTTTCCAACCTTAACAATTCCATGATCCTCTATTTGCAGGCCAGGGGTTTGGCCCTGCAAACTCTGGAGGGCTTTGATGGTCCCAACTCTTCCCATGTCCTTCATGCCATAACCCATATTTTGTGTCCATGGATTTGCTGGCTCCTTGGGTGTTTGTTCCCTGGAATAGCCTGGAGCCCTGGTTTCCAGCCATTTCTGAGTAGGAGCTACAGGGGTTCTCACATTTACCCTTTATTTCTTGGGACACACAAGGTTTAGTTTGGTCCTCAGGAGGATGATCCCACCAGATTTTCCTTCTCTTGGGGGGGTGACAAGACAGGAAAGTGAACTTTGGCAATTGAGGCATCCACAAGCCCAGCCAGGCCTCACAGTTCCGGATTTTTTTGGGACACACTGAGGGGGTTCAGGCAGCGGAACTGATCCGAGGTGGCTTTTAACGACTCCGGGCTCACCCAAATCCTTCTGGCTCAGGAGAGCGGAAGGGAACGCGCCGTGTTTGTTCACTGGATGCTGGTCCCAAGGGTGGGATTAGCTCAGCCTTCCGTGGCAGCTCCGACTGGGTGGACAGGGTGCTGGGGAGGCGTCACCTGGGCAGGCTGAGGGAAAGGCGGAGCTGCCCAAGGGAATGTGGGAATCTCTCCAAGCCGGAGGATCCTCAGCCTGTTAATCCTCTTAAAACCTCGGGACGTTGTGCAGTGGACAAGCCAATCGTAGGATATCCCCAGTTGGAAGGGACCACAGGAACCATCCCGTTGTCCTTGGTGTTCCCAGCTGCCATTGTGTTTTTCCCGTTGTTTTCCGGATGCTCTCCTCATTATTCTTTCCTCGTTAACTCTTAATTGATCAACACTTGGAAGCAGGATATGGGTTGAGGAGAGCGAGAGGCACTTCCCACTGCTAAGAAATGAGGCCTCTCGTTCCAGGAAAGCCTAGACAAGTGGGGGTTTTGGAAAACCAGATGGAATGGGAAGAACTCATCCCGGTTCCTGCTCCTGTAGCTGCAGGATTTTGCCTTGTGTGTGCCAGAGCTGGGAAATGCCACCCTTTGGAGCGCAAAAAAGCGTGGAAAGGTGTGGTCAGAGCAATCCGGAACCTTTTCACCTGAGAGCACCTGATTTATGACACCAAAATCCCAGTGTTAACGTGGATTTGTTTGGTGAACTGCTTGCCTTCAAGTTCCCTGGGGCTGGGCCAAAACACTCCCTCCTGCCTGGCATGGAAAACACAGCTCTGGAGCCTCTGCTCCAGAGCACAAGGGCTCGACATTCCCGAAAAACAGTGAGTTGGCCTTTCTGTTCTTCCAGCAGGTGCTGTTTGGCTAAACCTTAATATTTAGGGAAGTTTGTTGGGTGGAGAGTGGGAGCAAATCCCCTTTTCCTTCTAGAATGCTTTCACCATTCCAGCGTGTCAGGGCCTGGAAGTTTTACATGGATAGGATGAAAACAGATGGAGCTTCTGCCTCAGTGTCTGGAGGTACAAGGTACAAGGTGTTGTGCCAGAGGGTGGGATACTGGAACTCCTGGTTGTCAGACAACGTGATCATTTGTTTTCTTTGACCATTTGTTTGCCATCCTGGTGTTTGCTCAGCTCCTTACACCTGACAGCAAGGGTTTTCCAAGCAATTTGTATTTCAAATGGGAGTCTTTGTTGAAACTCTGGATTTTTTTGAGGAGAAAAAGCGACAAATTCCATTAGGAAAGAGAGAAAAAGGAAGAATTTAGGATTATCCAAGGCTTGGTGACTCTCAGTGCTGTGGCTGTTGCTCCCTTTTTGGAGGCGAAATGAGAGAAGTGTTCTTTTACCTTTCCCAATATTTACAGTATTCCTGCTGCTGAGGCTCCATTAGACATTGCTGCTCTTGGAAAAGGAGATGAGGTTGGAAGTTCTCATGTTCCTATGGGAACAGGGAGTTGCAAGGCTTGGAGTTCTCATTTTTAAGGAGATTTGTCAGGAAAGGTGGGAAAGGGATTTAATTTCTGACTTAAGTGGGAAACCAAGATTCCTTCTCTCCTAGTTGGCTCCTGACTCTGAGTTTTCCCATTCCAGGCTGCTCCATGGCATTGGCCTTAATTACAAGTTGGATAAAGAGATGCCTGAATCCACCCTGCTGTTGTATTGCTGACTCAGCAGCTCAGAGCTCCTTTTTTTAGGGAGAGGGGCAGCAAAAAGACCACCCTGGATTCCAGATGCTTGTGGAACAGGGTTAGGAAGCCCCTTGGGATGAGTTTTCCAGGCTAAGCTATTCCTGAATCTGTTTTGCCCACCTTCTTGGAAATAGATGAGATGTTCAGGACAGGGAAATCTGGTGGGTTTGTTTTTTTTTTCCTCCAGTGCAGCTGTTGTTTAAGTAGCTCCCAAGGAATATGGGACTTTGCCCAGTCCTGTCTGCATGCCTCTTCCTGGGAATATCGCTCCATGTGTGTTCAGAAATGTTGGGAGGGGGAGGAAATTTGGGAAAACATCTGCGTTGTGTGAGGGAAGAGGAATTGCAGTCCCGAAGTTTGCTAGGAAAACTGAAACGGGAAAAAGGTGGGAGGTCAATTAAGGAAGAAGTGTGGTTTTTAAACAAGTTTCCAGCCAAATCCAATGGAAAACAGGCACCTACCATGGGATGGGGGCTGGATTTCGGTGTGTTGGGGTCATGACTGAAACAGCTGTGCAATTTTTTTCCCTGTGGGAGCTTCCCAGGGGCTCTTCTGCCACTGCACCATGGCTGGGTTGTGGTCAGTGCATCTGGGCCTTCTGCCTGAGGGATCTAATCTCTTAATTTGTCATAAATCTGGGATTTGGGACTTCTGCCTGAAGGTTGTCATCCCTTATTTTGTAATAATGGAGTTGTCTTTTCTTCCCCTTAAATTTGGATTTTTCCATTAATTAGTGGCTGTTATTAATTACGGCTTGGTACTTTAATGCTTCAGTTTTCCATGTTTCCAATGCTGTAGAATGGAATTTTAATTCATCCATCCCTTTGGAGGACAGGGAAGTCTCAGCTCTCCGGTTAAAGGGGAGCTCTGCCTTCCTTGGAGCCTTTTTCCTTTGGAACTATTTTGGGAACATGATTTCATCTTCCTCCTGGAGCGGGGGAAAAGCCCACCCCAGAAACGTGGGGGATTCAGAGCTTCTGTTCTTCCCTGCAGAAAATCACGGAATTGTGCCTCAGATTTCCCTAAAATGGGGGTGTTGGACCATTGTAGGAGGGAAAAGGGGTGAGTTGTGTGCTGCTGCTGGACGGGTGTGTGTTCTCCAGAGGTCACTCCTTGCTGGCAGCCTGGAGCAGGAATGGGATTCCTGGGTGCTGGCAGCTGAGGGAGGGATGTTAAAGAGGCAGCTTCTGCTGGCCTCTTCCAGTGATTCCAACCCCTTCCCTCCTTGTTTTCTCTTGGATGTTTACCTCTGGATTCTTTGGCTCCCATGCTGGGAATGCTAAATCCTGTGGTGGACTTGGGAAGAGCTGAATGAGGGGGGAGGTGAGATTTTATTCCAACAAATTTCAGAGCCTGGATTGTCCTTCCCCCTCCCCCCGCTGCTTTCCTGGTGGAAACATGGAATTTTCCCATTTTGCTGTGTTGTCTCCTTCCTGGCTTGTCTGGGAGAGGAAGAGGGAGAGAGGGAAGAAGGGATGTGTGGGCTGCTGGTGCTGGAATTTAAAACCTCCTCATGGAAAGGGATGGGGTCATCCCAGTTGTCCTTTTTTTCCCTTCTCCAGCTTCAGGCTGGCAGCTGGAACACCTTGAAAATTCCAGCCAGGAAATCATGTAACTGAGGGGGGTATTATTCCTAGTGTCATTCCATAATCTTATTCCCTTACTCCAGAGGGATCATTTGAGCTCTTTTGCTGGACACTGATCCCAGCTGGGAGCAAGGAATATGGTGAAGGGAGGAAGGAACCTGTGCATGTTGAGTTTTTCCAGCTTAAGGAATGCTTGCGTTCATCCTATGCTGGACAATTCCAGGCTGGATGCTGGAGCAGGATATTCCCTGGGTCTGTCTGCTCCATTGTTTCCCTCTTTGCAATGAAAATAAAATCCTTAAATATCCATGGGATCTTGAGGTTGCAAAAATGGGAATGTCAGGAGTTGGAGATATTGATTTCTTTTTTTCCCCACTGGAGAAGGTGTTTTGTCTGTGGAATGTGGGAAAGACTGTCAGGAACATGGCTGGGAAGGTGAGTGAGAAGCTCCTGGAATTCTGGGAGCTGTTAGGAGCGCTCAAGAGGTCCCTTCTCTGAGAGATCTTTGGAATTCTCTTGGTATTTTGGAAAAAAAATCAAAGACATCTGACAAACCAGGTGACAAGTCACACTTGAGTTGTGCCAGGGGAAGTTTTAGGTTGGATATTAGGGAAAATTCCTTCATGGAGAGGGTTGCAAAGCATTGTAACAGGCTCCAGTAGTGGAATACCCATTCCTGGACGGATTTAAAATCTGTGTGGATGTGGCACTTGGGATAGTGGTGGCCTTGGCAGTGCTGGTCTGCAGAGTGTTGCTCTGGATGATCTTGGAGGGCTTTTCCAACCTGAACAATTCAGTGATCCATTTGTCTGTGCTGTTGGATACACAGAAGGTCTCAGCCTGGCATTTGAGGACAATTTGCCTCTCACATGGGCTGGGGTATCCCAAAACATCTGCCCAGGAATGCAGGCAAAATTCCTGTTATTCCTTATCAAAAAGACTGGGAATATTTTCCCTTAGTGCCTAGAAAAAAAAACTGTAGGGGATCTCAGCTTGTGCCTGTACTCAGAATTTAAGGCTGAGGGAAAAAGAGGTGCAGGATTGGGATGGAGAAGAGTTGGACCTGGGCAGAGATAATTCCTGATCCTTCAGAGCTTGATTATTATTCTTTAATCAGCTGTGTAAATTAAAATATCATACTGCTCCCAGGCCTCTGAGCTCTGATCAGGGATGAGGATGTGAACTGAAAAAGGTGGAATAAAGGAATTTTTTCTGGCTTTGGAAGTTCACTTGCCCCGGCCATAACGGAATGAGTCACCAAACCCCAACTCTGGTGCCTGTGATCTCTTCCCAGCTGATTAGAACATTCCCACCAAGAGCTCTTCCAGGCATTTTCTTTTGAAGCTTAATTGAAAAAGCTCTGGATGATTGGATACTTCATGGTTAATTATAAGATAATTAAAGGAGAGCGGGGGAAAATCCACACCTGGTCAAATCCTGCCGAAGGAATCTCTGCAAAGGCACTCAATTTAATTACCAGGATGGCCACGTGTTGCCTTGGAATTGAGAGGAAAAAAGAATTTCTTTTCCAGCAGCCTCAAACTGGGTAGGCTGGGAGCCAGGGGCTTATCTTGAAGTAGATCCCAGTAAATATCTCTTTTCCTTATAATCCTGTTTGGATTGTAAATTCAAATGTGAAATTCGTTTGGGATTTGTGTCTGCTGGACGAGGGTAAATGTGGCTCCTCTTGGAGAAATCAGTTGCAAAATGCATCTCAGTACTGTTGGAGCAGGGATCCTTCCCATTTTCTGAGGGTTACCAACTTCCCTGGACAAGATTTGAGCTCAGGATTTCTTTGGAAAAATGGAATTGCTTTCATTGTTTTCCAAAAGCTGCAGAGTTATTGGGTTTGCTAGAGAGGGATTGGGATCACCTGGCTGTGATCCAGGATGTCCAGCAGCCAGGTGTGAAATCCAGGTGCAGCCCTGAGATGATCCTGCTAGGATTTGCTGCAGGAAAGGTGATGTTTTTCCTATTCAATTCAGACATGGATTGAGGACAGGCTGGGATTGCTGGGAATATTCAGCCTGGACAAGAGAAGCCTCTTCCTGTACCTAAAGGGGTTCCAGGAGAGCTGGAGAGGGACTTGGGACAAGGGCCTGGAGTGACAGGACAATGGGAATGGCTTTCCAGGAGAGAAGGCAGGGATAGATGGGATATTGGGAAGATATGCCAGGTTGGATGGGGTTTGGGGCAACCTGGGGTAGTGCAGGGTGTCTGCCCGTGGCAGGGGCTGGCTGGAATGGGATGAGTTTAAAGTCCCTTCCTACCCAAACCATCTGGAGTTCAGGGACAGTTTTAGGAGGAGCACATTCATCTCATTTTCAGGATCATCCTATCTATATTTTAGGAATCACATGGTTAAGTTCTGGATCATCTTCTGCTGCTGCTGAGTGCCTCCTGCCATAGTCTGGCATTCCCCAACTCCAGAGCTGGTGCATTCTCACATGGGCCAGTTCATCTTTCCTGCTCCCCATTCCCTTGGGAAGGATTGTTCCCAGTTTTCTGTGGTATGATCAATTGTTAGGAACAGTCAGTTCCAATCTGTGCCGTTCAGTTCGTGCCTGCACAGCTGCTTGGAGCCAAGGAATGCTTTTCCAGGGGATTTCTTTGGCTGCAGCTCTGCTCTTGTCACGTGGGGTCTCTGCTTCTGCCTCACCTCCTTTCACCTTCCTCTTGTCTGGCGTTTCCAAATGAATTCTGGCTCTGGAGCTGGAGGCCGAGAGGGCAGGGACAGTATCCCTGGAGTGACAACTTTCCCAGCTCCTTCCAAGCTCTGCTGAAGGACTCCCCCATAACAAGGGGAAGCAAGGAGGGTATGGAAACACGGAGAGTGGTGGCAACAGGGAGAAAAATCCTAGAATACTTTGTGTTGGAAGGGATCTGGAATGTGATCCAGTTCCATCCCGCAGCCATGGACAGGGACACCTTCCACTAGCCCAGGTTGCTCCAAGCCCCAGCCAAGCTGGCCTTGGAAACTTCCAAGGATAGGGCAGCCACAGCTTCTCTGGGAAATTCATTCCATGGCCTCATCATCTTCACAGGGAAGAATTTCTTCCCAATATCCCATCTAATTTCACCCTGCAGCAGTGGGAAGCCATTCCCATTGTCCTGTCACTTCATGCCTTTATACAAAGTCCCTCTCCAGCGATCCTGGAGTCTCTTCAGGCACTGGAAGGAGCTCCAAGGTCTCCCTGGAGCCTTGCCTTCTCCAGGCTGATCAAGGTCAGTGTATCAAGGGGACAGCAGGAGTGTCAATTAGGGAATAAGCATGGAAACAGGAGGAGATTCCTGGTTCCATGGCTGCAGCCAGGAATGTGTGGTTGTGCTTCCTGTGGGCACCTGTGGATATTTGGAGAGCAGAGATGGCAATCAGCAGTTCCAACTCCAGGATCTGTAGTGATGAATCCATGAGGAGAAACAGGCACAAGGAATCTGTGTCAGGAAAAAGTTGGAGTAAATATGTGTGAGTAATTCCAGGAGTCAGAGCTGGAAAACCAGAGGACTGTGGAACTTGAGGAGACGTCAAGCTGCCTTGTGGAATTAAATAATTCCTGAGCTTGCAACTGAATCCCTATCTCCTGGCTCTCCCTGGGGAGCAGTGGGCAGGGCTGGATCCCTGCTGGGGAGAGATGGGTGTTGTGGCTACCAGGAGAGCACAGATCCTGAGGGCAGGGAGAAGCTGTGGATCAGCTCCACGTGGAGGCTGTGGGCGATGAGGAGGAGGGATGTGTGTGCTGGGATTTGGAAATGCAGCCCCTGGAGTGTCCAAGAAGAAGGGAATGTGGAAAAATAAATATATTTAAGGCTTAAATATGACACAGGATCAGGGAAGCCTGGGATTGATTCATCCTTGCTTACATAAGTAAAAGGGAAAGGGGATTCCTGCTTTCCATCACAAATCTGAGATTTGGGAAGAGTCTGGAGAGTTCTGCTTGGCAGGATTCAGTATTCCAGTTCTAGGTTGCTCGGTTATCTTTAGGGAAGCTCTGGATGGGTAAGAATTCCTAGGAAAATGAGAAGGAAGCATTTGGTCCATTGGTCCTGGTGGTTTGGAGAAGTGTGGGACCACTGCTGTTTGTTCCCTGTGGTGATTCCAACATCTTTATCCCAAGCACCAGCTGGAGGAAAAGCAGGCTGGTAAGTCCCAGGATTTGATTTCCACAGGGTGGGAATTTGGGACTTAATTCTGTAAGCTTGGGAGAGAGTTGGAGCTGCATGTGCTGGACTGTTGGTGGTTTTCCATGTGCTCTTCCTCAGTGGTCTCCATGTTCCTAATGGACAATGGGCCTTTTGGGGATGGGATGAGAGAGGAGCTATTGGGGTGTGGAAGGAGGGAGCTGCTCCTGAGGGTCTCCATGGGGGCTGGAATTTTAGGGTCCTGGAGCAGTGAAAGAGATGATTTATTCCTAGGAGCAACCACTGAGGCAGGAAAAGTTTTCCCAAGCTCATTTGGGTGAGCTGGAGACCTGGAATCTACCTTTCCCTTCCTCATTCCCTTCCTCATTCCCTTCTTCCTTCCCTGCTCCTGCTTCCTTTGGATTTGCACTGTAATTAGCAATTTTACAGGAGCCAGGGCAGAGCTGGCACCTTCTTATAGAAAACTGTTTTCCAGGTGGGAATAAAGCAGGATTCTTCCACTGGGAATGCTCAGCCTGATGACTTCTTTTACTACCAGGGCTCTTCCTGTGCATTGAGGTGAAAGCCCCGGGATGGGAGGGGCAGAACCACATTTCTTGGGAAGTTGTAGCTGGAAATCTGGAGTTAGGCTTGAAATGTTCCCTTTGAGCTTAGGAAAAAGGGAAAGAGGATGTTGTCCATATCCAAGCCAAGAACATTTCTGGCCTGAACTTCCCACTTCTCTGCTGTTGTGCATTTAAAATTCCCACCTGTGCAGGTGTTGCTGTCCTGGCCCTTCTCCAGGCAGGACTTTGGTTTTTGATCCCTGCTTCCAGGGAGGTGAAAGTGGATATACTCCTAGATTCACTGTGGAAAGAAGCCCTTGGATAGCAGCAAGCCTTTGGATGCTGGTGATTAGTTCACGGGATCTTGCCAGAAAAACATGAGTTCAGGGTTGATTTTTTAATCCATAAATATTTCTGTAGGTTCCGATTTATCGAATGAGCTTGCAAAAAAATAGCTGATTCCAGGATATCCTGATGTTGGTTTGATTTTCACTGGAGGCTGGGAAAAATCTGGAACTGAGGCCAAGAAGCATGTTCTGCTTGATAAGGTGCAAGATTGATGCCTTCCAAATATTGCAAAGTGGGAATCTGGGAGGGTTTGGGGAGTAACGGGAAAAGACAAAACACAGATGTGGCATTTTCAGGGAATTCACAGCACTCGGAAATATTCCCTCTTGGACATACTCCCACAGGGTGAGGTCCTCAAATAGGCTGTTGGTGGCTTCCACTGGAAGTTTCACTTGGACTTTGGAAAGTATGACCTCCATGACCTCATCTTTCCAGGCTGATTTCTAGGAATGTGGGATACGGGCACGTCCTTGGCTGAAGGAAGCAAGCAGGGACACGCTGAGGGAAATAAACAGGCAGCATCAGGAAAATGGGAATAGGTCGTGTCCAGGTTAGGTTTAGGCTGTTTGAAGCCATTCCCAAGGTTTTTGAGGCTGGAAGTGTCACAGATCCAGGATCCCTGGACAAATTGTATAGAGAAAAGATGCATTTGGGTTTAGATTCCCAAAAATCCTTCCCAGATTGCCCTGATTCCCAGCATTTTTTACTTGCAGCTGGGCATGTACCTACCTAACCACTTAGTCATAGAATGTGAGAAAAAAACTCCTGGGATAAGTTGTGGGATGTGATGCAGAAAAAAACACAAATTGGGAATGCTGGTGAGCCAGGGAGTAGAGTAAGAAGCCCTGGAATTCCACCTGTGTCCCTCTTTCCCTCTAAGTGCCAGGAGGGATGGAAACAATCATTATTTTAACTACCTTAGGATCATTCCTGGGAGATGAGCAGAGCCAGCATTCCCTCCTATACCAGCAGATGCACGTGGAGGGAACCTCTCCCTGGCGATTCCCATGGCTCCGGAGCCTGGAGCTGCCTCTCCGGATGCGTTTCTCCTCTCCAGCACATTTGTGGGGAGGGGAGCAGGGAAGGAGTGCCAAGGAATGGTGTTGACCACACAGTTTTCCCGAGTTTGGCAGGGATTTTGTGTTCTCCCACTTCTTTCGCTCTCCTCATGTTGGCAGCGGTGGTCCCGGCGCCGCTCCCGGTGGCTTTCCCTGCATGTGACTCATCCCCCAGGGAATTCCTGAAGCAATGAGTCAAGTTATTGGGAAAACTGTTTGCCCACTAGTGTAAACTAGGGAGCCAAGGAGCTGCCTGCAGGAGGGGTGAGAGGCATTTCCTTTAGGGAATGGTTGGGTTTCTCCTCTTACTGAAGGCATCGCTTCCAGATGTGACATGGTGACATTCAATGTCTCACCTGGAAATTTGCTCCTCCTGCTTTTATTCTGCCTTTTTGAAAAGGAGGCTGAGCTGATAAGCATTCCAGGCTGGAGTAAAACTGTCAGATAGGAATTTGCCGGGATTGTAGTGGAAAATAGCTTTTCCTAAAGAAATGAAGCTCCATCCAAAATGCTCCTTGTATAAGTACTGGTCACCTCCTGGATCTGCCATGGCTTCATCCAACCCTTGGAGTTTTGGCTATAAATAACTCAGAGGCCTTGTGCTTTCCAACCAGGAATTACCAAGTTGTGTGTGTAGCCGTGGGATATTCCAACAAAACCAAGGATTGGTGATTCCCAGTGGCTATATCCAGGGAGAATGAGCTGTTGTTCCACACCTGGAAGCAGATTTGGGATGCTGGGAGCATTTATGGCTGTATTCATCACCTCATCCAGGTATTCTCTTCGCATTCCCTACCCCATTCCAGCCAAGCTTTCCTTGTAGTAGGGGATTTTATTCCCCTGTAGAACATGGAGTTTTATTTCAAATCCCACATCAATTGGGATTTATTACATTTCCCCCCCTGGCAACTTGGCCATTATTTTTGCCAGAGCATGGAGTGGTCGGGAAGCTGCCCGTGGGCTCTGCTGGCACAAACTGTGGGTGGAATTGCGGAGCTGCCGGCATCGAGACAAGGACTGGGGGTTGTTTTCAACTCCATTCCTGGCAGCACACTGGGATTGTGTGGGACAGTTCCTTCTCCACTCCCAGATTCCCGAGAAAGTGGTGGCTTCCCTTGTTTCTTGGCCAGGTATTTTTGCAGGCTTTGGATTCTCCATAGGCTGACGAGTCTGGAGCTTTGGAGTTAAGGTGTGCTGCTGTCGAGGTGAAGGAGCAAAGTCTTGGGAATCTTGGAGTTGTAAGTGAGGCTTTTCCATCCCTTTCCAAGCATTATCCTCCCTTTCATTTGGGCAGCTGGAATGTCTCACAGCGATCCCTGTCTTTATGGACTTATCCCTACAACCCTCTTCCTTTATGCCCAGGAGTGGTTGCTGAGGTCTGGAATTAATAAAGCCCTGTGGATCCTTCACACAAGGAGGACATGGAAGTGCTGGAGTGTGTTCAGGGAAGGGTTTGGAGCACAAGGAGGAGCTGAGGGAGCTGGGGGAGTCAGCCTGGAAAAAAAGAGGATCAGGAGGGATCTTCTCACTCTCCACAAATCCCTGACGGGAGGGTGGAGTCAGGTGGGATCAGGGTCTGCTCCCAGGGAATAAGTGGCAGGATGAGAGGAAATGGCCTCAAATCGCACCAGGGGAAGTTTAGGTTGGATATTAGGGAAAATTCCTCAATGGAAAAGGTTTTAAAGCATTGGAACAGGCTCCAGTGGTGGAATCCCCATCCCCGGAGAGATTTAAAAGCCGTGTGGATGTTGCACTTGGAGATGTGGGATAGAGGTGGCCTTGGAAGTGCTGGAGGAATGGTTGGACTTGATCTTGGAGGGCTTTTCCAGCCTTAATGGTGATACTATGGGCAAATCCTGACCCATGGGGTGGTGCAGGGATGTCACTGGATATCCAGTGGGAAGAACTATTGGGATGTGCAGTGTCACTGGTGTGTAGGACTGGGATTCCTGGCAACAGTCTCAGAACTGGTCCCAGTTGTTCAGAGGAAGTGTATTCCAAAGTGGAGAATTTCCTTGTTTCTCTTTGATTCAGTGAATCCCTTATCCTGCTTTTAACTGGAAACAAGAGCTAGGAGTGGCACCTTTGGGATTTGTCCATCCTCTTGCACTAAATCCATTAAGGTTTGCAAGATAGCCCCATTTTTCCTGAAAACTCCACTGCTGTGGTCGAGTCCATGCCAAGGAGATACATTCTGGAGTCTCCTTATGAAAAATTAATAATTCCCAATGTAACAGGAAAGGGATGTCGTGCATGCTTGAGGGAAATGTGAGATTCATGGAACCTGTTTCTACCCAAGACAGGGGAGTTTGGAGTAAAGGAAAATGAGGGATTTAACCAAGGAGAACATGCACCTTGATGTGTTTATGGCAAAGGGGCTTTGGGAAGGAATTTGAGGGAGGAATGAGCTGGGATGGAGATGGATCAGTGCTGGCCCAACTGGGAAGTGGTTACACCAATCTTGAGTCCATCAGCATTGCATTTACAAAGAACTTATTCCACGATTTCGGGGTTAACCCTCTTGTTCCCTGTGTTTTGAAGGTCAGTTGATGCTCAGAGATTATTTTGGGAATTTGTGTCAGTGGGCAGTGCTGGAGTTCCAGATCCAAGCTGATCCCATTAGTTCTGTCCCGATGACATTGTGGAGGTGATTGTGGTGCCATGGCCTTATCCTGAGGGAGCTGCATCCAAAGTATGCCAAGCCACAGGAGGCTGTTAGAAGCTTTCCTGTCTCCAAGCTTCACTCCCTGGCTCTGCCGCTGACTCATTTTATTCCCTTCTCCTTGGAAAATGGGAGATTGTCAAGGAGAATCTTCAAAGTAGCTGTGAAGATATCCCAAAATTCTAATCCCCATTGATTTTTGCCAGTGATCCCTGCCTGGGATTTGCTTATAAAAATGACTCTTAAATGTTCCATGAATCCATGGAATATTTCTGAAAGTAGGGATCTGTTCCCTTAATCACCTCCGGTGAGGGCAGAGCTCTCCTCACAAGCTTCCGGCAGCTGCTGTGCCTTCTTCCCCCTGGGAAGAGCTTTCCCTGCAATTCCTGCAGGCACTGCTTGCAGCAGATACCTCCTGCCCCTTGGAAAAGGCAGAAAGGACTGGTCTTCCTTTGGTGCCATGGGATTTGTCCCCTCTTGGTATTCAATCCTGGAATGGTTTGGTTTGGAAAGGACGTGGAATGCTCATCCCATTCCACCCCCTGCTGTGGACAAGGATACCTCCCACTATCCAAGGTTGCTCCAAGCTTTGCCCAGCTTGGACTTGTCACTTCCAGACTTAGGCAGCCACAACTTCTCTGGGAAATCTATTCCAGGGCCTCACCACTCTCAAAGAGAGGGATGTCTTCCCTATATCCAATCCAAACCCACACCATGTCAGTGGAAAGCCATTCCCCCTTGTCCTGTCACTCCATGCCCTATTCCAAAGGCTCTTTCCAGCTCTCTTGGAGCCCTCTTAGGCACTGGAAGAGGCTCTAAGGCTCCTCAGAGCCTTCTCCTCTCTGGGGTGAGCCATCCCAGCTCTCCCAGCCTGCTTCCAGAGCAGAGCTGCTCTGTGCAAATTCCTCTGGCCAGCTTCAGGACATTCTGTATGGATATAACCCCATCCCCCTTCTCCCTGGAAGGCGAGAACAATTCCCAGATTGTGAGGAACCAACTTGGAAACAGAAAGAGCCTCATTTAAAGCCCTTCAGAACAGCTGGATGGGGCCTGATGGAGTTGGATCCAAGCTGGAATTGATGATTTCCGTCAAGTCCAGTAAGTGCTTGGTGGGAACAGGATGGGTTCTGGGAGCTGCAAGGGAATGATCCAACCTGGAGTGGGAAGCCCATATTCCATGTGGGACATGGTGGTGAGGGAAGGAAATATTTGGGGTGACTTGATGGGGCCGGAATTCCATTGGTTAGGGAAGTGAACTGTCTGTTATCCTGCAGAGTGAAAAAGCAGGATGGTGTGCCCTCCAGACAGGGGTCTCCAACACCTGGGCAAGGTGACCTGGATGTGCTCTCAGGGAGAAGGGAAGCGCCTCTGCTCCGGAGCAGAAAATCACTCACGAGGAAAAGCTGCTGTGGGAGCTGCCAGGGCACAAAAAGCTCCTTTGGTTTTGATTTTCCAGCTGCATTTCCCAAGAAGTTGAGCTAGGAGCTGGCAGGCCTGGGTTTGAACTTGCCAGCAAGACAGCAGGTTGGGACTGGGACATTCCTGGGAAACATGGTGATGTTTCAGCCAGGGAAAGGGGTCCTGGAAGGGGCAGCATTCCAGGAGCTGGATTGACACGGTGCTGGATTTCTGTGGGACAGCAAAGGGCTCTGTCCTTTAGCAACACCTGCAACCATCCACTGAGACCTACAAATCCAAATTTTTGGGGGAATTCTGTAGCCCTGAGCAGTGAAGGCAAACATCTGACTTGTTTTGAGGGAATTTCCTTTTGTGAGTCACACTGGAGGACTCTGGAATTTGCAGAGACCAGCTGGAATAGGGTGCCGGCAGAGATGAGATGGGATTGCTTTGTCATACCTGGGTCTTGTGAAAGTGCCATCAGGTGCCTGAGGGAAAAGGTAGGGAAGGAATATTGGGATAGCAGGCTTCCTCCATGCAGACTTCCCCAGGGATCTGGCAGAGGGAGAAAAAACTCCCAGCAGATCCAGTTTCAGCCTGGGTTTGGTCTCCCATCTTTTGCTCTGAGCAGCAGGAGGTTGGGAACCAAGGGAGGTTTTGGGGTGATGGAAGTGGAAATGCTGAGTTAGCCTGTGGATACAGGGATGGGGAATTGGAGGGGATTGTGAACCTGTGGATGCAGGGATGGGCAATTGCAAGGAGGGGGATTTGCAGATGGGTTTGAGCCTGTGGATGCAGGGATGGGGAATTGTAGATGATTGTGAGCATGTGGATGTAGGATTGGGAATTTGCAGGGGATTGTGAACCTGTGGATGCTGGGATGGGGAATTTCAGGGATGGGGATTTGCAGGAGGTTGTGAGCCTGTGGATGCAGGGATAGGGATTTGCAGGGGGTTGTGAGCCTGTGGATGCAGAGATGGGGATTTGCAGAGGTTTATGAACCTTTGGATATAGAGATGGGGAATTGCAGGGGGTTGTGAGCCTGTGGATGCAGGGATGAGGATTGCAGGGGGTTGGAGCATTGGGCTGTGTGGGTGCCTCGGGAATCTGTGATTCTGGGAGCTTGGAGCAAATCCTGCCTGGATTTGGGTGGAGGGAGTGGGTGACTCCGGGGGTGTTGCTGTGGTGTGGGTGGGCTCCTGGCATGCAGGATCCAGGCACAGCCTTTTTCCTTCAGCTTTATTTCCTGGTGTACTTCTCCCTAAGGAGGCTCATGTCAGATGGGATGGGCTGTTGGATTAGCCTAAGACTCCGAGGTTTAGCTGGAATGTTGTCTCACTGTAGCTTTTTTCTCCCTTGCTCTTTTCCCTAAGCCTTTCCCTACAGACAGCTAATTCTCCCCTTCCCCCACATCCTGTCATAGCCCAGAGCATGTCACAAGGAATTAACGGCTGGAAAGGCCGGGAGAGGCTCCTCTGGAACAGTCTCTCCTTTCTGTGCCCGGGGTGGCCCCCTCTGTGTGTCCCTTTTGTGTCCCATCCAAGTCCCCTCCCCCTGGCCATTCACTGGAGAGTCCATGGCCAGGAGCCTTTCCCAGCCCGATGCCACGGCCGTGTCCGAGGGCTCCCGGCAGCGCTCCCGGTTTCTCGATGGGAAGAGGGAGGAGGTTTGTGCCGCTCGAGGGTTTTCCCCCTCTCCCGGCTCCGCATCTCTGACAGCATCGCCCGCTCTCGCTCCCAGTCCTCCTTCCCACAATCCACGTACAATCTCCTCAGAATAGGGATGATGTCACTTCCTCCCAGAGGGTGCTGGGGGGTGTGGAAGGGGGGAGTCACGACCTCTGGCTCTCGGCATTCCCGGTGGATAAATGAGGTGCAGGGAGGGAGTCGCTCTGGGGATGATGCCCGGCTCTGTCGGCTGGCAGATCCCAGTTCCCACGCCGTGCTTCCCTTTGCCGAGTGGGATTTTCAGTGGCTGCAGGAAGAGTTTGCTGTTCCCTCCTGAGCTTGTGATGCCTGTCTCCCTGGATATGCACTTTTCCTGAAATATCCTTCTGGGAGAGAAGGATGCACAGCGGCTGGACCACATGCCATGTAAGATTCCTGCTTCCCTAGACCTTGCCTGGCTCCGAGGGGACTCCTTGTGCATGTGCTTCCCTTATTTCAGTGTTGGGAGCTTGGCGCTGCTTGTACTGGGATTCAGCTTTTGAGATCCTGGGAATGTTTGGCTTTTTCCAGCAGTTTTAGGGGCAGCGTGAGGGTTCTTGCAGAGCTGGGGTCAGTGGTCTCGGGGCTGTTTGCTCTCCAACCTTCCGGTTTCTCCCGATTCCTCTGCTGGATCATATCTTCAGCATCTTAAAACAGTTCCTGGGATATGCTGTGCTGAAGCTGAAGAGTCCTCACAGTGAGAGATTTTTCTGGTGGGTTTTCCAGGCCTTCTGTTGTCTCCCTCCTTTCCAAAGCAGGGGCAAAGCCGTGAATCTCCTGGTTTAAATTCAGGAGTCTTTGGGAATTAATTGGGAATGTTCCTGCCCTGGGAGCTTGCTAAGTGGAGTGACAGTTCCACAGTGAGTATTCCCATATGTGACAGCGAGTGACAGCTTCTCTGCTCTGTCCCCATCTGTTGCCGTGGATAAGGAATCCACACTGGATATTTGTTGCCGTCGTCGATATCCTGCTTCTCAAACTGGGAGAGGGTGGTGGGAACTGGGAGAGCCCAACTGGAGGGGTGGAAGAGTTCCGGAAAGCGCGTTGGCGGGATGCAGCCGAGGGATGACGGGAACGGAGCTGGGCTGGGCAGTGCTGTCCAAAGGCAGCGAGAGAGCTGGAGGTGTATCCAGGGTTTGTGATATCCCAGGTGGTGAATGACAGGCACGATGGGGCTGGGAGGGAGTCTCCAGATGGCCAGAGGAGTGAAGGTAGAGCTGGAATGTACCCAGTGCTCTGATTATTCTGTGCTGAGGAAGTGAGAATCCAAATGGCGTTGGAATTTCGCATTTGCTTTGTTTGTGGAATGGAGAGTTACCTTCAACTGAGTGGCTGGCTGGAAGCAGTCTGTTAACTGTGGAATCTCATGGAATTTGAGGGGATTGTGTAGGTTTTCAGTAATGGGTGGCTGAAACGGGTTGGAAGATCCATTCCAGTGGCCGTGGGTGTCGGCACAAGGAGAGGAGACTCTGGATTTGGGATGTTCTGGGAGGTGGTGGGGTAACCACACATGACTCCTGGGTTGGATTTAGTGGGACAGGGCAGAAATTGGTGCCATGGGCTGTCCCAAACCCAACATTTGTGTTACCTGGAAGGTTCAAATTAGTTTAAATTATGAGCAACCTGGACCAGTGGGAGGTATCCCAATCCATGACAGGGAGATGGAACTGGATCATGTTCAAGCTCCCTTCCTATCCAAACTATGCTGAAATTCTATGGATGTCCTCCCCTTTCTAATTTGTTTTACCCACAGCATTAAATTAGGGGCATCATATCCAAGTGTGGGGTTTTTTGTTTGCTACAGGAAGTATTGCAGGCGATAATGCCTTGGGAATGCTGTAGGAAATCCTGTTGTAAGTAATGGATGAGGACACTTTGTCCTGATCTGGCACTTTGCTGTTGGGTTTACAGAGGCAAAAATCCAAGAGCACTTAGGGATTTGGAAGTATAACTTTGGAACAGCGTGGCCACTGCAGGCCATGGATGGAGCATTCCAGCCAGCAGTGCATGGATGTGGGAATTGGGAGATGGGTGGAGTTGGGAACTGAGATGGATCAGTTGGGAGAGCTTGGAGCAGAGAGGCACAGGTGAGGTATAGCATTCTCAGGTAGCACAGGTAAGAGGTGGGACAGGGATTAGGGCATGGAAATAGGGACAGGATTGATCCCACAATCCAGAAATCCCTGGTGGCTATGGGTAGAGTGCAAAGATGCCATCCTGGATTTGGCAAAACCAAGGAAAATTCCTGGCTGTGGGTCGTGTCTTGGGCCAGGAAGGCAGGAGCAGGATAAGGTGTGCTGCCAGAGTCCCTCTGGAGCAGCTTGGAGTACGGCCAGCTGGGATAGAGTGGGATGGCTGTGCTGGAGGAGGCTGGAGCGCCCTGTGCAGTCTCGTGACTTTGCACCGCTCCTGTTTCTATTTTCCAAAGGGTTTGGGAAGCCCTAAAAATAGGAGCACAAACAAAACCCGGGGAAGAACAGCAGCTCCTCAATCTTCCACCTTGGAATTGGTCGTGCCTGTCAGGGCCGATGCGGATGCGACGGAGATGTGGAGCTGGCAGGATACTCCTGCTGGTCCAGGGGGAGATCTCCTAGGAGTCAATATCCTCACTGGAAGTGCTGTTGGGAGCCAGTCCATAGTTTCCCAGACACTGCCACTGACTCTTAATGGATATTTTGGCTTCCTGAGCCAAGAGGGCGGGCAGTTGTTGGACAACAAGAGCCTGGCAGCAGGTTTGTCCATGGAAAAACACAGTAATAGGGTTTTCCAGAGATTTGAGGCCAGGATGACCTGTCCCAAATCCCACGGTGGCTGCTCACCATCAGCCTAACAGGATTCCAGGTAATCCCATGAAATGGAGCTGGATGAGTTACACACCGGCTTCACCTAATACTTCCCACCCCTTTAACTCCCGGCCCTCCTTCCCGAGCATGCTGTGCCCCCTGGTGCTGGAAGGAAGGAGCTCTGGGATAAACTAGGATGGCTCCCAAGTTGTGGGGCTCTCCCGAGGGGGCTGGAGAGGCTTAGCAGCAGCTTTGCTTCCATTCTTTTCCAGGAGGTGAGTGCTGTGCCTGCTGAACTTCCCGGGACCCGCCAGCCATGCCAGGGATTGTCGTGTTCCGTCGGCGCTGGTCTGTGGGCAGCGATGACCTGGTTCTGCCAGCTGTCTTCCTCTTCCTCCTTCACACCACCTGGTAAGTGAGAAGGGCACAGGGATGCTTGGAACTCACCCAGGAATTCTTCTGGCTATTCCTGGCACGGCTGGAAATTCTTCCTGCGCTTCTACACAGGGCTGGAAAGTTTGGGTGGGGCATTCCTGATGGACACCAACGTTTTTCCAACTTCTGTTTTTGTAGCTAAGATCTGTTCCAAGTTCTAGCCTGGGTCCAAAGAGCCTGACCAGTGCTCCTTGTTATCCTCCTGTGCCACCCATGATTCTCCACTGGAATTTAGGGCTGTGCTTCTGTACAGAAGCTCAGGAAAAACAAGCATGGAATCCTGGAATGGTTTGGGTTGGAAAAGACCTTAAAGACCATCCAGTTCCAACCCCCTGACGTGGACAGGGACAGCTACCACTAAGTTGTTCCAAGCCCCATCCAACTTGGCCTTGAACTCTTCCAAGGGCTGTGGCAGCCACAACTTCTCTGGANTAGATTTCCCAAGGATAGAGGCATAAATCCCAAAGGTTCTCACCCCGAGGTGTTGCCTCTTGACTCACCTGATCCATCCCTCCAGGCACCTGGAGGAAAATAGGTTTTCCACCTGCTTATTCCCTTTTTCTTCCTATAAGCAATTCCTGTCTCGCTCCCTCTCCAAAAAGTAGAGCAGGGAAGAGATTATTCCTTGATCCTTCGTTCCCATTTAGCTTGTTTTCCCTGGGTTCTGTTGCCTTCCAGGTACAGAGATTTAATCAGATTTTTCTGTGCCAAATGGAGATTTTAAGAGAAAAATCTTTGGGGATGCAGAGCCAAACTCATTCCAAACAAATCATCTCGTGGGTTTGCATCCCTGCTTTTTGCCGGATTGTTTTCCTGCAGAATCCACTAAAATAGGCATAACCTTGCTTGAAAGCTCAGTCTGGAAGACTTGGAATGCTCAGTGCAAGTCATTAACGCGAACAGCAAACAAATCTCCCTCTCCAGCTTTCCAGCCAGTCTCCCTAGGGAAGCACAGGGAGCCTGGCAGTTTGTGTTAAAACCAGACTAAGTGGGGCAGGGGAGGTAGGGAGAATCCAAAGGAAGGTTCTCCTGCCCCCCAAAGCATCCCTTCTTCTTCCTCAAAGTCTCTGTGTGAGTGGGATTTCCTCTGTGTTTTGGGTTTTGTATTCCCTTTTTTCCTGGGTTTTTTGCTTTTGGTGGTTGATCAGTTGTGCTGATGGAAGTGGGAGCGTGACCAGTGCGTGGGCAAGGTCCATGTGACTGTCCCAATTTAAGCATGTGCTGTTTAATGCAGAGGAATTTAGGGAATTAACTCCAATGTGAACCTGGGAATGTCTCATCCCCGCTCCTGCTGCTCCTGTCCTGCAGCAGGCAAAGGGGAGAGGAGCCAAGGGAAACAAAACCTAACTCAGGAATAAACTGGGTTCATCAGGAACCAGTCCCAGCCCTGATTCCTTGCCCAGGAAAGCTCTGCCTCCTGGAACTGGTCTTTCCAGGTCTGTAGCAAAGCCGCTTATGAAGAGATTCTGTGCCAGCAGGAGATAAGGAGGATGAGTGGGATAAACCAGGCTCCACCAAAAGCTTAGTCTCAGCTCCACCAAAACTTAGGCAATCCCAAGCAAGGTATTCACCTTCTCCACACCTGATTGCCCTCATGTCCTTTGGAATTCTGGGGGGGAAGATGGGCACCTCAGAGCAGTTTTCCAGCTTTTTTGTTCCAGTGAAGCACTGTTAATCCCCAGTTTCTAGTTTGTTATCAGAGTCACATGCAAAACTGAGGAGCTCCTTAAGCACTGTCTCCTTGGAACTGTTATGGGAAGGGCTGCAAAGGTGCTGAGAATGTTTGCTAAGCGTAGTGAGCAGGTTCAATCCTGGATCCACACGATTTATTTTGGATCTGTGAGTCAGGCCAGCTGTCTGAGGTAGTTAAGTTTTGGGTCCTGTGATTCCTGCTGGCTCAGGGAGTCTTTCCAGTGGCGTGGGAGGGAGGTCTGGATCTCTGATTCATACCTGCGACACAACCAATGGTGCTGACCCCTCCACGATCCCATTTTTTCAGAGTCCTTTGGAACATGTCGCACTTTTGGCTTATCTCCTTACACATCCCCTCCCAAAAGCGTTTTTATACCTATTCCTTGTGGGAAAATGGGGAGAGGAGCTCATCCTTAGGGAAAAGGCTGCTGTTATCCACGCTGTTCACGTTTTTTCCAGCGATCCTGGTGATCGAGTTTGTGTACGCCATCGTGGGCATCGTGTGGCTGACGCAGTACTACACGTCCTGCAATGACATCACAGCCAAGAGTGTCACCCTGGGTATGGAGCTGGAACGGGGCCTGGGAGCATTCCAAGGGATCGGCGGGCATCCTTCATTCCTGCCTGTGCCGATTGACTCTGGGAAGTGGATGGGAGCTGTCAATGCGGGGCTTGTTTTCCTGTTTATTGCTCGGAACAGTCGTTCCATTCATCTGCCTGTGCTGCCAGCACTCAGGCAGGGATCTGTGTTCCCAAGGAAGGGCAGTCTGTAAATTCCGCTTTTTCCCTTCAGAATGGCTTTACTGTTTTCCTGGAAGCCTTTCCCAGTCTCCTGGTGGGGATGATGTTAATGGTGCAGTCCCGGATACTCAGGGACCATTTAATGGCCCCATAAAACAGCCGGAAGACTCATCCAGCTGTGCCTTAAAAGCCTTTCCAGTGGATTTCCTTTTGCTGCGGGAGTTTGGGGTGGGAAGTAAGGGCTGGACCACCTGACTCCTGGTTTTTTTTTTCCTCAGGAATGGTAGTGTGCAACTGGGTGGTGATCCTGAGTGTGTGCATCACTGTGCTGTGTGTCTTCGATCCCACGGGACGCACCTTCGTCAAGCTCCGCGCCACCAAGCGCCGGCAGCGCAACCTA
Organism: Illadopsis cleaveri; assembly: GCA_013399915.1. Lineage (NCBI taxonomy): Eukaryota > Metazoa > Chordata > Aves > Passeriformes > Timaliidae > Illadopsis > Illadopsis cleaveri. The sequence continues at coordinate 116,515 of VXBB01006926.1, forward strand.
AGGACCTACAACCTCAGGTAAGGCAGCATTCCATGGGATCCCAGAATTCTGGGGTGCCTTGGGTGGAAGGGACCTTAAAGATCATCCAATCCCAACCCCCTCTCTTGTGCAGGGATGCCTTCCACTAGACAAGGTAGCTCCAGCCTGGCCTTGGACGCTTCCAGAGATGGGGCAGCTATAGCTTCTCCATTCCAGGCCCTCACCATCCTCACAGGGAAGCATCTCTTCCCAATATCCCATCTATCCCTGCCCTTTCTCAGTGGGAAGCCATTTCCCATTGTCCTGTCCCTCCAGCCCCTTGTCCAAAGTCCCTCTCCAGCTCTCTTGGATCCACTTTAGGCACTTTGGGATCTCTCTGGAGCCTTCTCTTGTCCAGTCTGAACATGCCCAGCTCTCCCAGCCTGCCTTCGCAGCAGACTGAATTTCCCTTCTATCCGAGGACACAAAGATTTAAGGAAAGAACCAATGGAGGGTTTCAGGGTTACCAATGCTGTGTCCTCATGGCTACAGGCACCTAAAATCCTCCCAGAGCCAGGGAATTCCAGGATGGTTTGAGTTGGAAGGGATCTTAAAGCCCTTTAAGCCATGGGCAGGGACACGTTCCACTATACCATGCTATTCCAAGCTCTGTCCAAGCTGTCCTGGAACACTTCCAGGGATGGGGCAGCCACAGGTTCCAAGGGCGAGGTTTCTGGAAGAATGTCCTGCTTTTTTGGGATCTTGCCCTTTTCCTTGCCTTGCTGCAGGGAGCATTCCTCTCCACTGTGGGGGATTTTGGGAGGATACACCTCCTTGTCAGGTGCTGTGTGTGGGCACCTGCATCCAAAGGAGGCAAAGCCATGCAGAATCCAGCTGGATTCTGCCTTAATTGCTGGATTTGTGGATCCTCATGGGCCATGCTGACCACAACAACCTGTTTGTCCATATCCCATAGCAACGTTTTCTGTGGAAACAGTGAGTCTGTTCTTAAATTTTCCTTACTTTGAGGCAGCGTCTCCTTCCAAATCCCCTTTCTTCCTTTATTTTCCTCTCCAAAATCCAACCTTTTGCCCTGAGGTTTCTCCTATTTAATCTTGGCCAAGGAACAATTCCCTTTGTGTTGGCAGTCAGATCTTTTAATTAAGAATTGATTCCATCTTGGAGCTCCCCAGATGGGGAGAGAAAAAGCTTTTTTCACCAAGCAAAGCTTTTTCCAAAGGATTTTTTCCAGTAGGGGACAACACAAACAGCCTTTGTTTCCTTTGATATGTGACTGTCCTTGAGGAATGTGGCTGTGGAGGGCATTGGGATCCGAGGGATGAGAAATGAGGCTTTCAAAAAACGCTCTGTAAATTCCCCATTTTTCATTGGGTTTGTGTATTTTGTGTATTCCAATGACTTGGAATGAGGTCCCTTTTGAGGGAAAACTAGGCTTTTCTAAGGACAGTGCATCAAGTTCTGTGGGGAAGGAGTCTGGGTTTTATGTGGAATGCCAGATATTCCTCCTGACCTTTCCAATATGTTACAGTAGCCTGGACTGTTTGGAATTACTGCCTAGTGTGGTGATTGCTGCTTGGGATCAGGGCATTCCTAGGAAGATAAGAAGGATGATACTGTGGATGTAGTACTACATCCAAGGAAAAAATTCTTCCCTGTTAGAGTGGTGAGGCACTGGAATGGTTTTCCCAGAGCAGCTGTGGCTACTCCATCCCTGGAAATGTCCAAGGCTGGATGGGGCTTGGAGCAATCTGGGATAATGGGAGCTGTCCCTGCCCATGGAAGGGAGTGGAACTGGATGAGCTTTGTGGTCCCTTCCATCCCACACCATTCCAGAATTCTGTGGCGATTTTTCCAAAGCAAATCTGAGCTCCACAGCTTGCAAAAGTAAATTCAAACCAACCCCAGAATTATCTCCTCTGTGGGGAATTTTGAGATCCCAGAAAGCTGAGTGAAGGCCTTTCTCCCTTGGCCGGGTTTTTCCCTCCAGGCCTGCAGCATTTATGGAGAGCTTGTTCCTGCTGTTTGTGGGTTTTCCCTCTGGGAAGGGAATGTTAACAGCTGTTAACAAGCAAACGCTGTGGGCTATGATGTGAAAAACAAACATCAAATGTGACTGTTCACTGCTCAAACAATTGTTTCCAAAGGATATATTCCCAACTTCTCCCTCTTGCTGAAAGGAATCCTTTCCAAGGAATAGACGAGGAAGTTCTCTGCCTGGCTGGATTGTGTCCCACAGTGGTTTTCCTTTTCCAGTGGCATCCTGGTGTGTGTGGGCTGGGAAAAAGAACCCAATAAAAGGCTTGGCTCATTGTGCCAAGGCTTTTCCAAGGAACTTTGAAGCTCCTATTGAATGAGTGGAAGTTTGGTGTTAGGAAGAAAGATTTTTGGGAAACGATGGAGCGAAGATAGCTCAGAGTACACTTGGCTGTTGAACCCCACCAGGGAAATTCAGGAGTTCTTTAGAATCTGGGGGAGCAAAGCCCTGCTGCCACTCATATTGCCATTCCTCTTCCAAAAGGTTATGGAGAGCTGTTTTCAGATACTCAGGCAGGAGCTGATGGATCCCTGTGGGATCTGCTCCTTTCATTTCAAGCAAATATTCCTTTGCCAGCATCTTTTCCTTGCAGGTGCAACCCACTTTCTGGGCTTGGGCTTATCCTGATGGGATACCCTGCCAGAAATGGAGTGGTGTTTTATTTTGGATTGCTCTGACCTGGATTAAATCTATGTTTCCCTAAAAAGAAAAGAGGAGCTGTGGACTTCAGGGAGCTTGGCACTCTGGTGCAGAATCAATCCCTACTTCCATGGCAGGAGGTGGTACACAATGATCCTAAAAGTTCCTTCCAACCCGAAGCATTCCATGATTCTGGAAAATTGCATGTCTGAAATGCTCGGGGTCTCTTGTGCCATTCCCACTCCCTCATCCTGTGGTAGATTTTTTTCCTACTGTGTGGTTGCACATCTTGGCACATGGAACAGCTGCCAAATTGCAAGAGGATTCATTTCATGCATCCCATTCAGGCAGGATACCAAGCATCCAAGCACAGTGCTTGATACTGTGGATTCACACTTCTCTGGAGCATATCCAGGCAAAGGAGCAGAGCTGGAGAAGGAGCTGGAGTACCAGGAGTGGTTGAGGTAGCTGAGGGGGCTCAGCCTGAGGAAAAGGAAGATTGGGGGGAACCTTATCCCCTTTTTCCAGGGTCAGTGCAGGCTGTGCCACTCCATGTTGGATCCTACACCATATTCTGCCTCTCCTCACGTTCCTGCTCTCCCCTTTATTCCCAGACACCGCCTGGAAGAGGGACAAGCCAGCAGCTGGACACGCAGGCTCAAAGTGTTCCTTTGCTGCACACGGACAAAGGACTCGCAGTCGGTGGGTACCAAAAATCTCCTCTTGGGAATCAACATACCAGTGGGAGAAATCCCTGTTTTCCCTCAGGTTAGGGTCACATTTGGCAACATTTCGTGGGCACCTCCCGTTTCCCTTTATCAGCCCCTTCCTGAGCATTTTCTCCTGTTGTTTCCATCAGTCTCACACTCTTAAGGAGGAGAATTTGGAAATGGGAAAACAAAAACCTGGATGAAGCACCAAAATCCTTCTGGATTTCTTGATGGTCAAAAACTACTCTTTAATGCATAGATCCATGTGAAGATCACTGGGAATTTTCATGTGCTGCAGTTGGAATTTTCCCTTGTTGTTCTCTAGCAGGGAAGGGTAAAGGCCTTGAAATTCCTTCCTCAAAAGTTATCATTCCATTCTTCTTAGAATCACTGGGAGCAGGTTGGTGCCTGAGGGTGGGATTCACCAGCATTCCTGAGAACCTGGTGGAGAGGCAAGTCAAACTTTGGTGCTGGAAGACTTTGCTTTTAGTTTAACTAATTTGGTTAGAATTCTGAGGATGTGAGGACTCTTGAAGGAGAGCAGAACCAGGGAATTGTTCCCAAAGGTAGGAGAAAGTCATAAAAATCAGGAGATTTGTGGACTCGCAGACACTGAGCTCTGAATTAGTTACAACCTCTCAGGGAAAAAGCTGGGATTTATCAAGGACATTCCAACAAAACCAGCAGTGGCCAAAAAAATCCACCCAGACGTTTAACTCCAGTTAGAAGGGCACGGAAAATGACAGGGAAAACACCAAGGGACCGACCACAGCCACCGTGTCCTCACTAAATATAGCCCAGAGTTCGTGCTCCAAAAGGATGCAGCGGGAAAAGGAGCACATTGGAAGGGAGGTGAACGTGGAGAGGGAGAGAAATGAGACTAGGATTGAAAGCTCCAAAGGGAAAATGGAAAAATAAAGGAGAGTCATGTTTGTTCTTCCCAGGTGATGAATTGAATTAACAGCATTTCTTAGGGTGTCCTGTGGAATTATCCACAGATGCAGCTTCCAGAGTGTGGAAGGCCGCAGGAAGTGTCACAGCCCTTGTGCAGAAATCCAGCACTGTGTCCTGGAATGCTGCCTCTCCCAGGATCCCTTTCCCTGGCTGAAATGCCACCATGTTCCCCAGGAATGTCCCTCTGGGAAGTTCAAGCCCAGGCCTGCCAGCTTCCAGCTTATCTGCTGGGGAAATCCATCTGGAAATCCATCTGGAAAGCTGAAACCAAAGGAGCTTTGTGCCCTGGCAGCTCCCACAGCAGCTTTTCCTTGGTGCTCCAGAGCAGAGGCGCTTCCCTTCTCCCTGAGAGCACATCCAGGTCACCTTGCCCAGGTGCTGGAGACTCCTGTCCTGAGGGCAGAGCATGGATGCTGCATCCTGGGAGAGAGAGCCCTGACAGGCACCTGAATGCCCTGAACAACTCCCATTTTATTCAGGATTGCAAAGTATTCCAAATATTTCGAGTTCTTTTTAACAAACTTTCCATTCTGCAGTGACTGTTTCTCTTTTTTTTTAAGCTTGGAATAAAAGTGGATTCCAGACGCCTCACATTCCTCATGCTGTTGAATTTCCACTTTACATGCAGCTTTTGAGCAATTTCCAGCCTCTTTTCTCTGCAGGAGCAAGCCCTGACATTGTGTCCTGGCATGGCAGCGTGTGGAATGAATGAACACGTAATGGATGAGAAATGAATCCATTGCTGCCCATCCCAGACTCCACGGAAAAAGAAAAAGAGCAGAGGATCGTTGCCTTCTGGGCTGGAAAAGTGTTTTATGGGATGGAGATGGCTTGAGGGAAAGGATCTGGGGTGAAGTCTGAAGCCTCAGAGCCTTCAGGGTTTGTGGCAGAGCACTCCAGGTGGACAAACAGGAATAATGTCAGGTGTTCCCACAAAAAAAGCTGTTCCTTTGGAGCGGAAAATACGCATTGAACTTCCATCAGGGCCTTTTTTTGTCGGAGCATCCAGGGCTGTAGCTGCCACTTTGGATTAATGGGTGTTTGTCCTGTTTCCTTTGGAGGCTCTTGGCATTTCTTGTGAGCTCACAGGAGCCGTGCTAGGATTGATGAGGTCAGGATTTCAAGGATACTGCGGTTGGAATGCCGTTGGCTTTCCAAAGGCACTGCTGGCACAGAGAGTTGGCACCTGGAGCCCCAGTTCTTAATGGGGATTTAACTGGCTTTTGTAGGGAAGTGAAAAATGACAGAAAGTCATCCCACACGCCAGGAGTTTGGCAGGGATAAAAGGATGTAGGTCATTCCTGCAGGGAAGAGAAGGGATTTACTGTCTTGATGGTCAAAGAAGGGAGAGGAGAAATCCCGTCCTGGAGTGCTCAGGGTTTCCACAACACTCTGGTCTTGTGGGTTTTGATGCTGGATAAAGGATACTATGAAAACACAGGATAAAGGTTCAGGGTAAGGCTGTGATCATCTTTGTAGAAAGAGTTTTGGATGGCAGGAGTCAAATATGGGCCATTGGTGTGTTCAGCTCCATGATTTGTTGCTCCAGCCTTTGGATCATCCTTGTCCATAGGCTGGAGTAATGACAGGTCAGCACTGACCCACATTCCAGCCCCTCTCCAGCCTCCCAAAATATTCTCCTGTAAGGCCTTGTGGGTTTTTTACTGTAGCACAGAGCAAAAAGTGGCAAAAGGACATATCTTCTCAAAATATTTTTGTCCCTCTGCTCCAGAGCTTTTGCTTGACCCTCTCAGGTCAGTTCCATTTCTGTCCCTCCTTTTTTGAGTTCGGTCACCTTCATTCCTGGGAATTCTGCATTCAGTGACTCAGTTTTTACTTTTCATGCCTTTTTGCTTGGGTGTCATCCAAAATAAACCTGGAAAAGCCTGGCAATCTGGGCAAAAGGATCCAGGTCTGGGATAAATTTGGGCAAGTTAAATGTGGGCTAAAGGGTCCCAGGTCTGGGGCAAGTCTGGGGAAAGGTTCTCAGGTTTGGGTTAAGTTTGGGCAAGAGGATCCCAGGTCTGGGATAAATATGGGAAAAAGGATCCTAGGGCAAAGTTAGGTTTGAAGAGACCCTTAAATAGGACAAAATTAGTGGTTTTTCCTCACGGAATGGCCTTTATTCTGCTTTAGAGGATGACTCCGAGGTTGCACTGGATTGGGATTTGCTTGATTTTCGTCCCATTTTCTCTGTTAGGTTTAACAGAGCCAAAACCATTCCCTTTCCCTCCTTTTGTCCTGTGTGAGCTGTTCGGATGTCGAGGTGCCCACACATGGCACAAATCCAGCCCCCGAGTGGGACTGTGGAAAACAAACAACAGACAATAATCATGTGATTAGTCCAGATCTGGCATTCCCTGCAGGAATCTCGTGGCTGTTTTGGAAGAAGAGCTCCAGAAACGAGTCCAGTTCTCACTTTGTGTCCTGTGTTGAGGCTTCCCACACCCAAACTCCTCCTCCTCCAACCCTTCTCCTCCCTGGATTTTGCAGGATGCCTACTCCGAGATCGCCTACCTTTTTGCGGAATTTTTCCGGGACCTGGACATTGTCCCCTCCGACATCATCGCGGGGCTGGTTCTCCTGCGGCAGCGGCAGCGGGCCAAGCGCAACGCCGTGCTGGATGAGGTGGGGAAACCTGGGAATCTCGCCTTCCCAGCTGCTCTGGGATTCCCTGGGAAACAGCTGCGTGGCTCTGCCCACCTCATTTCTGGGCTGTTCTCACTCGCTGAGGTGGGAAAGAAAAATGATGGCGGCTTCAGCAGCTTTTCCCTGTGGTTTTTCCCTCTCAAAGGGCTTAGCTGGTGCTGAGTCAAGTCTGGAATCTGGAATGATCTTCTGCAGGCAGGTGATATAGGGAGGGCTCTTGATCCCAAAAGGGCCTCCAAGGGGGTTTGGTAGGTACTTGGAAATGAATGGGAAGATTATTCCCACTGTACAGTGATGTGGAGAAGACTCCAGCAATCTGCAGGGGGAACAATTCCTAAATTTCCAAGCCACTATTGAGGTTTGCAGATTGTCAAGCCAGTAGGAAATTGATTTATTTTATTGGGGATTTTCCCTCGATTTGGGATTCAGGCTACAGAAGGAAAAAGTCCCAGTTTTCCAAGCTGCTGTTGAGGTTTACAGATTGTCAGCCCAGTAGGAAATTGATTTATTTTAATGGTTTTTTTCCCCCTTGAAATCAGGCAAGAATAAAACAATTGGAAGTATTGAAGGGGTCTGGTTGGGATATTTGGGAAGCGGATTTTTATCTTGCTGTCACACAGAGGAATTTTCCTGTGTATTTGTGACTTCCAGGCAAACAATGACATTTTAGCTTTCCTGTCTGGAATGCCAGTGACCAGGAACACCAAATACCTGGATCTGAAGAATGCGGTAAGTCCCTGGGATGTGGGATCCTCCAAACCCACCTGTGATCCTTGTTTTCATTTCCTCACTGGCTTCTCTTATGCCTTTCTGCCCCTCTTTCAATAATCCAAGAAATTCCATGAGAGTGGAATAAAACTCGATCTCTGGAGGTTTGATGAGGTGATATTGCTGCAAGAGAGTCAGCACTGTTATCCCTGATGTATTCTGGATTTTGATTCATACCTGATTTTGATTTATCCCTGATTGTGATTTTCCTGCCCAGTTTTCCCAACAAATTTCTGCCCCCTCATTTTCCCCCTGCCTTTTTCCCCCTCAGCTTTTCCTCTGATTTACCTCTGATTTCTCCCTGATGTTTCCCTGATTTTCTCCTCTGATCATTCAACCCCCAGTCCAGCTCTCCAGGATAACTGAGGTTGCATTATAGGATGCAACCACAGCACGTGGCCCTAAATTGGTTTTGTGGCCCTCTCCAGGCATCCTCTGGCCTGCTGGAAAGGGGATATTTAAGGAGCTCATTTCCAAATCTGCAGGAAACAGCTTCCTTGGCAGCACTGTGGGGTACCCAGGGAATTCCTCAGGAAATCAGGCAGAGAAATCTTTGGGAGGGGGTGGCTCTTGCCTGGCATCCCCACTTTGCTCTCCTCAGTCACCGCGATGCAGGTGGGAGAGGGGGCTGGTGCTTGGCACGTGCCTAAGTATGGAAAAAGGGAATGAGGGGAGAAATTCCAAGAGATTCCAGGCTCAGGGAGTCCCATGTCTTCCAGCAAGAGATGCAGCGGTACCGGGAGGTGTGTTACTACATGCTCTTCGCCTTGGCAGCCTATGGATGGCCCATTTACCTCATGAGGAAACCCACATGTGGACTCTGTCGCCTGGCCAGATCCTGCTCGTGAGTGCCCACCCTCATCCCTTTTTTCCTGCCTGGTTTTCCTACATTTAGAAATACTCTTTGTTTTTCCCCACATTTATTTAATCTCCTTGGTGCTTTCCTCCCTGCTCGGTTTCTTTTCTGCTTTTTTCTCCTCATGGTTTTTCTTTCCATCTCTCTGGGCTGCATATTCCAAAGGCTTTCTGAATCCCTTCCAGTTCCTCGTACATAAACCAGCCTGTCCTCTGCTCCATCCTCTCTGGAGCATGGAACAGCCAGAGGAGAGAACTCACCTGGCACAGCACCAAGTCCAAAAAGAGCTTCTTGGAGCTCAGAGATCAGGGAGTTGACATTTGAGTCCTGATTAAAAGACCTCCAAGATTTGCCTGGCTTGGGCTGTGTTCCTTCAGATTAATTGGATTTTTCCAGCTTGGGATTTTTGCCCCAGTGTGAGGGTTTGTTTCCAGCTGCCAGAATTCTGTCACTGGATGCAGTCTGGGGTCAAGCTTTTGGCACTTCTGGGCTATTGGGAGGAATGTGATTCCTTGGGAATATTTTTATTTGTGAGAGAGAAAGAAGGAAAATCAATCTGTGCTTCTCTTTTTATTTTGGGATGATTTTAAACCCGTTTTTTTCCTATAAATAAACCTGGAGCTCGGGCAGTGTTGGCTTTTCCATGTTGAAGCACTGGAAAAGTGTGCTTCCAAGGATAGTATCCTTTGAGGAGCCATCCTGTGATGCCTTGGTAACTGGCTGCATTGTAGCTCTCTCTGGTGCTCGAAAGGAAAACTGCACCTGATCCCAGATTTTGAGGCTGTTCCATGGTTCTATCTTTCACTTGGCACTCGCTGCCAGTGGGATGAAGTTTGGAGTTTTGAAGGAAAGGAATGCTTAGAGGAAAGGAATGACACTCTAAATCGAGCCTTTTTCCCCTCAAAGCTGTGCTTCCCTCCTGCAGGTGTTGCTGCCTGTGCCCGTCCCGCCCGCGCTACGCTCCCGGCGTCACCATCGAGGAGGACAATTGCTGTGGCTGCAACGCCATCGCCATCCGCCGCCACTTCCTGGACGAGAACATGACCTCCGTGGACATCGTCTACACTTCCTGCCACGATGCTGTAAGGACAATCCCAGACTTCCATCCCTCTTGGATTTAGTGTCCAAGATTCCCCTAATAAGGGTTTTTTTCCTTTTCTAAGTCCCTTGCCAGAGTTAGAAAGAAGAGCAGATCTCGCAGCTCGGTTTATTAAGTTTTTTATCTGAAGGTCAGCACACTGCCTGACACCAGGCTTAGCATGCTGAAAAGACACTGCTGCCAAGAGCACGAGACCTGGTGTCCAAGGTCTCTGAAAGGTTTCTAACCCAATTAACTCTTGAAATGTACTATATTTACAGTTTTGTACCAATAATTACTACTAATTCTAAACACATAATTCTCTACATCACCTACATTCTACCAATGTCTTTGTGCCGCCGTCACAGCAGAAGATGGAGTCGAAAAAGAACAACTCAGGGCACCGCCCAAAATTCACAATCTTGCCTCTATCTGCTTCCATTCTAAAAACCCAAAACTACAAATTTTCACCCTGTGACAAACTAAACTAGTATCTAATTTAAATTTTTGTTGTTCTCTTTTCATCCATAAGTGTTGGCAATTTTTCCCATGGGCTAAGGTCAAAGGCAATGCTTTCCTGGGGTCCCAGCAGGGATTCCAGACCCCCCAGGGCAGTTTGAGGGGTTTTTCCCCTGCCCTGGACTTCAAATCCCAATGGGATTTACCCCTTCTGGCTGCAGTGGGACAAAGAAGGGAAACAACACCCTTTTCTCTCCCATTTCCATCAAGAAATTCTGTCATTTGGACATAAATCTTGTTGTGCACTCCGCCTCCTTTTCCCTGAGGATAATTCAACGGGAATGTCTCTCCTGATCTTTTCCAGGTTTATGAAACCCCTTTCTATGTGGCTGTGGACCATGACAAGAAGAAGGTGGTCATCAGCATCCGGGGAACTCTGTCCCCAAAAGTAAGTGGGATGTGTGGTGGCCTCCCTGGTGGACATTCGAGAGAGTTGGAGCTCTTCCCAGTTTGGAATCCCACCCTGGATTTGACTCACCTGAAGCAAGGTGACTGCTTTTCTTCCAGGATGCCCTGACGGATCTAACGGGAGATGCGGAGCGCCTGCCGGTTGAGGGGCACCATGGAACGTGGCTGGGACACAAGGTGGGGAAAACAATGGGAGAACGATCCCAAAATCAAGCCAAACCCCATGAATTTTTCTAATTATTTCACTTTTTTAATTATAAACCCCCAAATAGTCTTAATTACTTGAAAAAGAAGTTACAGAAAAGGCTTTGAGCTGTTAAATAATTAGTGGGAACAGTTAAAATCACTGGGTGTGTAATTAAAAACTCCATACAATTAGAGAATTCCAAATTCGGAAAGGCATCGTGGAGACCCACAATGAAATTCCTGGAGCCACTCAAACGACTTTTTCTTCCAACGACCTTTAAGGAATTTTCAATCAAAGCCTGAGAATGTGCTTAAAATTCTGCTGTGATGGGAATGTCCTCAAAGGATACCGGCAGGACTCGGATCCGTGAAATTAGATGGATGCTCTGTGTCTGTGAGCAGCTCTGGGCTGGCTAAATCCATTTATTCCAGAGCTGACCTTTGCCCCTGTCTGGCAAAGGAACGACGTGCCAAGTTCTTAAGATGATCAGGAATTTGGCTGCAGTGCCAGGTTGGGAGAGGAAAATCCAGAGTGAAGGTTGGAAGGAACGGAGCAGTTGCTGGAAGTGCTGCTGGGGGGGATGAGGTGTTGGCCAAGGTGGGAGGTGGAGCTTGGAAGTCGTTGAAAGCCATGAGTTGGGAACTCCAGCTTGCCTCATGGTGTCCTGCTGGAATACCAAACCTCTTCTCTCTGCTTTAGGAAATAGAACCATGGAATCCTGGGATGGTTTGGGTTAGAAGGGACCTTAAAGATCCAGTTCCATCCCTGCCATGGGCTGAGACATCTTGAAGGATGGATCTTGGAGCAACTTGGATTAGTGGAAGGTGTCTCTGCTCATGAGACTGGGATGGACTTTTAGGTCCCTTCCAATCCAAACCATTCCAGAATTCCATGATTCAAAGAATATCCAGGAATAGATCCTTGCAGAAATTGGCTTTGCTTTTTATCTTTATATGAAAATATTCCTCCACTGGCGACTTCCATGAAACATTATCAGTTTATTCCCTTTGTTCAGACAGAGCTTTTATTTGTCCTTTGTGTTATTTCTTTTTTGGGATTGCTGCCCAGAGAGAAAAATTCACTTTCTCTGGAAGTATTATCAATATTAATCTGCAGACAATAATGTGCTGTTGATTCCCGAGGGAAAACTAAGGGAGATAATGGAATTTTAAATGCATTTTTAATGTCCAGGAGTCAAGTTTAATATCCAAACAAATCCAGTGTCTCACTTACACATTTAATTTGGAGACAAGGACTTGGCTATGTGGGAGCTTTCCCAGGATTCGTTTGATTTGGGGTGTTTTCCTGCTGATTCTGTCCCACCCATACCCGAGGGTGTTCATCAGCCATTCTAAAATTCCAAGCCTTTACATGAATGTTTACATGAATTTTTTAATCACTCCACAGCTCCAATGTCACAATTTAAAAAAATATTTATCAGAGCTCCGAGCTATTCTGGATCAAAAAGTAGAGCTGGAACTAAAGTTTAGGGATTAGAATGCCAAAAAAAAAAAAAGGGGGGAGATTATAAAGAAGACTCCAATTTCACTATTTTTGCAATAATATCCACTGATTTTATAACAAAGTTAATTTAAAAAATAATCCTCAGCCAAAGGGGTGAATCCAGATTTAATTGTTCAACTCCCAGGACAAAATTAGTGAAAATAGGATGTTATGGAGCTTTGTTTTCTGGTGTTGAGCCAACCAGGAGGACAACAGGGAGCTGCTGGACAGTCCTGGAAGCTCAGCCATGATCCCAGGTTGGTAGGACATCCAGTAATGAGGATTTCCAACATAGACCCTTCTGAGGGTTTTCCCCCAAAATCTCAAATATCTCAGAGCAGTTTTGTGCCTTTGGGATGCAAAACAGTGCAGAATATTTCCATTCCTTTTCCCTAAAAACTTAATCCATTTGCTTATTTACATGTGAACTTCCAAAATTAAGCCCAAATAGTTTTATTGACTTGAAATTAGATTTGTTTTCCAGAGAATTTATGGATGCTACATCCCTGAAAGTGTCCAAGACAGATTAGATAGGGCTTGGAGCAACCTGAGCTAATGGAACATGTCCCTGTCCATGGACTGGGCTGATCCATGAGGACCCTTTCAACCCAAACCAGGATTCCATGAAGTTTAGGGAATTTTTCCAATGGAAAACCTAAATGGAAGTTTGCAGTCTCTTTTCCATAATAATTAAAATCCCTGTCTCCATTAGGATATAATTACCAAAAACACGTCCCAAAGGCTGACTGACATCCCAGCAGTGACATCACCGTGGATTTGGGTCACGCTCTCCAAAAATAGAATCCCAAATTCGCGGTGGGAATTTAGATCAGTGGCCTGCTGCTCACTTCTCATTAGGATTGGGAATGGAGACTCTTCTGGAAGCTGGAGAGCTGCTGGGAGCTGGGACAACCACTGTGGTGTTTTTTGGTGGTGGCAGCATCCCATTTATCTCATTTCCATGGAATGGGGTCTCTGCTGTCCTGCTTCTCCTCTCCAGTATCCAGGTTAGGATCATTTTGGATACTGAGGACCTGGAAAATTCCATGTTTCTTTGCTTTCTTTTCTTTGCTGGCTTCTCTTATGCCTTTCTGCCCCTCTCTGAAACGATCCAAGAAATCCCCTAAGAATGGAATAAAACTTGATCTTTTGGAGGATTTTCCCACCCAGTTTCCCCACCAAATTTCCACCCCCTCATTCTCCCCAGCCATTTTCCCCCTCAGCTCTTTCTCTGATTTACCTCTCATTTCTGTCTGATATTTCAGGTGTTTAACTCCAATCCCCAGTCCAGGTCTCCAGGATAACTGAGGTTTTATCTATTATTATTTATTTTTTTTTTCTTTGCTTTTGGAGCCAGGAATCTTTTTATATCTCCAAGACAGAGAGTGAGCTCCCAATAACATTCCCATTGTAGTTACACCATTTTAAGACAGGGATTTAAAGGAAAACAGCCAAGGAGATGGTTTCCCCCCATTTTTTGGAGGTCAGGCTCAGTTCCCACTGAATTAAACTGTAGCATCAGCAGGAATTTATGCAACAAACCAAATTCCAGTTGCTTGTTTATATCTGCACTTGGAATTGGATCAACTACATTTGGAATCACCACACAGATAGAGAAACACTCCTCAGCAGAGAGGAGGAATGTTTAGACCCAGATATGATCTTTCCCATCTTCCAGCACTTCTTGACTTCTAGGGAATAAAAACCTGTAAAAATTTGGGATGGATGTCCTTTGACAGACAAATTCCATTAATATTGATGGCTGGAGAGGGCAGGAACTAATTTCTAGTGCTACTGCTTTTCCCTTTGGTGTTTGTATTATTATCTCTGTTAGAATAATTCACACTTTTATTCCCAGATTTAAATGCAAAACTCCTTCCCAGATTTACCTGGAACGGGATAATTTGGCTTTAAAAACACCAATATTTAAAATATCCAAGTCTATTTCTCTGTTCTGCCTCCAGGTCCCGGGGACTGAGGTACCAAATCCACAAACCTGTGTTTAAGTTAATTGGATTTGGGGTAGTTTTCCCTCTAAAAGCCTGGGAATAGGTCCTTGGAGTGTTCCTTAATTAAGAACTGCCTTTACTCCCTAAACACCAAAAGTTTGGAAATGCAGAGGGGAATCAATTCTCCCTCCATCCTGATCCATGCTGAGGAACATTCCAGAGCTTCCTCACCTTCTGACTGCTGGATGTTGAGATCCCATTTACATCCTGCTGTGTCTTCCCACAGGGAATGGTGCTGTCTGCTGAGTACATCAAGAAGAAGCTGGAGCAGGAGATGGTGCTGTCCCAAGCTTTTGGACGAGATTTGGTGAGTATGGATTGCCTCTGGACAGAGGATGAGATTTCCATAAAAAACTGGGGTTTAAGGGAATCTCCGTGTCCCTGAGTCTGTTGTATTCATTTCTCAGCTCTTCCTTTAATTCCTGTCCCTCTGGATTTCCAGCTAGTTACTCATTCATGGAATGGTTTAGGTTGGAAGGGAACTTAAAGCTCATCCCATTCCACCCCCTGCCATGGGCAGAGAACATTCCACAAGATCAGGTCGCTCCAAGCCCCATCCAGACTTTCTGCAAGGCTTTTTTATTTTGAAAGCACCAATACTGCAGAGCTCCTGATTATTTTCCTTTTCCTGAGGCAGGAAGTCCCACGTGGTGGCAATGAAGGACAGGGAGCATTAAAACCAAATCAGCAGGAACTAAAATCCCATTTTTATGGAGATTTTCTTCAGAATGCCATGCTGACTGTCCCTGTGGGCACATTCCTGGTGGCAGGGAGATGTCACAGGACTCAAGGGAGATGTTGGGAAGCAGCTTACCTTGGTTTATATGTTGGAAATAGTTGTTGAAGTGCTGCCTTGGGATATTTGGTGGATGGGGGAAGAGATAAACCAGCATCCAGCTTTTTGGGATGGTGCTTCATTCCTCTCTGCCTAAGGGAAAGGGAAAATGGGAGTTGTTTTTGTTACTCAGGAGGAATTTTTCCTGGTTTTAGGTCCATAAGTGCCATGCCAGGTCCCACCAGCCCAGGACCATGTTTCTGTCAGTTGCCAAGGACAGATATTCCAGGGAAAAGTATCCAGTGAGGTGTAGAGACACTTTGTGTGGGCTTGGATATTATCAGGAGGGGTGAAAGGCTCCCATCAAATCCTAAATAACTCAAATAGCTGGTGTGCCTTTCCTTTTTCTTCCCACCTTTTTTTCTTTCAGGTAAGTCCCAGTAGGCCAAATGTAGAATTCCAGAAGTGAATAAATTCCAGCCTCCAGTGAGGCCCTGGCACAGGTTTCCCAGAAAAGCTGTGGCTGTCCCATCCCTGGAAGTCTTCCAGACTTGGTTGGACAGGACTGGGAGTAGCCTGGGCTAGTGGAAGGTGTCCCTGCCCATGGCTGGGGATGGAATGGAATGATCTCTCCCTTCCTTTCCAACCTGAACCATTCCAGGATTCTGTGATAATTCCTTGATTCAGAACAAGCAAGGAGCCATTCAGCTGGAATCTGGAGTGCTTGTGTATAGAAATAGACTCCAAAACTGGGGAAAGGAGATTTGGAGGATAAATTAAATTTAATTTCCAACCTGACCTCGATTCCTTGTTGTTGCCATGTGTTTTAGGGAAGAGGAACAAAACACTATGGTCTGATTGTGGTTGGGCATTCCCTTGGAGCTGGCACAGCTGCCATCCTGTCCTTCCTGCTGCGTCCCCAGTATCCATCCCTCAAGTGCTTTGCCTATTCCCCCCCAGGTGGGCTGCTCAGGTAGGTGTTGGGATACACCTGGGATACACTGCATCCTGCTTGTGAGGCTCTAGGGAGCAGTGAAATGGACAGGTAGCCTGGAGAAGCTGTGTTTCCTCTGGGATATAGTTTGGAATTCAAGTTAGGATGGCAGATGGCCACTTTGCTAAATATTCTGGTTTGTAACTGAACTATCATGGCTTTAATTTTAATGGGAAATGGGCACAATTTCTTTACTTTCTGCCCACTCCCACTGAATAGATGGAAATTAGGGAGGTACTTGACCAAATGCAGGTGTCTGCAGCAGCTGATCCAGTTGTTTGGACTCCTTTTCCAAAGAAAATGGGATGTGATTTCTGTCATTCTGCATCCTGAAATTGATCACAGGGATTGTTCTGGTTTCTCTCCCTTGACCATGGGGCAAAACCAGGGAGAGATTAATTGTGAATCCCTCCCATTATAAATGGGAACAGACCTTCTGTTCATGTCATTCCCAAACAAAACATCCCATTGGATTGCTGGGAAGTGAGGGAAGGTCTTCCTAGTCCTGATGGACACCATGGGGATCCTTGGAATCAGCTATGGATTGTGAGAAGCTTCTCATGGTTGTTCCTGCATCATCTTCCAGGAGCAGCCAAGGGTTTTAAACCATCCTGTTGCTGCATATGGATGGCATTCCTTGTTGTAGTAGTCCCAGGTCTTCTGCAGCCACAGAGCTACAGAGCAGGATATTTCAGGAGAGTTGTACAACCTTCTGCTCCAAACTTCCACTACTGGATCCCTTAGTAGCTCCTGACTTGTGTCATGTCCAGGATCATCCCTAGGTCAGTGAGGCAGCCTCTGCCTGTGGTAACTGGTTGGGAATATCTCCAGGAAACTCAGAGTGGGAATCTTGATTTCTTTCTTCTTCTGACGTCTTGGATGTCAGGTTGCTGCAGAAATTTGCCATCTGAATTCTCCCAAATATTGGGGTATTTCATCCTACATTGTAGCCTCAGAAGCATGGGATATCTTCCTTGGCTGTCCCACCATTCCCAAACTATTGGAAAATGACTGAGGCATTGAGTTCAAGCATTTCCTTTCCCAGCGATATCCAGATCATGTGCAGGGGAATGGTTGGGCCATGGGATGTGGAGATCAGGCTCTTCTTCCACAAGGAGCAAATCCCCAGAGCCTGGAGAAGCTTGGATTGGGGTTTGTGCCCCTGGTTTCCCTGCCACCGAATTGAGAATGAAACACTGTTTGCTTCTTCTTGCTCCTGTTTCTCTTCCAGTGAGGATGCCATGGAGTATTCCAAGGAGTTTGTGACTGCAGTGGTGCTTGGCAAAGATCTGGTGCCCAGGCAAGTGGAGAAGTGTCTGAATTCCGTGATGAATGTCTGCTGTTCTGCCCCAAATCATCTGTTTCCTGTCCAAAACACTTGGATCATCTGTGTCTCTAGCTTCCTCATTTTCCTGTCCTTTTATTGTTCCCTGTTTATCTTCCTGATTCCCTGTGTCACTGTGTTTTCCCTGGACACCTCTGTTGGGGGTTTTATGGGCAAATCCCTCCTGTGTGAAAGGGGGAATGTCCTACCTCTGGAATCCCTCCTTTTGGTACCTGGAATATCAGGTGTGCCACCTTTCTGGTTTCCTGTGTTGTCTTGGATGTGCTGCCACTTCCACTTNCCTGGTTTCCTGTGTTGTCTTGGCTGTCTTGGATGTGCTGCCACTTCCACTTTGGACCAGTTTGTCCCCAAATCCCTGTTCCATGTCACCTCATCTCTGAACCAGCTCATTCCTTGTGCCTTGACACTCCTCACCTTCCACATCTCCTGGGATACATTCTGCTGAGCAGGGATTTGGAGCAGGAGCCAGGCAACCTGGGATTTACCTGGATGCCATGATCCTGTCCATCCTGCCATCTGCTCAGTGGTGTCATTCAGCTCCAGGACACTTTTCCAGCTCACCTGTTCTGTGCCATCTTCTGTCATCACCTCCCTCCTTCCCTGTTCACTGATCTTATCCTGGTTATTGTCCCAGTAATTCCTGTGGGGCCTCTCACTTCTGCCTCCTGCTCCTGGGTGATGCCACAGCCCACCTCTGAATCTATCTGCTCCATGTTGTATCCTTAGAGTGCCTTTTGAAACACAATGCCTTGCTTTTCTGTGCTCTGTATCCTTCTTGTCCTGTTCCCTGCCCAGGTGTTGTGAACACATTTCCCCCTCTTCCATAATCCACAATTTTCTTCTTTCTCAGACTCACTTCTTCTCCAGAATCACATCTTCATGTCTTCCAGAATCATGTCCTCCTCTTTTCCATAACCACACCTTCTTTTCCAAATCACATCTTCCTCTTTTTCCATCATCACATCTTCCTCTCTTCCAGGATTGGGCTCTCTCAGCTGGAGGGATTTCGCCGGCAGCTTCTGGATGTTCTCCAAAGAAGCACCAAACCAAAGGTAAGAGGGAAGAACCAACACCTGGAGATGTCTCTGAGCAGGGATGAGGAATTTTAGTGGCCCCAAGGGTGGGTTTCCTCCAGGTCTCCTCAGGATCATTATTTATGGAACCAGAGGAATGATGGAAAGAGCTGGAGAGCTCCGTGGGATCATTCCAGCTCAATTGCTGAAACTTCACCATCACAGATCCCAAATAACTGAGCAGGGAATTTTCTGTCTGAGCCTTTTTTAAAGTCTGTATTCCAAGTGTGGCTTTTCCTGGCCACTTAAAACTGGGAACAGACTGGAAGTACAGCAGCTGCTGTGCTTGTCGGAACATTGGGGTGACATATCCTGATGACCAGGATAAATATCTTGGAAATAGGAAATGTGGGAAGTTGTCTCTCCCCAGTCCTTACCATTGCACTAAGATGGAAAAAAACATAAAATATGAAGATTTTTGGGGATAATACATGATGAAATTTACCTGGAGAGGGTGTATAATTGGGTAAGGAAAATCAGCTTTCAGAAACATTTGGATCATCTCTGTGTCCAGCTTCCCTGTTTTCCTGTCCTTGTATTGTTCCTTATTTATTCCCAGTGTCACTGTGTTTTACCTGGACACCCCTGTTGGTGTTTCACACATCTTCCTTAGGCAAATCCCTTCTGTGTGAAAGGAAACAGGGAATATCCTACCTTTGGAATTCTTTAAACCTCTCAAGTCTTATGAAGAAATTCTGCTTTTTTTTTGCTTTTCTCTCCTCAAATCCTCCCTCTTCTCTCTCTCTCTCTCTCTCTCTCTCTCTCTNTCCTTGGAAATCCATCCCAGGTTTCCAGTCTCACCACCCTCACAGGGAAGAGTTTTTTCCAATATCTAATCTAAACCAGCACATGGAATGCTGTAATGGTTTGGGTTGGAAGGGATTTAGGATCCATGGGCAGGGACACCTTCCACTATCCCAGGTTGCTCCAAGCCCATCTAACCTGGCCTGGAGCACTTCCAGGGATGGGGAAGCCACAGCTTTTCTGGATAACCTGTGCCAGGGCCTCTGTACTCTCACAGGGAAGAATTTTTTCCCAATATCCCTTCTTAATCCACCCTCTTTCAGTTTAAAGCTACTCCCCCTTTTCCCATTATTCCAGGCCCTTGTCCAATGTCCTTTTTCTCTTTAAACAGTGATTAGCCCGTGGATAATCATGTCCCGGTTGGATAATGCAGGATTTTGGAGCAATATGTATTTTAACAGCTCCTCCCTCTGTTTTTCCTCTTTTTCTCCCTCTGCATCCTGCTGTTTTCACACTCCAAAACACTGCCCTGCTCCTCCATCCCATTTTCCCTGTTGTCTGGACCCCTCTTCCAGCTGCTGTGAGCAGGAGGATCCCACCTACTTTGCCATCTGGGGGGACAACAAGGCCTTCAACGAGGTGATCATCTCCCCAGCTATGCTGCACGAACACCTCCCCTACGTGGTCATGGAAGGGCTCAACAAGGTAAGGCAGGGAATTGCCATCCCAAAAAACACTGGGACAGGCCAGCCTTGCCCTGGAATGCTGCTGGTTAAATACACCAGGCCATTTATCTCAGAGGAGAGGAGGAAAGGGGATGCTCCTGGTCAGTCTTGCACAAGATATTAGAGTGGAGTGTGGTGAGGTCTGGGAATGGAATTCCCAGAATCCCAGATGCTTCTGTTGCTCAATCAAATGTCAGAATAACGTGAGGTTGGGTGGTGATGGTTCATTCCAGGAGCTGCCGTTAAATTGGAGCCCAGGTGACATCCAGGGATGTGTCAGGATTAATCCATCTAATCCTTTATCTCCCTGTGCTTCCAGAGGGCTCTGGGAAGAAAGAGGCCAGTCCAGCTGTTCGAAGGCCTCCAGTCAATCTCTGCTGTTCCTCTGCTTTCTTTGGACAGGTCTTGGAGAACTACAACAAGGGGAAAACAGCTCTGCTTTCCGCAGCCAAAGTGATGGTGAGCCCTACGGAAGTGGATCTCACCCCGGAGCTGATATTCCAGAGCCAGCCCTTGCCCAGCTGCCCCTCCGTGCAGATCGGAACTGGAGCCATCCCAGCAGACAGGAGGAACAGCAGTACCAAGTAAGGAGAGATTTTTCATGGAATAATGGCTCCAGATGTGGGTCCTCTTCCTCTTGGGGCTTTGTGATCCATGTTAGTGGGAAAGACAGGTCCATGGGCTGCCTTTGTGGGACTGAAAGCTTCAGGATTTCTTGTGGAATGTCGGGGGGAAAAAATCCTTTGTGTTACTTAGGAATATGAGTGCAGCAAGGTCAGGAAAAGGTACGGAAGAAACTTCCTTTTTTCTCTTTATCCAGACAGATGGGGTTTTCCCAAGGTAAAACTTGGAGTCAGATTTGGTTTGGGTTGGAAGGCATTTAAGGATCACCCAATTCCAGTCCCTGCCATGGGCAGAGACACCTTCCAGCACCCCAGGTTGCTCCAACTCCCATCGAGCCTGGAACATTATCAGGGATAGTCCACAGGTTGCTCCAAGCCCCATCCAACCTGGAACACTGTCAGGGATAGTCCACAGCCTCTGGGGGCAGGGGAGAAAGATTTAATGGGCCAGGAAGAAAGGGAGAAGGGCAAGAACTGGAGTTTGCAGAGGGAGAGTCCATTTGTGATACTTCCAGCTGGGAGCAAGTGGCTTGGATTGATTCCCTGGAGTTGTCGATGCCTCTGGTTGGAGGAGCTGTGTGAGGAGCCCTTGGATCCTCAGGTTGTTGTGGAGTTCTGCAGCCTCATGTTCTCATTGCAGGAGCAAATCCCATTCGGAAATCAGCCTGGAGGGATTCTACGAGACAAAGCCTCTTTCTCCAGTGCAAAAGGACCCCGTGGAGCTGCTTCTCCTGGACACTAAGGAACGTCTCTCCGTGGAGCTCCAGGACCGCCGCGCCCCTCTGGCCACCATGGAGAGCCTCTCGGACAACGAATCCATCTACAGCTTCGATTCCCGGCGCTCCTCCGGTTTCCGGAGCATCCGGGGCTCCCCCAGCCTCCATGCGGTCATGGAGAAGGACGAGACGCACTGCTTTTATATAGACCCCGTTATCCCTGAGGAAAACCCTTCCCTCAGCTCCCGGACAGAGCTGCTGGCTGCCGACAGCCTCTCCAAGCATTCCCAGGAGACGCAGCCCCCGGAAAATGTCCTCAACAGCGGCGGCACCACCCCCCAGCGCCGGTGCAGCGCCGAGGGCACCGGGAGCGACGGGGAGCACACGTCCTCGTCCCCTCGGGAAGAGCCGGCGCTCCACAACGGCCGCCTGGCCGACGTTCCCAGTCCCCAGGTGCTGGAATTCGCCGAGTTCATCGACAGCCTCTTCAACCTGGACAGCAAAAGCAGTTCCTTCCAGGACATTTACTGCATGATGGTGTCGGACAGCTCCAGCGACTTTGCGGAGATTCCCAAATCCGTCAGCGACCAGGAGATCCTGCTGAGGGCGCAGTACGAGCCCAACTTGGTCCCAAAGCCCCCGAGGTTGTTTGCGGGCTCGACGGATCCTTCGTCGGGAATCTCCGTGTCGCCCTCTTTCCCCCTTAGTTCATCCGGAGAACTCATGGATATCACTCCCACGGGTGTGAGCAGCCAGGAATGCCTGGCCACGGACAAAATCCGGACTTCCACCCCCTCCGGACACGTAACCAGCCCTGCCAAGCAGGACGACCTCATGATTTCGGCCCTTTAGTGCAGGGGAAAGGGGTGGAATGATCCCAGTGGGATAATTCGTGGAGGAGGCTGTCATCGGGCAGTTGGGATCAGAGGAGACAGCTGGAAAAATCCTTTCTGGGGTGACACAGTGGTGGTGTCTGGAGGATGGATTGTGCTGGAATCCTGTGCTTGGAGCTGGGAGAAGCTTTGCCCCACGGGGCCTGAGAAGGGTCTGAGGCACTAAAGTTCCCTACCTCAGCCTGTCTCATTCCAGAGGCAGATTCCTTGCCCTGGGGCACCTGCTGAGTTTGGGAGTGAGATACCTGGATAGATGGAAGCAGGAGGGGGCCGGGCCAGCTCCCTCCCCTCGGGACCGAGCCGGTGGTTTGGGAAATGAGCGGATTGAGACTTTGGGCCCTGTTGCACTACCATGGATCCGGCCCAAGATCCAATTCGGCACACTTCCATGGGGATTGCTTTTGTAGGACGCTCTTGTTTTAAAGCCATTGGGGCTGTACTCCCCTCCAAATCCAGTCTCCCCTTCCCGGCCAGGCGCAGCAGGAATGGGGCTGGCACCACGGTTTCTCTCCCCCGAGCACTCCTGAGAGGGGAGGACGCTGTTCCCAAGAGCCCAATCCCTCTGCCACGTCCCTCCTTTGGCAGAAAGTTCTCCTGGATATCACGCCCATCACTCCTGAGTTCCCTGGACCCCTCCAAGCTGGCGACATTCCTGTGGGACTGCCAGGATTCTCATCTCGGGGCTGCATGGATGTGGATGGATCATCTGCAAAACGCACCCAGCACTATTTTCCAGGCCTCTGTGGAGTCTGGGAGTTTCTCCTGGATCCCTGGGGGTCCTCACACCACCCATACGCAGCATCCACGGATCAGTGCCAGCCTCTGTTGTTGGGAATTCAGGGAAAAGATGGACTTTTTCCCAGTGTTGCAATCTCTTGTATGTTTACAGAGCTGCTGAGCTGGTTGGAAGGTATTTATTAAGGAAATAGGAAGGCTTTCCTGAAGGACAGTCCATCGTCATCCTCTCCTTCCTGTGCTGTTCCCTCTGGGGACTGAGGGAAGAGAGGATGGGCAGGCAGAATTCCAAGCCCCCTGCTTCCCAAGTGGCTTGGATTTGGGGGTAACTGCCTGGCCCCTCCCCCACCCTCTTCCCACCTGCACAATTTCATGTAGGAAAGCTTGAGCAAGTTGTTAGGAAAACTACCTGAGCCTCTAGGCCCAGAGGAGCCTGCTCCACCTCTCCAGGCAGGTTGTCCAATGATGGGAGCAGGAGGAAAACTACCTATCCTAGGAAATGAAACATTCTTGGGACCTGGAAAAGGCCTTGAATTGCCACAACTCTCCCTCAAAGCTCAGCAGTTACCGATGGCTCTCCCCGGAGCTCCGTCCTCCCTCCCTGGAAAAGAAATTCCTGGTTTAACTTAGAATCCTGTGGTTGCTCCCTTTTCTCCCCTCCTTAGCAGTGCTATTTCCATGGTGGGAGGACGCTGTGTTTTCCAGAAGCTCAGCTCCTGGCAAATCCCAGGCTTCCTGTTCTTGATGTGGGCTCTGAAAGCCCTGGGATGGGTCAGAGCTGTGCTTCCCAGGAGCCAGTGGGATCTGATGCCATCGAGGAGCACTTTATAACCAGTGTGCATTGAGGTAAATAACCCTGGGTGCATGGAATTCCGCTGGGTTCTGGGTCCAAGTGCTGATATCCCACTCCATCCAGCGTGGGATGCTCCAGCTCCTGCTCCTTACCTGTTCCAGAGCCTTCAGAAGTGCTTCAAGTGGCCAGGAAAACAGAATCCCTGTGGTTTAAGGTTCCAAAGGTGACCTTTCAATGAGTGGAATCAGAGGGAGGAAGCCCCTCTGGATTCAGAGGGATTTGGAGAAGGAAAAATCCTTTTAATCTGAGCAACCAGAAGCTCTTTTTGGTTTTGTAGGTCCTTAAAAAAGGAGCAGGGAGCAGGCGGTTTGGGAGCACAGCGCAGGGTAAGGAGGAATTCCTGCACTCAAGCAACATTACCGAGGTGATTTTTCAGGAATACGCACAAAAATCTGGGAAGGTTTGAGGGGAAAAGGGGAGCTGAGGGGCAGGGAGGCTGGAGCTAGCAGGCTAGCTCCCCTCCTGGCCCAGGAGTTGGGATAAGGAGCTCATTCCTGCCCTTATTCCCTGATAGGAGTTAACCCTTAGCACTAAGGCAGAGCTTGGGATCTGCAATGCACTTTAAAACACTAAAGAGAAGGATCATCTCTGTCCCTGGGAGCAACATGGATACCTGGGGTTAGATGGAACTACTGGTGGGAGGTGCCTCCAGGTGAGGAAAAGTGGGATATCTCCCTCCTAAAACGATTCCAGTGGGAACCTGCTGATGTTCCGTGGCTCACTAAACGTTGCACTAGAAAGTCCCTTCCCTGACGTTCCTCTGCCGTGTCCTGGAAGACTCAATCCTTGGGTGACTGTTTCCTTCTCTGTGCCATTGGAACTGTATCACATGGGAATGGCCTTCCCTTGCCCTGACAGGAAGCAGTCTGGAATGCTTTTTTTGCTCTGTGATTACTGGATTTTGGAAAAACCTGGAAATACATAATTCCCAGAAGCTGAGCTTGCCACAGGCCGAGGAGTAAAGGCACAAAAGAGCCCCTCAAAGGTTCTCATTGTATCCTATCATGGATAATTCCTCGTTTTTATTGACAAACAGATCTGATCCCAGTCCTCCCAAATGAAATCCACGTTCTTGGAATTATTTCTGCTTTAAACGTGTCCGTGTCTTGATCCCCATCACTGTGTCTTGATCCTCAGCATTCTGTGTCTCCATTCCCATCACTCCTTTGCTCTCTGAGTATTTGGAAAGGCTGATCTCCCATTTCCTCCTGGAAAAGCACACCTGGAATGCTGAAATAAATGTTAAAGCTGCAGCTACCTACTTCATCTGTACTGTACACACTTCTTGCTTTCTCTTCCCGCTCTGTCTTTGGGAATATGAAGCATCTCCAGTTTTCCAAATCTCTTGGCTTCTGCTTCTTCCTCTTCAGCTTTGTGCCTTCTGATCTTCAGATATTCCCATGATATTCCAACAGGATGTTCCACCCTGTGCAGAGGCAGTGCTGGAAGTGCCTGACAGCCCAGACCCCAGAATGGCCAACAGGTCACCTCTTCCATGCCTCATCCTTAAAATCCATTCTGATCCTTCTTCCTTGGACTGAGTGACCTTTAAAGGCCCTTCCCAACACAAACTATTCCAAGAGTTTTTTGACAGAGCAATGGAGCTGAGGCTCTTCTGCACCAGTAAATTGATTTTATTGTTGCTTTCGTTGCAGCAGTGCCAAAAATTTGGGGAGGATCCTGCAGTGCTGAGGATATACAGGCCCTTTTCCAACATTTATCATTATTCCTTCTCCTTTGGGGCTGCCTTCTCCATTTGGAATATTCGTTTCCTCCTACAACTTCCCTCTTTTCTTTGCTCCCTGTTCCTCTCACCTATTTGAGGAGCCACCTCATCCCTCCCGTCTCTCAGGGTGCCGGTGGCTCATTCCACATCCATGGTAGCTCATGGGAAAACTATCCCAAAGCAGTTAAATGGGATTCTTGGAACTTTTTAGGAACTTTTTTCCAAAGCAAACAGGATTAGTAGGAGGTATTTGGGTCTCTGCAGAGGGCTGGGATGGCAAAGGGTGGGGAGTGTGGATATAGAATTCCAGTGATTCCCACTTCTATTCTTTTAGGATGTTAGATTCCAGGAACAGTTTATGGTCCCAAGCAGGACTGAAGTGGGAAATCTGTTTCCAAGGGCACATAAGAAGGAGGAAAAGCTCCAAGCGTGGGGATACAGGACTGGTATCTAACACATTCTCCATGCACTTTGATGTTTTCCCAGCTTCTGCTGCTCTTTTCCTGCAGGCAGATAATATTCTTTCCATGGAATCGCCCACACAGCTTTCATTTACAAATTGGGACAGGAATAATCAGGTTTACTCCTGGCAATGGGAATGAGGTGGGATTAATTATTGCTGGAATGGGTATGTTTGGATTTGTGTTTTGAGGCTGTATCCAAGAACCTCCATTGAATTTCCATGGGCAGCAGAGCCCTTCTGTGTTTGCCTTGGGAATTGCTGGGCTGGAGCTCCCCTCCATGTTGGGTTTCTCCTTATCCATTCTGGGATATTCTTCCTTTGGCAGTAGGATGTTCTGGCTTTGCAGGATGGGAGCAGGAATATTTAATTCCCATGGGGTTTAGGGATAGTGGTTTTAACTGCAGCCTTTGAGGAACATCCAAACATTGGTTGGGGAAGTGTGGATTCCTCATTCTGGGAAGTATTCCAGGCGAGGTTGGATAAGGCTTGGAACAACCTGGGCTAGGGAAAGATGTCCCTGCCCATGGCAGCGGGTAGGAGCTTCCAAATGATTCTGGAATTCTGTGGTTCTCTGCTTGCAGTGTTATGCAAGGAAAGGGAAGGTTGGAATTCCTCTGAAGGAAGCAGTTGGAAAGCACTGCCTGGAATTGAGCTCATGGCTTTGTTCTCAGAGCCTGTGCAGTGCTGATTTTTGGGAAGAGTCTCATTTCTTGTGCCAAAGCTCCCTCTCATGGCTCCTGTGTGGAGGAGGCAATGCTGCATGGATCCTGCTGGAGGCAAACACTGCCCGTCCTTGGCAGCTGTGGGAAGAAGGAGAGGAGGGAATATTGCAGCTGGAAGCTGGAATTCAGTCTGGGAGTCTTTTGCTGTCCAGTCAGATCCACAGGGGAGTTATGGATCAAGAGAGGGATGGGGAGGGGGCTGGATCAGTAGTCACTGATGTCCTTCCCCTTCTTCCAGCTCCAAGGAGCTGCTTAAGGGCTGGAAATTCCAAACAGCCAAGGATTAGGGCAATTCCTTGCTTTGTCATAGGGAATCATCATCAGCCTCCAAGCTCTTTGTTGTCTCCATTCCCATTTTTTTTTTCGTGTTTTTTGAGTTCATACCTGTTGTGTCTTCATTCTCCCTGGCTTCAGGTCCCAGATTTCCGGGATCAGACATCTCCCACCTTCCTTTCCTCCTTCTCTGGGAGTACAGAAGTGTGTCCAAGACCTGGTACGAGCTGCCCTTGCTCCTCAGCTCTCCTGTTCTGCCTCAGCCAGGACCTTCCACATCTTCCCACTTTTCCCTGCTGCCTGAGATCGTATCCAAGTGCCAAAAGCAAATCCTGACCTGAGGCAGGCGATTTCCTCCAACCCACACCATGTTTCTCCCAGCCTCCTTCCAAAGGTAATCTCCCTGGAAATTTTTCCTGCTTTCCTTGTTGCATCCCGTCCCTCTGCCATCACCTTGTCACGCCATGCTCCAGGTCCCAACTTTCCCACCTTCCCAGCACACCTGTGGGATGAGGGGAACCTCTCCCTGTCTTCACCTCTTGATTCCTGAAAATCCTCGCAGCACAGGACCAAGCCTTGACGTTGGTTTTTCTTTGGATTCCGCTTCCCTGCTTCCCATCCTGGGCTTTGTGCAGTTCCAATGGCTCAGAGTCAGAAGTCCCAGGTGGGGGTGGCACAGGCCTGTCCTGCTGGGAAGTTTGTGTGCAAAGGGATCCCAGCAGGAGTTTTTCCTAGGGCGCTGCCACACCCTTTGGGTCCTAACTCCTTTGCCAGGATGTCCCCAGCGCTTGGTGGTGGCAAAGTGGCCTCACCTGCAGCCCCAGCTTCCCACCTTTCCCTCCACAAGTCCAGGGAATACTCTCGAGCTCCTGTCCTGGCGCTGAGCGGAGTTCCTAATGGCACAGGGATATTTGGGGATGGGCTGTGCCTCCCTGTCTGGAATGTTGTGCCCTACGAGCCCCTTTCCTTTGGCTCTGCCTCTCTGGAAAAGCCTCTCTGGGAAAGCCCTTCCTGCCTGTCACCTGTGTCCCATCCCGTGCTGGGGCAGCTCAGAGCAGGATACCTCTGGATTCATTTTCTGCTGGATCCTAATTGCCTCCTTAGAGCCCAAGCCTTTGGCATTTTTGGGAGAACCAGCCCTTCCAGGGAGCTCTGAGGCACTCCCCACTGCTTCTGGCAGGGCTTGGAGCACTTGGATATGCAACTGGGGGGAAAACAGCCCAGCATCCTGCATCCCCATGCTCATCCCGGGAATGCTGCCCTCTGAATCCCTGCTCTGAGCTGCCTCAGCATGAAGATTCCAAGGAAACTCAAGCACTCCTCATGTGCCCTTCATTCTCCATGTGACTTTTTTTGTACCTCTGTATGAAAGATCCGAACTAATCCCGCTGTAAAGAAAGATCCGGATGAATTATAACCTAATTCCAGAAACATGGATGTATATAAATTTTCTGTATATTCTATGGCACTCTGTATAAAATGGATGTTGGAAGCATGGCTGGAGTATGTGACTGTTCCCAAGGATGTCCTGGACATGGATGGTTGGGAATTGCCTGACGTTTCTGCCTTAAAGGGTGGTGAGTGAGTTGGAGAGGTGGGAAGGGACACCAGGAATTGGGAATGTGGCTCTTGGGAAGGATCCAGGTAATCACTGGGGGTTGGTTGTTTCTTCTCCAGCTCTCTCTGCTCTGGATCTTAGCCTTTGGAGCTGAGAAACAACTGGGGGAACATCCAGAGGTTGTGGATTTGCCATCCCACGGCCAGGTTGGAGCAAGCTGGAAGTTGTCCTGGAAGTAGTGGAACCCATGGCAGGGATGGAACTGGATCTTTAAGGTCCCTTCCCACCCAAACCATTCCAGGATTCCATGATCCCTGTCCCTTGAGATGCATTCTAGAAATCTCTCCTTCTGTGAAGAAGGAAATTAAGGAAGGAACTGGATGCTTTGAGTTAAGTTCAATCCAACCTGTCCTATAAAAAGAAGGATTTTAGTGCAAACAGGGAATATTTTGGGAGTGGATGGGAATGACAGGGATAGAAGAAGAGCATGTGTGCTCTCAGTCAAGAATATATCCCAAATATTCAATCTATTGGACATTCCAGCCTGAACAGTGTGGAGATCTCCCCTTTGGATGAACATGAAGGTGCTGGGATCCTGCTGTGAGCTGGGTGAGTCCAAACTGGGATTTTCCTAGTGTCCCACAGGACACGGGCCTGGAGTTGTAAAACAGGATCTCCCTGCCTGAGAGCTGTTCCCAGCTGAGTAACTCCACATAATAAATATTCTGGAAAAGGGAAGAGCTGCATTCATGGCTTACAGGGTGGGGGAATAAGGGTGGGAGAAGTCCTGGAGCTCGCTGACCAGCCAGGAGAAATCCAGGGAGAAAAGGAATGCCTGGAAGTGTGTAATCCTATTAATGGCTGCATGGAATTGTTTTTATGGCTGCTCCTGAAGGGACTATCAGGGAATTAGGAGCTCAAAGGTGGCTGAACTACTGAGTTCCTATAAAAACGCCTATAAAAAGTGCTGGAATGTTGAAGTGCCTGATGTTTTGGGATGGTTTTGTGGGATTTTTTTTCCCTACCCGGAGCTATATCAGCCTCATAAAAGGATATGGGCTCTTCTAGAAACCCTTCCTCTCTTGGGGAAGGAAAACATCCAACTCTGGCTGGTATCTTTGGATAAACATGGAATAATCCATGTTTAGGAGAGGCTGCTTAAATTCAGTTTTTAAGGATGAAAATACATGGATGTGGACACAGCAAGAGTGGGGGATGCTGCTATAAAACCTATTAAAAGCCTTCCTTAGGGATGTAGTCATGTTTTCCAAGGAGAGTCTCTGGCTGCTGGGTGTGTTGGTGGCCTTAGGAAAAAAAAAAATCCAGCTTATTGAGAAAAGTTGTTTCCAGTCCATTGACAAAAAATCCAGAACTACAGAAAAAACCCCAAATTTTCCAACGATTTTTGAAGTGTTCCCCAGCAAGTAAAGAAAACGAGGGAAAATAATGGGAATATTTAAATAACTAAAGCTGGGATCTAATTGTTAATTAATTCAATGAAAACCAGCATGGCACAAATGGTTCCTCAGGGGTTTTTTTCCAAGGATACCAGGTTGTATTTCCATTGGAAAAGAGGGGAAAGGAAACGGGTCATCTGAGGGTGATGGTCCAGATGTAATTCCTGGCCTTTTCCAGCTGCATTTGCATTTTCCTCCCTCTGCAGCAATGTCTCCTTGGATTTTCTAGCAATCTGTACTCCTCCTTCCCGCCACAGCACTTCCTAGGAAAGCACACTGTGGCCTTGTTTATTCTGATAGAGTGGACAGGGGTTTTTCCTGAAGCCTGGATGTCCTGACTGGGAGCAGGTGGGTGACACTTCCCTGCTCCAGGCCTGGGTTGAGTCCTTGTGCTTCCAGCTCCAGCGGTCTCCAGGGATGTTGAGATCTCCCAGGACACGTGTTCCTCCCTGAGGACGGTCCTTTATTCCTTTATAAATCAATGGAGGTGTTCTCTCCATCTCGGGAACGAAGCCTTTGGAGTTAATGGATAACCAGGAAGGGATTGATCTGCACGGGTCTCCTGCCAGGAGGAGATAATGCAGGGAGCTCTGCTTCCACCTCCAGCAGAGTGGGAGCTTCCCTGGGGGTTGGAAAGGATTTCCCAGACAAGCTGTGGCTGCTTCATCCCTGGAAGTGTCAAGTCCATGTTGGACAAAGCTTGGAGCAACTTGGGACAGTGGAAGGTGTCTCTGCCTATGGCAGTGGGTGGAATGAGCTTTGGTGTTCCTTCCCACCCAAACCATCTGGGATTTGGGGAATTTGTGCCTGGATTGGTGTGGTTTGTGACTAGGAGATTCCAAGTCTTCAGTGTCTCCAACAGCAACACAGCAGCTTCTTTGGGACCTGGTCCCACCAGGAGAAATAGATGTTATATCCACAGGATATCCCTGGATCCATGATCCCTGCTTGGCTGAGCCTCATGTGAGCTGGATCGATGATTCCGGCGCCCTTCCAGACTGAGGTGTCCATGCTCAGAGCTGGTGGAAAAAGGTTCAAAATAGACTCCAAATCCTTCCAGTCATGCCTGGGAATCTCAGCTGGAGGTTGGGATGTGGGGAGGGATGGGGTAAGGGAGGGGGAAATTCCTGAATTATTCTTTTGTTGGAAACTGGACTTTGAAATTCGGCGCCGGAGGGAGCCCTGGCCACACCTTCCATGAGTAATATCCCAAGCAATATCCCTCCACCCCTCCCTGGCTCATGCTCCTGGCAAGCCATGTGGGATAGGGAGAGCAGGGTTTGCAGGGAGCATGACCTGGAGGGGGTTGGGAAGGGGGAAAAATGTGGGAAATACGGAGGGCAGGAGAAAGGAAAACCAATGAGGGACTGGGTTTGGATCCACTGGAGCTGCCTCCCTATGGATCAAAGTAACACCTTTGATTTTTTTGGGGATTCAGAGCTCTCTAGGATCCTTTGGGGATCACACAAGTCCACCCCTGGAGTGCTGGAAGGGAGCTGGACCATCCTGTATGGATGAAGTTGGCTCCATCCCTTGGTGTGTTTTTCCAGTGGGTCTTTTCCCTTTAATCAGGTCTGGGAAGGGAAAGAGCAGCATTCCTTGGAAGTGGGAGCTGAGCAGTGCTGGGAGGCAGGAGAACTCAGGTGAGAAGGATGTGGAACATCCACACCTTCATTTAGGCACCAGGGAAGGAGCAAAGATGGGAAGGAGCAAGGATTCCTAGGGATATGTTCAGTGTTACAGGGAATGGCTGCCACTCGGTGAGGGCAGAACCCTCAAATTTGAGGATCTGAATCCTTAGTGAGCTGTTCCCAAAGAGAATTTCCTGACTGGTAAGGGATGTGTAGCACTCAGGAGGTGTGTCACGGGAAGGTTGGGATGTGGGAATGTTGACATTGTCCCTAAGGAGAGGAGGGAAGAATCCTAGTGTTATTGTAAATGAGTTGCACCACAGGATTTTACAATTCAGGATGGGGAATCCCAGGCTAAGTCCAACGTAGTCAATCCAGAGGGATCCAAATCCAGGCTCAGGATCCTTTCACTAAATCTTTTGATCCTCCCTGGACCCAACTTTATGGTCCAATGCCATCACAGGCAGGAACTTGTGGAAGTGCTGGTGGAACTGGATGGGCTTTAAGGTCACTTCCCACCCAACCCATTCCAGGATTCCATGATCCCTGTCCTTCAAGATCAGTTCTAGGAATCTGTCCTTCAGTGGGGAAGGCAATTAAGGAAGGAACTTGATGCTTTGAGTTATCCCAAATTAAAGTCATCCTGCCATATAAAAAGAAGGATTTCAGCACAAAGTTGAGTACAACAGAATTTTTGGGAGTACATGGGAATGACAGGGATAGAAGAGGAACGTGAATGCTCTCCATCAAGAATATATCCCAAATACTCAGTTACATTGGATATTTGAGCCAGAATATTGTGGAAATCTGCCTTTTGGATGCTGGGATCTTTCTGCAAGGAAGGTGAGTCTCAACTGGGATTTTCCCAGTGTCCTGCAGGGCCAGGGACGCGGGGACACACTCTGGAGTTGTAAAGCAGGTTCTCATGGCCTGGGGCTATTCCCAGCTGAATAATCCCATGGATGAGCTTTAAGTTCCCTCCCAAGGCAAACCATTCCAGGATTCTGGAATTCTAAATCACAGAATCATGGAATGTGATTCTACAAATCAAATGACGATTTTATGAATCCATAAAACCATGGGATATGATTCTGTGGGTTCCAGGATTCTAAATGACAGAACCATGCATTCTAGGATTCAATATCCTGAGTTGGAAAAGACCCCCAAGGATCATCCAGTCCAATTCTGACTTTAGTGCTGGGTTTAATCTTTATTTAATTAAAATATTACGGACCAACATCTAACAGGGTTTAGGCTGGGCTAAAAATTTTTCCCAGGAAAAAAAAATCCATTTTCCCTTCATTTCCCTTCCTTCCCACACAGCTTGTGCCCGAAACAGGGGGCTGAGAGCAGGAACAAGGGGAGCAAGGAATAACAATTGTCTTAATGTGGAGAGAGAGAGAGGAGAAAAAAGGGCTCCTTCTCTCCACCCCGAAATAATAGACCCATTACTGTCCCCCCAATCCTCAATCCCCCTCCTCTCCCGGGAGAAGAATTGGTCACTGCACAGCTGTGGGAGCGGGATAAATATATTTATATATCCCGGAGAATCTGCCCTTCTCAATTGGGATGTGGGGCTGGACAATCCCTCATTGTGCCCCGGCTGGCCCGCAGCAGAAAGGCCCCACAGTTTGGGGCTGGCAGGGCCCCGGCGCTCCGAGAACTCGGAACTTCATGGACATTATTCCCAGCGGGNATGATTTAAGCCTGGATTTCAGTGGTTTGCAGCTGGATTTTGATGATCTAGGGCTGGATTTGGTGTTTGGG